>OX453089.1:82031714-82467658 GCA_949708635.1 Hirtodrosophila cameraria | reverse complement strand
ACACACACACACACAAACACACACGCACAAACACGCACACATACGCAAACAAGTAAGCCTGATTAGCTGTATTTTTATTTATTTATTTGGGGCAGTTGATTGGGCTGACATCGTGAAATGATATCATCGACGCCCTTTGCGAATGCTGTGGCATTTCTTTAGAATTGACAAAGTTGATACCCCGCTAATTAGATGCTTATTAGAAGAGCGCCAATTGGCAAAAACTCTAATTACATTCATTTCGCATCAATGATAACAATGCGGTGTCGGCAAGTGTTGATGAGAATCTGAAATTTGGTTTTTGGGCCTCTTTTATCTAGATGGTAGACAAAGAAGGAAACGAGTCCTAGAGTTTTGCCAAACACTTATAGGTACGAATAATAACAGAATAACTGAATATCTCTCACACTTGTGGCAAATGATATTGCAGCAAAGTTTTCGTATGCCAAGTAGACAATGTTAAAAGTTTGTCCAAGTAATTAAATCACTTCGATCTTTGCTAATTACAAGCAAAGAACACACGAGCTAACTACATGTTTGGAACATGGCTCAGGGCCATGTGCATGTTTGTGTGTGTGTGTGTGTGTGTGTACTGCTCGTTAGATAAAGCCTGACTGCCGCAATATCCTCGTCAGGACAACAGGCAACAACAAGAACGTTGACAAGTTACCTGCCAAATTAATGCAAACATGAAGCGTGCGGCAACGGGAATATTAATTAACTAACATATATAACACATACACACACATACCATACATTTAGACTGTGGGGAGTGCAACTTGGCTGCTCCCTCTACCCCCTGCTTAGCTCCGCAGTGTTGGCAGTTGGCACTTGCTATTGTCAGCTTTAGAAACAGAAAGAGAGAGAGAGAGAGCGGCAGAGAGTGAGCGGTAGATAGAGCCGTAACTTTCAGCGACATTTGCTGGCAACATATTTGGCATTTCAGATGTTTCTCGCTATCCACCGCAGGACTCTTTAGACCTGCTGCGTGCAACAGCGCGTATGAGCAATTTGCTGCTGCCGCTGTTACTGTCAAGCGGCATATGATTAATGAACGTTTCATTAGCGCAACTCGCATTACAGTTTGAGTGGCACTGCCACTCGACCTGGACTCGCAAAACGCCGCATCGCATCGCCCATCCACTCGGCGATGCTCTATTTGCATTTCAGCAGCTTGCCGAACGTGATCACAATATTATCTCTTCATCAGCCCCTTGCAGGACATGCAAACATTTTCTCGGCACAAAAAAGAGCCCAAAATCAAGCTACAACCTGTGTATCTGCCAGCTGCCATCGCCTTCAACCCCCGCTCAACTCTCTCTCTCACACTTCTTCTACCTGGCCATATTTGCACGGCGCGCGTAGTTGTTTTTCCCGTGCACATGTCGAGCAGGGCCCGTAAACTGTTGGCCTGGCTACAAGTATGAGCAGGATTCTCACTGGCCAAGGAATGAGCTCACGTAGTTGCCAGCTTCAAGGGGTGAAATTGGGGGAGTTGAAGGGGAGGCGGTGTGGTGGGGTGCGGTGGTGCGGCAGCAACTGCGAAACCTAACGAGTTACAATGATTTTCGTGCTAATTAAAATGGTTTTTGCATACAGTTTACCGCATTAGTATTTCGTTTAGCAGTTGTACAAACACCTTGGCAGTGTCTGGGTATGGGTATCCCTGTGGAATATTTACTTTCGCCTGCCAAAGTCATGTCTATGTGTGCTTGTATGTTTGTGTGTGTGCGGCATAAATTACGCATACGCAGCGTAACCAGCGCCACTGGCAACAAAAAAACGTTACCTAAAAAGTGTATTTTTCAACTAACACAGCTGCGCCTAATGAACTCCCATTGCGGCCTGCCACCTACCCCTGCCCCTGCACATTTGCTCCTGTTAGCTGATACCACATCCTTATATCCATATCCATATCCGCATCGCCCACATAGCTCTATCTTTTTTGTGGGCAGCAAAACTGCGAATACACAAGTTGTCAGTGCCTTGACTTAATTAGATGGTTGATATTTTGACAGCTGAGCAAAGTAAAATTGAGCTCGTTAGTGGCTTTTTTATGGATAACCTTTGCACAAAACTGAATATGAGTTAAACCTGTTGGCTGATGGATGCTCAGTTTTGCCAGGGTTCAAATAACTGGCTCTATTAGCAACAAAAAATGTTTGCAGATGTTTTTCTGTAAAAGTCAGATACTATAACATAAAAGCGGCGCTGATAGTTAAATCGATATATGAATAGGGTTTCGCATTTTGTGCTTAAACTATACAAATTTAAATTCGTTTAGAATTTAAAATCAAATTTCATTATTGGTATTTTAATAAAAACGAGCGTTCAACTTTAACTGTATTTGATTTAATATTTTAAAATGGTTTTGGCAACTAAATTCACAATTATGTTTTTATTTGCTTCATCAGTGAGCAAATGATTTTGTTGCTACTTGTATAGATAGTTATTTAGTTTAACTTTAAATATTTCTGTCTACATTTGAATTTTACTTTTTATTGTTAACAGCTTGAAGAAATTGAACAATAATTTGTTTGTTTGTTGAATTTCTTTATGATCGACAAAAATAAATGCACGCGCTCAGCAGCATAGATCTTGTAAGTCTAGCTCTGAGTGTTGCATTTGCATGTGTAAGTGCGAATACTTTTAAAAGGTTGTGTTTTTGTCTTAAAATAAGTTTAAAAATTTCAGAATACCAAGATTTTATACATACCTTTAATAAAGATGTCAAAAAAATTCTTAATTTTATTTTTAAGATATCAAAATTTTAAAAACGTACCTCTATAAATATAAAAACTTGTTTGCTTTTGTCTATTGCATGCACTTTCTCAACTATATACTCTTTTTGGGCACAATAAATGGGTAAAAGGTATAAATAGACATACTAAGTTTAGCAGCACATACTACGTGCAGAGAAACTTTTGCACACTTTCGATGTGAAAGTTATTTTAAACCCATAAAAAGCAAATACAAAATGTACACATAAGTATTTTTGATACTTTTATAACAAAGCATTTTGTTATTGCTTAGATTTAACACCCTTTCCCCAAGCAATGTCTGCAATTTGAAAACACACGGCGAGTTTTTGAAAATAACTGCAACTCAAATGCTGGACACGTGTAAAACTTCAGTTTTTAAACACTTGTACACGATATGTTGTTACGATTTGAAAACGCTTTTGTGCTTTTGTTATATGAATCACAGAACAAAAGTCCTTACATGTGTGTGTGTGTGTATCCTGGTACAAATCCGCAAAGCGCTAGAAAACTTTTAGTTTCGAATCGGCCACGTTTACTGTCAATAAAACTTTGCTTGAGCTGGGCAAAATGAAAACAGCATAGATTATTTTAAAACAACAAAAAGTGTGGGAGAGAGATAAAGTGTGTAAAATAAAAAAATTATACGTATAAAACATGCAAATGCAATGAAATTACAAGCTACGTATACGCCGCATGTTGCAGCAGCATCGAGGCAAAAGGAGCCTGCGCCGCACACAAAAGGATTATGCAAAATTATGCAAAAATTTTGTAAGAGGCAAAATCCACGCACATTAAATTCAAGTGCTTTCTATAAAGTCAAATCGTGACTTTTGTGCTAATGATGAACATAAGCTGGAGTACAGAGAATATTGTCAGAGCCATCTACTCAATGTCGATATTTGTGGGCGTTACGTTATATGTATTCAGTATGTACTTAAAGGAAGCACCATTCAACTTGTTTGTCCTTTATTTGACAAATAGACTTGCAAATCATTTTGGCATTTTTGAATGTTTTGTTGCTTGTCATGAACTTCTTATTGCAATTACTTGTACTTCATAATTTCCATTTGCAAGGCATAAAACGGTCAGTTTTCTTGGCTTTGACAATAGTTAAGCGTGTGTGTGTGTGTGTGTGTGTTTGGGTGTGCTTGTGTGTGAGAGAGCGGATGCCACACTAAAAGCGCACTCAGCTCAAAGACAACTAACGGAAATAGTCGAAAAAAGTGCAACAAAGCCGTGCAGTACGTGCCATGAGCCAACAAAATGGCGACGCAGACGAATCATAAGCGGCAGCGGCAGCAGCAGCGGCAGAAGGAACAGCCAAAGGAGCAGCGGCAGCATCAATGGCCGACAATGACCCAAGAGCGCGACGGGGCACGAAAAACCGCAGCCAGACGGCGGTCGGTCTGGGGTCTGAGCTGACTGAAACGAAGGTTGGGGCATCATTTATACTGAATGGATTTGGATTTGGTTTTTGGATTTGCGCAAAAGATAATGTGCAGTGTCCTGGAGTCTGGTCTGGGTCTGGAATCCAAGTAGTTGCATGTGAGCTGGCTGCGTGGGGTTGGGGGGCTCTGGCGTGAGAGACAGAGAGAGAGCTAAGCAGCTCCAATGCAACGGAAATAGTTTTGTGTGAGATTTATTACCACTCTGGAGAGTCATAAAACGGAAATTGTACACAAAATCCTTTCGGATGCTCGTTTAAGTTGCACCATACCCCTGCCTATGCCCATCTCTTTTATTCTTTGAGTCTCTATCTCTTTTGCACTTGCTACGTATGTTTAGATTTTTATGGGTTGTGTCATTTCTGTTTACTCTGCCCTGCTGCTGCTGCTGTTTGCTTGTCCTTGTCCCAATGTTTATGTAAGTCATCGCTTCGTTTACGACGCCCAGCGCCAGTTGGCCCCAACTCCTTAGACCCACCCCCTCCTCCTTCAGCTCGCCAGCGTGGCATATCCTATTTTGAAATTATATTTTTGGCCATTTTCTGTAAATGTCTCTTGTTCGCCTGCTTGTTGGTCGCATCATTTTCTGCTAACTAAAAACTCTTTGCTTTGCAATTTCCAGTTTATTTATATTATTTGCCACATTGCCGAATGCCTTTGACTGGGTCAGGACATGCTGCAAATGCAACCCATTGTACTCATGCCCCCCAACGCCTGTTATTACATCCTTTCTATATAGTCGATAGCCGCTTACTGTGCACATTCCATACATTTTCATTTGGCTTTTCATTGAGCCATGGTTATTATTTTATATTTTATGCAATATGACTAGAGTATAGTATAAAAGTTATAATAGGCGTTGGCATTGCCAACGTGCAGCATAAACTTACCTCCTATATTAATTAAGTAAGTGAGCACACAAAGTTTTATTCGCAATTTGATTGCAAATCTAAAGACAAAATTCAATGTGACAACATTAAATGGGTGAATGTAAATTTGCTCGTCAGTCATTCAGTCAGTTAGTCAGTATTGATTGAGTCTTAGATGCTTTGGGTTCAGTTCCCAGTTCATTCTGGCGACTGCCAAGACAGTTTATTAAAATTTTGCAACCAAGGCAAAAGTTAAAACCAAAAAGCGAAAATGTTATTTTCATTCATTTCAATTCGAAATCAGTTTTCGCCCCAAACAAACTCCAACTCCAACTCCGCTACAAGCAGCTTCTTCTTGTAATTTGGCTGAAAACCAAAGACTAGCTGCTTGTCTGTTAGTCTTAGTGTCCTAACAGTCTGGAAGTCATTGCCTTTCTTGATGACAAAACCAAGATATCGCTTCTAGAGTGGCCGGCAAGTTGTACAGGGAAACCGATTTTGCTACTATCCCCATTTCTCCATTACCCTACATCTCTTCATCGCTTCATCTCTACATTTAACGGTGTAGAAAACTGAAATTCGCTTAAAGCAGCTCCAGGACCTCCTCACAGTTACTCGCGCTCATTTGTCATCTAACGTAAACAACAAGGATTGTCTAGCAAATGGGTTGGGGACACTCTTTTTTTAGTGCGAACATGCCTCTGTCTGTCTGGTCATTTCCATTTCCGTGGCTGACAAATTTTTGGCAACTGATTTTCTGCTTATTTGAGATAAAAGAAAACGACGCCACAACAGAGTTGAACAAATCATAGAAAATCACTGAAAATCACAGTGACAAATTGTTTTGTGAAATGTAAGTTAATTTCTTGTTATTTGCTTCTCACTATACAAATTCTCGAATTGACAAATCAACAATGACGTAAGAGTAAAATTCAGTAGCAATCTTTTTATACTCTGTTTTCCAAAATGGAAAAAGAGTATATTGGATTTGTGAAATGTCCGTCCGTCCGTCTGTCCGTCCGTTCGTCCGTATGAACGTAGTTTTTTTCCACAGTTTTGAAGCTAGAGCATCCAAACTTGGCATACATGTTGCTATATACCATAGTCAGACAAAGTGTCAAGATTCCCCCCCACCACCACCCCTTCCCCCACAAACCGCAAAAACCTATCTCTTCCACAGTTTTACAGCTAGAGTAACCAAATTTGACATAAAGACTACTGACCACATCCTTGACCGACCTGCCACGCCCACTACCGCCCCAGTAAACGAGCGATCATTTTGCCAAGCACCCGTCTCGATCTGCTTTGGGCGTTTGCAGTATTCTGCACTTAGTAGAAAGAATTTTATAGTTCGTAGCATATATATATATATAAGTAGTATTTAAAAGAATTTAATTTAATATACGTACAGAAAACAGAGTATATCGTAGTCGGGTGAGCCCGACTGCAACGTTCTTACTTGTTCTTAATTGAATTCATTATTAAAACTGACAGAGCTGAGCTTACAAGTTGCTTTTGGTTAAGAAAAGCATGTATCAATAGCAAGAAAATTGTTCTATCTTTGGTGAAATATAAAGAAAATTGGAAATAAATAATCTATAGTTTGAGTACAACATTTTCCTATTTTGTGGAAACTGGTATTCCTGCATAGTAGAAAAATATACATGGCGCTATATCTATGCAGTTTTTTATCAATCTGATGTCAATTTTCCACAATTGGAGATATAATACTGCGAACTAAAGATTTAATAATGCCAGAATTGCAATGGATTGTCATGAAAACAGGTATTTAAACTAGTTTCTTACACAAATGTAATTTTTAAGCTATCATCACATCTGCTATTTCATGGAAACAACAGGTGGAATAATATTATTGAAGCTAAGTATCGCTTTTAATGTCTTATTCTCTTGTGTCCAAGAATTCCTAACCTAATAGATGCATAACCAAATAATTGAAGCCTGACTTTCTTGGTGCGAAACTCAGAAAAAAATAATGTTTTTGTGCCTTGACAGCTGCACATCAAAAATGAAATATATATCTTACTAGACTTCTTTGTGCATATTGAAAATATAATAATAAAATAATTATATAATCTTGCGCTTGGTTAGCAAATGAGTTGGTCTGGGTAAATTTGTATCTTTTAATAGACTTTTCTGACTTAGCTCAACTTTTCTCAGCTCAGCTCTGCTTGGCAAGGTGCTGTGGACAGGACCCATTCCAATTTCAGGACAGCTTAGTGCGGCAGGATAATCATTTTTTCATAAAGTCATTATTGTTGTGGTTGCAGTCTGAACCACGACCACTATAACGTCTCTGTAGCAACTACAACTATTGTTCTCAAGTGTTTGTCGTCGACTGTGGCAAAGGCAAAATTATATTGCTGATGGCCGAGACAGCCGCAAGCAGCAGCAGCATTAAGAAAACAATTTTCATTTCAGGCATTTGCTTTTCAAGTAAACACTTTTTGAAATGTGCCAAGGAACATTTTGCTTTTCTACGCTATGGTGACAACGTCAAAGCAAATGATGGAGCATACTCCATGCCCCATACACTAACATACCCTACCCTGGCTACCTCTTCCATTCGGTTGTGTCGTATCGTCTTTGGGCTGTGATTTCTTAGGGACATTTTGTCCTTTAAGTGCGCCGGCAATTAACTGCGGCTATGCAGACATACCCTGACTGACTTTGGCTAAGCTCAGCGGCGACTGACTTTAAGGCTTAGCATTCGAATTAATTGATCGAGACTTGGTGAGTCTTTCAGCTAAACCATATCATCACCATATCACATTTCAGTCAATTAAACAAACGTTTAAAATTTTGCGCAGAGTCACACTTAAACTAAATATTCATTTTGACTCATTTGGCGACAGTCAAACTCTAATAGGGTCAATTGCAATAATATCATTAGTAAAATTAAACACGACCAGCGACGAAGGCACACAAAGTTTTAGTCACAGCCGCGCCAAGTCGAGCCCAGGACGCCAACCAGCCAAGTCAAGCGTATTATGCCTAATTGGGCGCTGCCTGCCATCAGAAAGGGGGCCCAGGACACAGGCTCAGGACCAGGACCAGCACCAGTCAATGCTTGAACCTGCACCCAGCTGTAGCTGTCGCCATTCTCCATTCTCCGTCCTCCAACTCCACCCCCACCACCAACTCCAGCGTCTTTGCCGCGCTGCTTTGCACGTTTTGTCTACGCGAGTAATTAACTTTAATTGCGGCCATTAAAATAAATTGGCAGATACCTTTAAATATTGTTATTGTTGCATACTTAGAGGCGCAGCGGACGTGGTCTCGAGTACGCTATTCGTTCTGTAAGCGGGTGGGCAGCGCAGTGTAATGTTTTATATTAACAGTTTATGCTTGTGGACAAGCACTTACTGACAAGAAAGGTATTAAAAGATTTAGTAAAAATTAAACTGCGTCTATATTTCAACAGTTTCTTTGCCTGATGCACTTTTTGAGCAGCTTAATGGTATAGAATTCTTTAAAATTGATTAAAGACAATTAAATATGGTCAGCATATTTGTATATAAAAGTATCAAAACTAAGTATACTATGTATTACATTCTTAAAGCTCAAATAATCAAATTTGATTTGATGAGTATAAATGATAAGACATGAGAAGACAAATGTTTTCCTTAATTAAGCCCCGCAAATAAGCCTTGGGCAAAAAGCACTTGGTGTCTATTGTTTGTGTTTTAAATGGTTCTTTTGAAACAGCAAATCATTTTTCTTGTGGAAATAAATGCATATACTTAAATTAGTCAACAAAGTTCATTAAATGTTTAGCCAAAGTATTATTAAAAGCCATCAGCAAAACATAGCCATTAAAGTATTTATAACTAGGCTTTCAAATTAAGAAACAAACTTCAAAACCACGAATCGGAAATCATAATTATATAATAAACAATGCACAATGCTCTGGTAAATGTGTTGAGTATCCGATCCGTGCAAAGTTCATTAACTTGTAAGTTAATATAATTTAGTCAAGCTGCCATAATTGTGTGCATTGTATTGTGTGGCAAGTCGTGGATAACACGACTGTGATAAGACTGTTTTCAAGAACAATGGCATGCATATGTCCAATCAAGTTAAGCTTTAGAACACTTGGATTGGCTAACATGCTTACAATTCTATAATGTCAAAGACGACACAACTTAGGTGGATCCACATTCATTTGGGAAATACAGACTTATATATAAGAGTCTGTTGTTTTGTGTCATGTCTTGCAGTTTTGCAAGACGGCTTTCGTTTATTTATTCTACTTCAGTTGCCTCGATTTAGTATTATTTTTTTTGTTCTATGTTGCATCTTTGCTGTCATGCCTACAAGAAGAAGCTGAGCCGTAGGCAAATTGCAACGCGGCAAAAACTTCTTTAATTTTGCTGAAACGCGCACAGACAGTAAAAACTAAAATGTTTGGCCTACGGCAATAAATGTCAAACAAACTTTTGTAGTTTGTTGTTTCTGTTTTTTTGTTTCTTTATTTTGTTCAATTAGAAACATTTTCAAAAAATCTAGTCAAAACACACACAATACATGAGCGACATGCGCGGTAAATCAGCTGGAAATATAAATGGAAAATGCGTCGAGAAGTAACGCTAACAAACAATGCAATGTGACATGGAAATTATGCAAGAAACTTTGCAATGCTTGCAATACTTTAAGAAAATTTAAAAATGTCAGTATTTAAATAATAAAACCTTTGCTTGGGCGGATCTATAGTCACATGTCGTTATTTGTCTTGGCTACGAAACGAAGCCCTAAACGGACTCTGCAGGATTGATAGGAGCAATCAAGCAAAAAAATACAGATACAAAAACAAATACAAAATATACGCAACGCACGCACAATGAAGGCGGGCTGCTGCTGCTGCTGGTGCTGCTGCACGTTGGTAAACTTCCGTTTCCGCTTTTAGTTTTCATCGTGTCCGCCTTCGCTCTCCCCCTCTCTCAAAGCACTCTAAAGCAAGAGAAATGCCGCAGGCGCTAACTTGATATTTACTTTGTTGCTCTGGCACGCTGTTTACCTATATACCGATCTTCCTCCTCTCACAATCTTCCCGCCTCCATCAAATAACCACGCCCTATATCGTTTATAAACAGCCAGCATAAAACGCTGGCGTTAGCTTCCCAAAACTTTTTTCCTCTACACACTTCCGCCAGCTGTCTATCATCAAACTTGTGGCTCATCGCCGCTTGACCAGCAAACTACTCCGCCAATGCTCTGCAAAATGTTTTCGTTGATGAAAAAACTTTGGGTGCCTTCAACACTTCTCAACTTTTCTTCTATTTTTTGTTTTTTGTATGCTCGTAATTTGTCTGGTCTGTCTCCTCACATCCATTGCGTCTATTTATCTACATATCTGTTGAGGGTGTCCGGTGTTCGCCCCTTGACCATGGCTCATTTTATCAGTTCGTGTTAATTGTTTTCGTTTGCATCACAAAACATATATCGAAAGGCCATTAATGGACAGTCCCCGCAAACTCGACAAATGCTCACAGCACTCATACGCCGTGTATGCCTGGCGCCACCAATAAACTGAAGATGAACTTCCGTTGCCGAGGCAGCATCATACTCTAAAAAGCAACTTTGCTTTTGTGCGACGCGCAAATGCTCTTAATCACTTCTAGGGTAGCAGGGTTTCAAGGATCAGGGAGTGGGTGTGGGTCTGGGTCTGGGCTTGGAACTAGGACTCGGAGACAAAGAGGCATATGCATGTTTGTTTGTGTAGCAAATAGCTGGAATACTCAAACTATGCGCAGAGAAATTGAGAGAGACACTAATTGCTTTTCTTTGCAACCAACTCTTTTTCTTTTCTAATTACTCGATGCATGTGTATTAGTGTGTATGTGTGTCGTCAGTGTATATGTGTCTGTGTGTGTGAGACAGACTCTTGGCGACTGGCGACACACATTTGGCTAAGTAGGAAAATGATAGTTTGAATGCTCTTCAGACAACGACAGCGTTGTCGACAAAAGGAACATAGGGATAGCACGATAAGGACGACCAAAAGGACGCATTTAAAGCACATAATTCGGTTTTGATTATGTTTTGGTCTTAGCTGCCGTTTGCCGTTCTCTGAACTTACCAACTTCATTATGGCTAAAACCCAAATGTGTTGATATTGCGGCTGAAATGCTCGCCGCCGTCTCTTCTTATGGGGCTTTTGGCCAAATAAGTAGACTTCAATGCTTTTCACATTTCATGTGTGTACACAAGTGCGCAAATAAGTAAGAGCACTTGTGTTTATTTGCGACTTAAGCCATCTTTACTGATAGATAATGGCGAAAGTGTTGAAAACCATTATTAATAAGTTGAATGCTTTGAAACATGATCTGAGTGCTTTAATACACAATTATATAGACGAATATAAAAGTAGGTTCTTATACTTATCGATCAGACATAACTTTCAATATATTTTTAATTGTTGTTGCACATGAATATATCCAATTACTTTAATAATTTGCAACTTATTTAGCTTCTTTTTTTATCATATTAAAACCATTCTAAAGTTATTTTAGCTCAATTTGCCCAACTCCATGTATTAAAGTCATGCAAGTAATTAGGAGCATACCCTATCCAATTAATTCTCACTGAACTCATTATATATAATCAATAAAGTTCTCTTATTTCAACCCTTTCTTACTTTATTTGCATCAACCTTTTTTGCATTTTCTGTTTCTCTCTTTAACACATTTAAATGTTCTGTTTCTGTTGTTCACCCTTTTTTTATATTCCTCAATACTTTCTCTAGTATGTATATACGAAACTACCCCGTCATAGAAATGCATCTGAGTTGTTCTTATCACCTGAGACCTTAGTGCCGCAGAGCTTGCCACATAATTCAACACAGGTTTCAATTCATAAACACAGGTTTTTCCTATAAATTATGTACTAAAAGCCAAGTCTGCAAATTCAGCACATCATTTTGGACACACTTGAAGAACAACCAAGACCCAAACGGAAGTGCGTAGAAGTCGCACAGGAAATTAGTAAAAACAAGTAAGCATCATCTAATTGAGTGAACTGGACTGTGAGATACCCTGTAACTGAGGTTTGAGATGACGGAACACTTATAACTTAAACTAAACGATAAGCTGGGAAAACTACAAAAATTTAAAGAACTATAAGCAGACAGGCAGACATACCGACAGACTGAACGACCGACAAGGACACACGTTTTTGCCACTTTATAATACCCTTTTAAAACAATTTAATTGGGTACAGGGAATAAAAAGCATCACAGAAAAAGGTTAGGCTCTCAAGTTGCCACAAATTTGGCAAAAAATTTAACTGAAGCTAAAGTTAGGCAATGCGACGCGACGGTTTGCGGTGGGGTAAGCTTGTGACGTGTCCCCAAGCTGACGCAATGACGCTTGGGGAACGCCCCCATCACCCTGGTAGAGAGAGGAGGGAGTAGGGTGGTAGGTGAGGAGTGCTGAAAAGGGTACGCGGTAATAATCAGCGGCAAGCGAGACTTTAAATATTTGATGCTGCTCAAATTGGTGGCGAAAAGAAAACCAAAAAATACAACAATCGGGGGCTGGATGGGCGGGTGGCAGGGAGAAAGCAATGGCTGCGGTTGTCATGGCTGCCAACGAGAAACGTTCCCACGCGCAGGACCTACTACGACAGGACAACAGCAGCAGAGTGACCAAAGCTGGCTGGCTGGCTGGCAACTTGAGCCACTTTGATTTTTGCTCAAGCGTAATTACAAGTTAAATGAGGCCAGCAGCGCGGCCAACGTTGGGGCAACGTCAGGATACGATGACTGGGAACAGCGTCCGCCAAAAACAGTGTCATCATGCGGAAGGATACTGGGCTGCGGCTGCGACTGGCAATGAAACGGAAGGAAGGAAGGACAAGCGTACAAACGGACGAAAGCAGACCGACAGACGGACAGACGTACGGACGCAAAGCGTGCTCATGGATGATGTACAGGCGGCGATTGCAGGCGTTGCGGACAGGACACTGGGTGTTGGCTGTTGGCTGTTGGGTGTTGGGTGTTGGGTGCTGGACGCAGTAGCCAAAGACACTGTAACTGAAGCAAAGCACTGTGGTAATGAATGAGCTAGCCCAATGGCTCGTCTGTGCCTGGCCTGCCCAAACCTAGCCTAGCCAGCCTGGGAATGAAAAATTGCGACGTGGACGTGAACGTGAACGTCGTGGTCGTTGGTCGTTGGTCGCGGTCTCAAGCTTGTTTGGGTTTGGCAGCCAAGCCGCGTAGTGACATTGTTTGCTCAGTCCAATGCTGGAGACTTGGAGCGAATGGAATGAAGCAGATTGCATAAAAAGCGACAGAATTTTAAACAAAACAAGAAATAACGAAGCGTACAACAAAATTTGTGAAAACAAACCGCATTAGTGAGCAGCGATAGAGGGAGAAAGCTAGACAAAGAGAGGGCGTGTGCGTGGCTATAGCAGGATACCCCCACCCCCCGCTGCTAGAATGTAACGTCTGGCAACAATGATGACAAGAAAACTGATGATGAGGATGCAAGTTGACGAGTCGAAGCGTTGCTGCAGCTGCAGCGCTGAGAAAACATTGTCGCCAGGCGGCAAGCTGGACATGGACATGGACATGAAGCGTCCGCTTCAGCTTGAAGCTCTTGTCTGCTTCAGTTGCACAGGAAACAGCATCTGCTGTTTGCTTTAGTTCCCCTTTCCTCCCCCGCATACTCTGCAGGCGTCCAGCAACTGCAAATGGAAGAGGGAAAGTTCATTTTGCAGTAATTAACAAATTGTAAAATGCAGACAGTTGAGCGTAGAAGGGTATGAGGGGAAGGCAAGTGCAAGGCAAAGTCCGCCAAACTGTCAGTTGAGTTCAGTTCAGTTCCTTGATAGTCAGTACAGTTGTGCCCAAGTTTGTTTGAGCGCAAGAAATTATAGATGCTGATGCCTGGTGCCTGATGGCCCAGTCCAATCTTCCAATTCACAATCCTCCGATCCGGCCGCTTTCAGCTTGATGATAGTCACTTTGCAAAAACTTCTCTTGATTATTAATATTTTATTCCATTACACTTTGGCAGCAGCGTTTCTGGCTCTGACTCCGACTCCGACTCCCTGTTTGGAGTTGACTTGACTATTGTCAGCAGCACTTGCTTGGCATAAAAAATTCTTGTAGATTGCAAAAAGACAGCAAAGTGCCAAACAAAATAGAACTGATGATTGTAGTTCAAAAAGTATTACAAACACATGCAAACGCAAATAATGATTATACTAAGTAGGATTCAAAGCACAACCGAACAAATGTACTTGAATTGAACTAAATAATCCTTTTGGCTTTTGTCAAAATTAAAGTGAAAAATTCAACTTACTTATTTGACAATTTTTAATGATTTTGAAAATGGTAAGAATGGCAAGTTAAAAACAAGTAAGAATGCTCTAGTCAATTGTGCCCAACTACGAGACTCCCCTGCTCCCAACTTGCACTTCAAGCAGTTCAGCGGCAACGCAAGCAAGCAGCGCACTTAACCACTTGTCCAGTGGCTGTCAAACTGTTGCTTCTGCCTGCCGAGCCAGGGGAAAGTATATTCTTCAATAACTTTTGTGTTTGTTATCCAATCTTAAGGAAATTTGCCCAGCTGATAAACATTGATATAAGATATATGTTTACCAAAAATCAAAGCTGTATCTTCCAAATTAAGTCAATTTGCGGGGGTGCGAGGGGGTGTACCGGAAATTTTAAGTGAACTTGAGCTGTGTATGGTATACAGGAACCTATATTCCAAGTTTGGTGTTTCTAGCTCTTATAGTCTCCGATATTGACGCCTTCATACGGACAGACGGTCAGACGGCCAGACGGCCAGACGGACATGGCATTTTATTTATTCGGATATGTCTCCTTCTGCCTGTTATTATTAAATTATGTTTTGTTCTTCTTTATTAATACTCAGCCCACTTTATAGTAACTTTCTCAAGTATTGCGTTGATTGCATTTCTTGTTTTCATCTCCATGGTAATATTCTTCTTCTGAACAATTAAACTTAAGTTTACTTGATAAAACTGAAGGACCTGCACCTTGTACTTCTTAAATTGTTTTTAATAACTAATCAAAACTACTTATAAATTAAAAAGAATGTAATAAAATCAACTTAAATATATGTTCGACTAATTGCTTGCTCGCTCATGCTCTCTCTCTCTCCTACTCATACCGTCTATCTCAATTGTGTCAACTTAGCGCAACTCATGTCAAAGTGTCAGACTACTTTTGAACCCACCTCAGGAGCCACATAATTAAGCGACAAGTTGCAAGTGCGAGAGGCTGAAGCCAAATGCCAAAAAGTATTATGCAAAAAAGGGGCAACGAGATTCTAAATGACAGACGCCGTCAGCTTTACACATATACATTCACACCCACACATTCACACACACACACACACTCATACTCATACATACAAAGAGCAGACAGACACATATTGGGTAACACATGTGCAGCATACAACATGTGACATCGGCTGCGACAACGCCGCAAAAGCCGTGTCAACAAAAGCTGCAGCAGCAGCAGCAGCGGAGGCGCCACTTCTACTGAAGATGCCGTTGCACAGATTCTGGTGGCTGCTAGCTAGCATAGACTACAGTCGAAAATTGGCGCTTGCTCGAATTTGATAGACGCCATTGTGGGGCAAGGACACAGGGAGTCGCATTGGTGGGCGTTAGTTAGCAGCATTCGCGTTGTTCGTCCAGGAGACTCAATCTCTCTCTCTCTCTTTGTCTAGTTAACTCGGGGCAGGAGCTGTGGCAGGAACAGGAACACAAACCTTGGTCTGAGTCTCAGCCTGACACTGACAGTCAGTACTTTGCATTACGGTTTTAATTTTGAGTGGCTGTCAGTTGCGTGCGAGCGAAGAGTGTGCGTTTGTGTGGGTAGCTATATCCTGGACTTGAGGCTGTGTCCTGTTGCGGTTCTCTTACTCTTGTTTGTCCCTCCACAGGCCCTCGAGCTGCTTGTAATGAAGTGTCACAAAATATCATAATAGTACCCAAAAGCCACAAAATTGTAACTGACACCGAAACACTGACGAGCCTTTCAAGTAATTGTGGTCAAGTCCAAGTGTCAGTTGCATTGTTTAATTAACTGATTCTAAATGCAAACCACTTTCAACAACACTTTTCCTCCAGACGAGTTATTATGAAAATCATAGCTGCGTGTATGCAAGACTTGATATCAAATGGATTGGAAAATTTAAGTAAACTATCAAATTAACTTATTTATTATTTTAAAAAATGTTGTTTGCTATAAAAAAAAGTAAAAAAATTGTTTTTGAAAACCAAACCAAAATGTGGCTTATTTCATTAGCTTTTAATTCTCCAAATTTCATTTTGGGACAGCAGAGTTTGTACAAGCTTTTTAAAGATAAATCAAATTTTATTAAAATTGGATTACTATATCTTATAGCTGTCATTGGAAAGATCGGTAGAAGAAAGATCGGTCATAGAAAAAATGTGTTAAAAATAAAGTTTTCTTATGCAAAACTTTTCTGCAAGGGTATATATTGTCGGCACGTCGAAGCTAGCTTTTCCTTCTTGTTTTTTAAATATATTACATCAGTCATATTTTAAAATTTTTTTCAATAGCTCGTTGAAGTAAACGCCACTTGAAATGCTGTAGCACTATTCTAATACCCTTGAATTTGTCTGTGTCTGTTACAGTTGCTTTTTAGTATTTTAGCAATTTTACTACTTGGTGTATTGTTAAATAACTTTTTCAAGTATGTCACTTAGCTTTGTACTTCAAGTTTTGAACGTCTGCTGCAAAAACTTGCTTCATAAACAGCAACTAACTGCAGTACTTTAACACAGTGGTATGGTAGACATTTGCAGCACATTGCCCACTGTGAAAGCTTTTGGAAATTTCAACACGAATATCAATTTGCATGGCTCGTCACTTTGGTTTTAGCAAAATCTTGACGCATTTTGCATTTGAGTCGCTTTGCATCGCTGCATAAATAACTGCAAACATTACGCAGAGGCCCCGAACAACCTTCAAATCCAATCCCAACCCAACTCAACCCAAAATTCAGCTCCATCTGCATCTCAATTGCAAAATTTTATTGTTTCATTGCGCCATTTGCATATATGAGAAGGGTTAAGGAAGAAGTGAAAGAGGTGACGGGGGGAGGAAGGGAAGACAGCAACCGCCAAGTCTCCAGCTGATGCACAATTCTCAGCGCAAACAGATTTGTGCTAGTAAAAACCTTATTGGAGCAGAGATAAAGCAGTTAGAAGGTGGGCGGAGGAAACAATGATGATAGCGACAGCAATGCTGCAATTTTTTCTGCTTCGATCGACAAAAGTGTCGTAAATTTTTGATTTCATTAAAATGCGTTCTCGGCAATTACAACAACAACAACAACAACAACAACAAGCAAAATTCAGTTTATAGCTGACTGGCCAGAGCAGTTCTGTACAGTTCCACCCACTTGATGCTCAAGCCAATTGGAGCATGAAATATGCATTGCATTAGACTCATAGAATCGTAATTGCAGCAAGACCGATAAAGGGAGAGAGACAGTGCAAACGAGCGAAAGAGTGATTTCAATTTAGTCATATATTAAATCGGTTTACGAAATAGAGGCTAAACTTAAAGACTGACTTTGTCGCATATGGTATAGTATTAAACATAAATCAAATCAACCTTCGAGACGTACATTTTTCAATTATGCAGTCGACCCAAAGCATTTATGTGTCCAAAGTTCATTTGCAGTCAACTGTAACTGTAACTGTAACTGGGAAAACCTTTGAAACAGCCGATAACACATTTGCCAACAAAAAAGAAGAAGTGTTGCGTTTGGCAGCATTTCAAATTCGACTTGAAAATGGCCGCAGCAACTTGGCTAAAACTTGTTAATCGACAAATAAAATATTCGGACAAAAAGATGGGCAAGAAAAGCGCCAAGTAAATGCAGCAGAAAATCAAATATAAAAATTATTTTCCGTTTTTCCAGACTTTTTCGCCTGTTTTTCTCTGTGCTCAGTTTTGCCTCAATTTTGGTTCACTTTTGCCTGTTTGGCAACTGATTTGCACTAGCTTATCGGCCCTGGCACAAGTCATGTGAATATATATGCCGCATGCCACGCCTCCAGGGGTCAGGGTTCAACGAGGGCGCCCACTTTTGTTGCTGTTGTTGGCCAGCCAACTGAAATGGCAGTGATAAAGATTGACGGCGTTGTAAATTATCTGATTTTGTCACTTCGGAAATTGGCAAAATGTCCGAAAAAGCAACGCGCTTCTGCAGCGTTGCCCACAAAAGATAATAAACATAGTAACTTATGTATTTTTAAGATAAATAATGTATTTTATTTTTGAGCCCAACTGCAGAAAATACTTTATTAAATTAAATATGTAAATTGTTGAACAATATATGCTTAATTTTAATTAATGGCAACTCTTAATTGCAAGATCCTTTATGCTATTAAAATTAAGAAAACTAATTATTTAATTATATGATCACACGAATCGCTACCCCTCTCAGGTGGTAATGGACCTAAACGACTTTCATGATATATCGACTTCTATTATTGAGCGAATCTCTTTCTCTGTGGACATTGTGGGTACTAAAGTAATTGATAGATCCTGAATTTCTGAAGCGTCCAAACTTAAGACCATCTACTTCTATTATTGGGCTAATCTTTGTCTCTGTGGACATTGTCTAACTAACATTATCAAGTTCTGAATCGCTATCTATCTCATGTGTTAATGTATCAAAGCAACTTTGGATCTAGATAATGTATATTTGGACGCTTCAAAATATCCGCATGGTAAAACTACTTCAACACAGACAATTTCCACAAAGACAGAGATTAGATGTGGGAGATCTTGAGCTACACCATGAACGTTGCTCTATTCCGTTAACACTTGAAATGGATGGACATATGGAAGTTAAACTAAAGTCTCCACAATCTGTTGAGCTTTAGATATTTTAAATTTGTACCTTTTTCGGACTGTTCAGTTTGAATAATTTCAGACGAATGAAAGTTAAATTCATAGCATTGTTCGATTTTAAACCCAGTATTTGGTTTTCATGGCCTACTATTAGTATTGTTTTACAGAGGCGTACTAAGAATATTGTTTTGGGGGAGAGGCAAAACAACTCCAATTGATAGAATAAAATAGGTTGGAATAAATTTCAAAATAGGAAAACACATCTCTGATTCAGTAGACGCGACTGGCTTGAGTGTTTTTCCCGTTCTTATCTTTAGTATTATTAAGTACTTTTTTGAATTCGAAACAAATACTTAACAAGTACTTAAAGCCTTGCATAAGCCATAGCACATCGTATAGAGTGTTTAAATAATAATTGTTCCATTATTCTGCATAAGTTTTCCCCACGTGTCCGACTGGGGAACCAAAGCTCTAACAGCAGCACAGCCATTAAATATTTAAAAATCTTATACCAATAAAAATAAAACCTTAGCAAACCAAACCGAACCGCAAAAGACAGACTAAAGGCAAGGACAATGACAATGGTGTTTCGGCAACTAGCATTCCCAAAGGGAAAAGAGAGCTAACGTATGTTTTTCTGTGTTGTGTTTGGTGTTTTTTATTTTTGGTTTTTTGGTGTTGTGTATGGCCAAGGCGGCGAGTGTTTGTGCCAAAGTGCAAATAGAACAACAACAATAACAATTGAAAAGAATTTAAATTTGCATTTTGCTCAAACTCCGAGAGTGTACAATCCCCCCCTCCCCCCAATCCTCTCCTGCAACCCCCTCACCAACGTGTATGGAACACGTCGGCGTCAGCATCATTAAAGCAAAGCGATCCGGTCCGGTCCTGTCCGATTTGGTTCGGTCCAGTTCAGTTTTTGGGCAAAGTCCGATAGTCTAGAATTTCAAATTTGTATCACTTTTTTTTTTATCGCCATTTAAATGTAAATTGTTGCTGAAAATGGAAGGGGGGCGCACCCAAAGAGAGTGTTTGGGGACGGGGGTCACAGTTTATGCGAGTGCGACGACTTCCGACCGCAATTGAATTTTTTAAAAGCGCTGAGCGTTGATAACCAAAACAATAAAACTGGGGCCGCAGACTTTACCACAGACTACCAAGCAAAAAGTAAAAAGTACAAAACAAAACAAAAAAAAACAGTAACAAATGTTTTAAAACCGCTTAAATATTCAACAAGCCCGAGAATGGCAGAGCATACTCGTACAGCAGAAAAAAGAATACGACGCAAAAGGGGCACAAAGCCCATATCGGCCTACAACAAAATGTATATGTGCCTTGCAGTCAAATATTTAAACCATTTTTGTTGTGTGTGTGTGTGTGTTATGTTTGTTGTTGCTGTGTTGTGTTGTGTTTGTTTATCATTGTCAGCAGACGTAAGCTATATGGCTACAGGCCTGAGCCCCATTGGGGACGAGATCAAGTGTTCTGAATTTCATGCTACTATCTGCATCAACATCGAGAGTCGTTAAATTTGATATCGTTTTTGCCAAAAAATTTGTTAAAATTAACAATAAAACGTGACCTGGCAAATAATTTGTTTGTCAAATGTCAACGGAATATTAAATGCACAAAGTACATATTGAAAAAGATAACACACACTTTAATGTATACAATACTTAGTTGATTCCTTCAAAATTATGCATATTTTGGCAGGTTTTTAAAGTACTTGCATAAAGTTTATCAATTTTAGAAACTTAAATTGCCAAAAGTTGTTTTGAAAGTTTTTTAGATATGCCTCAAATACTTATCAAACTCGAATCACTATATCTTATAGCTGCCATAGGAACAATCTGTAAACAAATTAATTCTAATTTTGAGTATATTCTTGTCCTGCTGTTATAATTTTATCAAAATCGAGCGACAATATGTAAAATGTGTCATAAGAACAACCGGTCGAATTTTAAGTTTTCATATGAACACGTTTTCTTCAAGAAAATATATCTTTGGCAATCCGAAGATAACTTTCTTTCTTGTTCTGATTGTGATTAAGATTCTCAATTTATAGCATTAGGTGCACTCCATGCCAATACATAAATTTCTTAGTTTATTCCAGGTTATTTTCATAAACATAGTTTCAGTTAACTCGTTTACACCCACATGAATTTATTTCAAAAACTACACTCTCAGAATTGCATTTAAATTGAATTATAATCTGTGCAATGTATTATTACATTTTACGATTTAGTAGAGCTCATGTAATTTAATTTGGGTTTCCGTTTTCAAAACAATAAAAACTAGCAAACAATAAGCTCATTATTTTACAAATCTCAGCTAAAAATTGAGCTACCAAAATGTTGAAATTTAATTATAATACGCAATAATTATGAATAAAGCGTAAAAACAACCACACACAAATTATATTTATACCTTGCATATTTCTCATATTTTATATAAATGGTACAATAACAACAAAAAACACCGTTTGTATATAAGTCGAGAGTATGCTACCAGATGATACCCTGTACACAGTCTAAAATAAGACTAATATGCATTATAAAGGTTGTAGCCAGTTCGACTTGGATGTTAATAAGGATCAGGCATGTATCTAATTGTTTGAATAGACATGTCCTTAGTTGATTTATAAATACATTTTGGATAATTGATTCTTGTGTTTAAAGGGTATTAAAAGTATTGAAATGCACAATTATGCCAAAAATGTAAACCAGACTTTGTTATGGATATTATTTTGGGTTTGCATTTAATGTGTCGTAAATAATAAATAACAACGCTCAAACGAGGCTTTTGCTTAATTTCAGCATGTATTACATATAAAATATGCTTTTTTGAATTTATGTTATTTTTGTTGGTTAAATATTTATTAACTATTAGAAAACAAAGCAAAAATTATATGAATGCCAATAAAATATGCCGTTGCTCGTGACATTTCAACGGGCAATGCAAAACAATTCTTTTGTTACAAAAAAAAAAAAACAAAACAAAAAAACGAAACTAGAAAATGTATAAATATTCGAAACGTGTATAGAATTTGACATGTGTCAGTATAGTTTTATTCCATTAAACCGTTCCTAAAATACAAATGTGAGGACTGAATGGTATGAAAGATAGAGTGCGTCAAGTTTCTGGTCCTGCTCCTGCCAAGTTGAGCACTCATAACAGACTGTAACTAGCTGGTAATGTATCTATGAAGTTGTGTATCTGTATCTGTGCTGGTTTGCCTTTGCATTTGAAAGCTGTCAGCGTATTTTATGCTCTTTAACAATAGATGTACGCCACGTACGTGGCCTGTAACTGAAATGAAATGACAGGACAGGACAGTACAGGACGGTACAGGATGGGACAGGACACCATACGATTGCATAGGAAAGAGCAGCCCGTTGAGGGACCAACGGGTGAAGCGGCAACGCCAATGTTAATTGCTTATCTACGTGATTTCTTACCAAATTAATTTGGCCAAATTGCGAGTGGCAAATGGCAAATGGTGAATGGTGAATGTTGAATGGTAAATGGTAACTGGTAAATGGCAAATGGCAGAGACAACTAGCAAGAGCGCAGCATTGCAAATAAATCAGTTAAGTTGCTGTATTAACATTGAATACATTTGCTTAATTAAATGAAACAAAATATAATAAAATATGCGACTGGTTCTCTCTTGCACAGTTGCTACCCAGTTGCCAGCATATGCAACAACAACAAAAACTAGAGAAAGCTTTTCCCTTAATTGAAAATTGTTAAGCTCATGCCGCTTAGCTTTGCAAGTGCTGTCCGGCCGTGCGTGGCCTTCAGCCGTAATTTTATGACGCCATATTTTCGTTTCATGATTCGGTTTAACTCGCATGCCTGATGACACATGAGCCCATCTAAAATGCAAAACCAACCAAAAAACCAACAAAAAAAAACATCAGTATTAAAATCAACGTCAGGAAAATAAAACCAAAAAACAGCCAAAGGTGTTTGGGTCGGAGTTAGGGCCAATATTTGTATGGCTAACATTCAGCTTCTGTATGCGTTTTATTATAACTACCAACAAGCAAGCTGGACTCTATACTGACTTTTTCATATGAATATCAAATGTATATATATGATTCATCGGCAACCAACGCGTATTGGGCAGAACGAACCTTCAACATTCTGTTGACAAAACTTCTAATGAAAACATTCACATTTTGCTGCATGCAACCAACTCTGAACACAAACATGACACTGCCGAGTAACCAAATAAATAAATAAGCAAAAGTTCAGCGCTAAAATTATTATATTATCATAAGGGTGATGCAAAACAAGTGACATTGCTGACATTTATTTATAAAATATATAAATATTTGCTAAGCTTATTTTAGAATATGTTCGATACGTGTTGAAGTGACCCATTTTGTAAAGCATACTAGAAAATATCATTTGAAAATGTATAAAAGTATAAACTGTGTTAAGTTATACAATTCTACAGCAGTTAAAACACATTTCAGACGCATTTTCAAAATATCGGAATTTAAAAATCAAACCTTAACCTAAATCTTAAGCCGAAGAAAAAACACTTATTTAATCAATGCCTAATTTCAATTTCGGAACTGAAGTAATCAACTGACTTGTCTTACTATGTATGTCAAAATTTGGGAAAAAGGGAGTTATAAAGTACTGCAAATGTGTGTAACAGGCAGAAGGAGGCATTTCCCACCATATAAACTATATATATTCTTGATCAGGATCAACAGTCGAGACGAGCTAGCCATATCCGTCTGTCTGTCCGTCTGTCTGTATGAATGCACAGATCTCAGAGACTATAAGAGCTAGAGACACCAAACTTGGCATGCAGTTTCCTGTATACCATACGCAGATCAAGTTTATTTCAAATTTTGGATGCACACCCCCGCACCACACAAATCGCAATAAACTCCCACACCCACAATTTTAAAGATAAAGCTTTAATTTTTGATACACATATATTTTATATCGATGTTAATCAGCTGTGTAAATTTCAACACGATCGGATAAGTAACACCAAAGTTATGGAAGAATCTATTAGCCCCGTCTCAGCAGGCAGAAACAACAGTTTGACAGGAACTGGACACGTTAAGTGCGCTGCTTGCTTGTGTTGCAACTGAACTGCTTGAAATGCAAGTTGGGAGCAGGGAGCCTCATAGTCGGGCACACTCCACTAGAGCATTCTTACTTGTTTACTATTTGAATTGAACACTAAATTTCAGAAGTTATAAATGAAAAATCAATTGTAGTTATAGCAGAGTTAATAGTACAACTTGCTTTATTCTGAGTTGCTTAAATAACTACGCTTATTTTGAATAAAATGTACGATTTAAATGCAACAAAAGCCCAAAAATGTTGTTATTGTTGTTGGAGCTGCTCCCCAGGCTCTACTCACTTCTTAGCAAACTAAGCTCGTAAGTAGATCAAGCTCCATTTCACTCGGATTCCAATGCTGAGCACAACATAAGTTCTTGGCAATAAACGCCCCCCAAATACTTAGCCCAGTTAGTTGCAGTTAGTTGGTGCTTGTTGCTGTTGTTGTTGTTGTTCTTGTTGTTCTTGTTGTTGCAACATTTGCAGCAGTGCAAATTCTATAGCATACTTTGGAGCGCAGCACTTGACACTGATAACACATCGTCTGGCGCATTAAATGGACAAAGGATTGCGAGTGAGTCTATGGCCTGGTCTAAGGGCATTATGCAGCCCAGTTGCATTTGCAGCAGCTTAGTTGTGCCGTTTCCCCCTTACCTTGCAACTGCAACAATGGCAGCCTGCAGGCTGCCTCAACCTGTCTGTGTCCATCTTTGTGGCTTTGCGTTGCGCCTTCTTCCTGTCACATTCTCTGCTACAATCGTTCTTTATTTGCCCCTTTTATGCCATGTTGCATTCTATGCTTTCTTATTTACTTGCACTTGCAACATTTACATGGCATTGTGCAGCTGCAGTCGCAGTTGCAGTCGCAGTTGCTGCAACTGTAACCTAATTTTCTGCACCTACTTGTTTCATTATGGCGCCGCATTAACAAAAGGACCGCTCCCCCGTCAAGTGGAGCAGCAAAAGAAAAATGTCAAATTAAATGGCAAGGCAACGTTTTCTCTGGTTTGATGTGGTTTATGTGGCAAGATTTGAAATACTTGCAACGTGACTTGATTGGCCTGTGATGTTGTTGCAGCCTCTTGTTGTTGCAACCTACTTTGTACGTCCATTGTTTGTTTTTAATTAGCCGCAATGAACGCTCACATACACGCACACACACACACATCCACACACACACACACACAGACATATATACAGATGAGGCACGTGCTTTAGGGCCACTTAAAATAAACAATTGTAAATGGAATTGAATTTGTGTCGAGGCCTTGAAACAATTTGTTATTCTTTTATGGAGATTGGCACGCCTCCCACACTAGCCTTCCTCTTATGTATAGTACGATGGTAATTAACTCACTATACAACATTTTGCTCCAACTATGACTCTATTTAAATGCCAATGTTGGCGGCTCAAAATCAAATTAGCCGCCAGTAAGCCAAAATATATGCCATAAATCTGCTGATTTACACAGAAATAAAGCTGCTTTCGGTCATAAAAACAAATTAAGCTAAACTGTTAAGTAAACAAGTTTTGCGAACTCGCTGACAGACGCAAGCCAAGTCGATATCCTCACATGTCCTTACATAAAGTTATCTTATTAATTTTTCGCCACATTTCACACACACACATACACAGAGAGAGAGAGAGAAAGGACAAACCCCACTAAAGACTCAGTTAATACGCGCAATCAAATACGATATAAATATAACGAAATATTTGTAGCATAATTTGCTGGCAAACTAAGCTGACAGAAATCACACTTAAGCAAATATTCAGCAGAGCCTTGTAACACATTTTGTGATTCTCACATTTGCTCACTTGAAGGCGCCTTTGTTTTGCTATTAAGCAATGTTTGCCATTGCGAATCGTATCCTGGCTGAAGCAGAGCCCAGGACCGGGGAGAGTCATCTATGTATGAGTAATCGCTTTCATGCTTGATGGCTAAAATGATTAATAGTCGTTGGACATTTTGGCCCAAGTCCAAGATTAAACGCAACAGTTTCGATTGATGATCATTTGTTATGCTTTATGTATACTTAAGTATATATATATATTATATCATTTTTTAAGCGCGTGTTAAGTAAATGAAATTTTGGCATAACTTTATTATATTAGGCATACCAAATTGTGTTTCAATATCATGCTGATATATGTTGGTTCATTTTAACAATTCGGTCTTTAAAATAATACAACAAGTCGCGAATTGAATGACAAAAATAAATGCTTTATCTCATGCACGAATCAACAAGCCATAAACAAGCCAAACAAGCAGCTACCAACGACTTGGCACAATCCTTGAATACGGCCAAATTCGTTTGCGCAATTGTCCTTGTTGCGTTTCAATGTTTTTTTTTGTTTTTTTCTGTTCCTGATGGTGTTTGGGTCAGTGGCTCTACAATTTTCAATTTTTTCTGCTTTTTTTTTTTTGCTCTGGCTAGCTTGGTCAATTTGACTATGACATGCACCCGCATGTCTACAACTGGCCATTAAACATGACCAAGGCATGCAAACAATTTCACGCGAGCTGAGCTGCAACAACTCAGTAGAATGCGAAAGCCAAAAGGATTTTCAGCTAGAAACTTTTTGGGGCTAACAACTTAAAGCCGCAAGCTTCAAGCTTCAGACTCTACGCAACTCAACTCGTGTCGACTAGACTCGTTTCGACTTTTTCCACGCACATCGTCAACACGCAACATGAAAAACATGATAAAGACGAATGACGACAAATTCAACATGTCAACCAGGGCACAAGGGAAAAACTCGACTACTCAAGGATCTATGTCCTTGCGGCCGACGCCGTCACGAAGATGAAACTATTATCCACGGAAATTAGCGCGCTCCGTTGACAAAAACACATGAAATGCAAAAACTTTCTTTTTTGCCCTGCCTCAAGCTCAATTTCCAAATTGTTGTTGACATTGTTGTTCGTGTTATTGTATCTACTAGTTGTTGTGGCTCTGTACTTTTATCAAGCTACAGCTCTTGTTTTCCCATTAAACTTGACTTAATTCGTATTTAAGTTCAACCACAACCACAACAACAACAGATACGCACGTGAGTTTGAATTTATTTATATGGATTTCTGTTCTTTTCTATAGCTATATGGACATGTTTCTATTTCAAGCCCTTTTTACAACATTAGCTCTTTTTGATTGTTTGCTTTTCTATTCCTGTGCTTCAAGCTAAGTTCTTTATATTATTGCTAATGATCTTTTTAGTATTTCAGTATTCAAAGTTTTATGAAAACTAACATGACCTCCAAGTGAAATGTGCGTCTTAAATGTTTTGTCATAATTTTAAAAAAAAAAGTTTTAAATTATTATTGTTCATTCTGTATCACATCTTTTTCGTAAGCTTTAATCTCAAAAATTATTTTAATTGCTGACAACAAGCAAAACGCTTTTTAACTTTATTTTAAGCGGCTTATATTTTATTTGACCAAGTCTTTTGGTCTTATAAGAAAAAGCGTTTTCAAATTATTTCGTCAATAAAATCTGTGTTTTAAGACAAAATACAAAAATTTAAAATAAAATAAAATATTGTAAATATGTATATTATACAAACAATTACATTTAGCTATAATCAGAGTATTCTATAGTCTGGCCCCCTCATTTAGAACACTTTGACTTGTTCTGTTTGAGTTTTTGGGTATGGCAAAAAAAAAAAAAAAGATACAGCAAACATTTGGGGCACATAAAATATGCGTAAAATATACGCGCAAATAGTTAAGATGGCAGAGGGAATAAAATTGTATGCCTTTTGGTCAGTTAATAGCAGGACCAAGTCAAAGATAATTGCTGTTGTACTACTTTGTCGTCCTTTCGCTTTGCATTTCCTTCCAAAAGATACACTCCAAATTTTACGAGCACAAATGCCATTAAATATCCAAACGAATCTACAGGACGCGATTTCGTTAGCTATTTGAAGTGGATACTTGCGTTGGCACGGCTTTGTCTAGGTTACTACACATTATATAGTTCCTATGGCTGTTTTAATATATATATTTTATATATATGTAAGTTGAACATCAAAAGAAAGTTGTTAGCAGCCATATTTGTAGCATGTTGTCTGAAATTCAGTAGTAAAGCCTTTATCCTTGCATTAGTTAATACTTAAATATGTGTGTACAAAAAATCAAGGACATATCTTTGGAATTGTGGCTGAAGATTAGTTTTTTTTGATAAAGAAATTAACATTCTTTAAAAGTTAAATTGTTTTTTAAAAATGTAATAGCTTTCAGATTAAAAACGATAGTTTTAAAAGTGATTTGAAAACTATGCAAAAACAAATGTGAGACTGAATATTTTAATTGCGTGTGAAAAAAGATGACTTGAGTAGCATGGAAAAGCAATTTTCAACACGTCTCGTAACATAAACATGCTATGTAAAAGAAGTTGCGCTGTTAGCCCTAACAGACGCAGCTTCCGACCTTTAACAGAGCGTTAAGAGTGTGTAGACTTTTAACAGTGAGCTAACTTAACAGCACGCGCAAATAAAATAAAATTAAAATTCTATAAAATTATTTAAAAATGCAGAGTAAAATAATTGTCTAAAGTAAATAAAAATCAAAAAAGTAAAAATTAAAAACATAAGCAGAATATGTATTTAAACTATGTTAACTGCAAATAGTAAATGTTAGTTAGCCACACAATAACTGTTAACAATTGTTTATTTGTAACAAAGCCGGCAACGTTGTAAGCTACCCAAAACAACTGACCCAGAAACAGGAGACAAAATCTAAGAGAGCGCTTGGCGACAAAGCGACAAAAGAGCAATGGACCTAAAGCGGAGCAAAGTGAAATGAGTTGGAGCATTATTGAGGCAGGTGACGAAGTGTTTAACTTCGTCCTTGATACGACAATATGTTAAGCTGAGCATTGCTGCCACTGCTGCTGCTGCTGCTGCTGCTGCTGCTAATGTGCTGGCTGGTCTGCTGCTTGATGGTCTTGCCAAAGACAACAAGAACAACAGCAACAACAATAGCAACAGCAGCAGCAGTAGCAGGAGCAATGCGGTGTCTTCGTCTCATGAATTTAGCGAAGAGTCGTCGACAACAAAAAAGGACGACGACGAAAAAGTTAGCTCTGCTGACGCTAGCGTCGGTGCTGCTTGGGCCACACGCTGTGCGCGCTGAGCTGCTTGGCCAGCATCAGTCTCAAAAAGCCTTCTGTGCGTGCAGAGGTTAACGCGTGCCACACACGGCGTATACGCAACGTGCGACGATAACACACAAGATAAAAAGACGTAACAAATGCCACGTGAAGTGAGTGCCGTACTGTGTAGCTGACCCAGAGTCTGACTCGAAGTCTGAGTCTGTGTGGCGAGTGTTTATCCTTGCTGCGGTTCTTGCCAGGTGGGCATTTGCCGGCCCAACGAACCGTGCCAGAGGCATTGAACTGTGGCGCGCCATGACTGGACATCGATGTGGGGCATGAGGCATGGGGCATGAAGTTGGTTTGCTGTCGCTGATGCGACTGCTGCTGCTTCTGTTTTTGTTATTGTTGTTGTTGTTGTTGTGGCTATTAAAAATTGATGGCCATTGAAAAGTCTTAACAAGTGTGAAAGGCTGACTTGGCCAAGTCAGAAGTCTCTCTTTGTTATTGTTGCTTCGCATGTTTTTGACAGTTTGAGTTTTGGGCGCATTTTCACACCCACAACCGCTCATTGGCAAGAGGTCAAAGTTGAGTAGCTGAAATTGCCGACCTGCACAGTTAACGGTGTGTTCACTTGACTTCTCGAGTGCTGCCAAATTAATTAACATGACAATGACGAAGGTGAATTGCGTGTTTTAAGGGTTAGACGCTGTCAAGACATTTTGGCGCTGCTCCATCGCCTTTCATTTGTACAACACTCAAATCAAGTCCAAACCGAACAGCATTTAAAATGTGCCTAATCTGCTTTGCTTTAGTTGTTTTTTCTAGGATTTACAAGTTTTTAATTAGCTCCTTTATGTGTCCAAAAAGGTTTGACAAACTCAGCAGCTGCGCTAACCAGTTAAAATGCTCTGTAATTAGTCGTTTATTGTAAGCTGGAATTTGCATCGTTTAAGTGTGATTACAGGCGTGCTGATTGGAAGTAGGCGTGGCTGTATCTAAGCAACAGAGACACACTTTAATGAAGTGTTAAGTGAACAAAACCAAAAGCTGTGTTTAATGTTAAGTATGCCTGTTATTTAATACCTAAGCAGAGTTTAAATTGCAAACAGTTGGAAAGGAAGTCAATCAAATGCATATTTGAAGGCATGTGCAATTATTGTATTCCATTTTCAACAGTTGTTAATTGTTTGAAACGATTTCTCAAAAGTTGCTGCTACTTCTTTACAAATTTCTGAGCACTCGATCTTAATATTCACATATATTTATAGGTTTAAGATCAATAGATCAAAAGATGCCTGAATGAACATTTCAATGTTTTGTTTTATGTAGCTGTTTGATGAAAAACTGAAATTTCAATATATATTTATATCATACAATCATTAACTATCAATTTAAAAATTCGGACTATTATTTTGTAAAATTTGACAAAAAGAAATAGAATAAATAAAGTTACCACTCCACATTGCAATTAATATGAACTTACCTTGCGTTAAATCTATAAAATATACTTCAGTTCCAGTTTATTTTAAAATGTTAATCCAATTTTATTTTTAAATTCAACCGAAATACTTCTCAGGCAACAAATTCAATCACAAACTTTCTAAAATAAACACTCTTTGAATGACTTTGCACAACAATTGGCTTTCTAGCAAAAGTTCTATTTAAATATTACATATGAATGTTAACTGGCTACAAATCAATAATAAATTTCAATTTCATTGCGCTAGCAACATGTAATAACATATGCATTAAGTCTAGCATATATTCTTAAAGCTAGGCATATCAATACTTTAATATTATACAAGCCATGTCACGTTGCCACGTTGCTCCAAGCAACAAACCATCCCCATGCCCAACTTGCTACCCCAACATACTCCAATATTAGGAGGATGTCTGTCAGCTGGTTGAAACTGGTTGAAGCTGCCTGATTCAAGAGCAGGCACTTAAACCCTTTTGACAATGTCACCGAGGGGCTACACATCAAGTTGAGGGCGCTGATGGTTCCGCCTCTTCATGATGATTATGATGATGATGTGGCTAAATTCAAAGCAGTCAACGCATATGAGTAAGCATGCATCAAATATTGCTTTAAAGCCATTACATTATTGAAACAAAATTACAAGTCGAAGCATAGAAACATTTGGAGCTAGCAGTCTCTTTGAGTCTTTTGAGTTGAAGTCAACTTCAATCGAGGGTAATAACAAGTCAAGTACATGTGCATAAATGTTTAATATTATAAACGAAGGCTGTTTAGCTTCCCAGGCTGCCTCTTGACTTTCAAAATTCATTTGCTTCTGGATTTTGTATGTAAGCATGCAGATTTATACGGCAACTGGCTAATTTATTTGGCAGGGGTAGTTGTACAAGACTCATTAAATCATATATTTTTTAAATAAATATGTTTATGGAGAGACCAGAAATTTCAAATGCAAAGCACTTCAAGTGACACACACACACGCACACACACACACACACATACAATACAAATACAAAAGCCGAGAGCATAAATACATGCTTAGAGAAAGAGGCAGAGCTGGCAACAATAATTTATAAATGAATGAATAAAGGGCGCTGGCAATGGCAAATAAAAATAAATAAATAAAAATGGCAATGCGGCATAAAAAGTGCTGTGTGAGGAGAGGGGAGGGCAGGGCAGGGGTTGGGCTGCGAACAACGGCAAAAATGTAACTGCGGCGCGTTTATTTTATTGCGTATACGCGTCCCAGCAAAGTAGGCAACAAATTTGCTCGCTCTCTGCCTGTCTTCAGTTGCTTTATTTGCTCATATGTGTGTAAAAGTATGTGTGTGTGTGTGTGTGTGTGTGTGTTATATGGCCACAGCAGCAGCGGCGGCAGCGGCTCAACTTATTTTCCACAAAATTAAACCATCAAAAATTTGCCAACAACAAAAATGCTGGTGTAATTTATTTGACTCATGGCGTTTTGCCGGGTTGTTTAGAAAGCGCCAGCCGCAGCCGCAATAACAAGAACAACAACAACAGCAGCAATGTGCTGCAGTGCACAACAACAATACAAAAAATGGCAGTATTTAAAGCAAACACATGATCAACAACAACAACAACAACAACTAACAACAGCAACATTTGGCTGCTGCTGTGGCCATGTTGGTGACGTGGCTTGGGGTTTATAGTGGACTTGATGTACATGACGCATACATCATCAGGACACAAGCAACATAACATTTTTTGGCTTGCGGCCCTTTGACGTGCCGCACTTTTTCTTGTTGTTGTTGTTGTTGTTGCCCCAAAATTAAACAAACTGTACACACAGAGAGAGAGAGAGAGAGAGAGAGACAGAGAGAGAACACACACACTGTGTGATGATGAATTGATGATAATGCCGCTGGGGATTTAGGCAAATAATGTCTGCACTTCGCAGTTTCTTTGGCAGTCGCGTCGTTTTTATGGCCTGACGAACTTGGCTTCGAAAGAGTTAAGCGTTTATTTATTTACATACATTTTTGTTGTTTATCCTGCTGTCATTTTTTTCTTTCCTTTTTTTGGTTGCCAGCGGGCGCAGTTTATTAAGTCTCAAGTGGCGAGTCTCAGTCTCTTGTAGTTTGTCTGTGTTGCAGCTCCGCGCACAGCTCCCGCTTTTCTATTCCTTTAGCCAATTTCATGGAAAGTTGCGCGCGTCTAAAGGCTGTCTTTCGTCCTTGATGGATGACTTTTGACGCGAGCCCAGGCGCATTTGGTGGCCAATTTGATTTGCGCGCCGCAGCCACACAAGAGTTTCATTGCATGGGGCAAAGGCAAAAGCAAACGCCAATTGAAGTGAATGGCCTGCAGCTCAAAACTGTCAATTTGTCAGGGACAACAGTAGCTCACACTTTAGGCCCAAATGACTAGCATTGTGAGCTACAGATTGTGAATTTTCATGGTTGAGTTTGGTTATTCAAAGCCAAGCAAACTTTAGACAGTGAAGTCAAAAATGGATACTCACAATCAGTCAGTTGATTATGAATACGAATCAGTTTGACTACTGAGCCGCATAAAGTTACACATCTTAAGAGTTGAACATAAATATCAGATTTGTATATAATACACAAACATAAAAATAGTTATAAACATTAGTAAACCAGAAAACTTTCAATACATTGCAAATGAAATTAATTCTAACTGAAATCAGAAACTCTTCAAGAGAAAAAGTAGATATTAGAATGAAATATAAGAATCCTCATCCTAATGCAAAGTCTTGCCTTCGCTCAAGAAGGTTTGTCTAATGAGGTAGCTTCAAGTTCTGAAGAGAGTCCAATAGATCTCACTAGGTGGCAGTACACTGTCCCCAAATATAATAATAAGAAACTTGATTGACTGGCTAATATTAGATAAAATTGCCACATCGCCTTAACAATTTTGTCTTTTCAAAATGAGTGAATTTTCATTTTGATCAATACCACTTAAAACCGATAGCCTTACAAATCTACATTGACAGATTTTTCAGATGCACGACCATGCCTAAATATATGAATATTTCAATTGCTGATCAGGATACTTATAACTTATAAGGCAGACAGAAACTTGATATATCCTATTCCAGTTTCCACTTTCGATATTTGGAATTTTTAATTATAAATAATATGTCGATAAACTGCTTTTAATGCGAACTCAGCCCAACACCGAAGTACTTTTTAATCATTTGATTTCGTTATTATATCATTTTCTGTCTTTGTGCCGCAGTTAAAATACCCACACATAAAAGCCGCATGAAGCATACGCCCCGCGGTCCAAGGCAAGCTCAACAATCAGCTGCGTGCTTTGAGGCTTTCATGCAACCTCTCTGTGGCACGACAAGATCTGTCTCGACTTTAAGCCAATGCTAAAGCGGGTCTTTGCCAATGTCTGAAAGTCGACGAGACGGATATAAATTCCGAGAGATAACAGCAACAGTAGCAACAACAGCAACAGCAATAGCAACAATAACAACAGCATACAACAATAAATCTTTGGCATGGATTTCGCCAAATAAGCCACCAAAAAGCTACCTTTTGGAATGATATATGGGAAATGCAGGGCAGATTTTTAACTAGAATACAACTGATTTAGTCTGAGACTCACTAAAAACTTAAACCGAAAGTGCTATATTTGTAATATCTTAAAGCAGTCCAAACAAATTTTAATAGAATTTATAGCAACTTCGTGTTGCTCAGAGTGGAATGAACCATAAATTTAATCAGCAGCAGCAAGTTTGACAAGGCAAGGCACCGAAAATAGACGAAAGTCATCATAATAAAAAAAAAGAGAGAAGCAGCAGGGAAACCGGCAAATTTAGCAGCAGGCAAACTGGCAGCTAACTGGCAGCCGACTGCTGCACATCCTGCTTTCAGCTGCTGTGTGGCATCCTTGCGTCCTTGCGCCTCCTTTGTGGCAGGCGCGCATTTCCGTTTGTTATCGCGGCAATGTTAAAACGTTTCCGCACGACATCGTCAACATCAGCAACAGCAGAAGCAACAGCAGCAGCAGCTAAAGACGATATTTAACTAGAAGCTGTGCAGGATTACGAGCAAAATATTGAAATGGGTTTCAATATGAACAATTCGACGCTGCCGACGCCAACGCCAACGTCAACGTCTCAGTTGCTGCTGCGTCAGCTTGGAGCGCTGCTGCTGCTCATGGGCATACTGAATGGTAAGTAGAGCAAAATTGCCATTTTCAAATATTTATGCACGTGATTAAGCGTAAACTGTGTAGCTGAGGCCTTCATAAATGTCATAAACGTTCACCTATCATATATTTGAGCCGCGATTTATTTTCATTTGCAATTTATTTGCACAACTATTTACGAGTATTGCCAACGGCAACAGCAACAGCAGCAGCAGCAATAGCAACTGCAACAATTCAATAAATGCAACAATTTGTATCGACAACAGCCATAAATTTATCTTAAATGAACAAATATTTTCTTGCTGCCATTGCAAGCAGGGCAAATAAAATGCGATATGGATATACAAAAAGCTTATCGTTGCCACAAAAGGCTGCAACAACAATAACAACAGCAATTACAATAAATGCTTGCACTCTGTGAAAAACATGTTTCAACATTTGACAATGCATTTCAATTTGTAACGCATTAAAGACAAAGTGCATACAAAATCAGAAAATTCATAATATATACTTATAATATACATAACTACATACATATATAGAGCACATACATATACATATACATATGCAAATGGAAAGACAATTTATTTATCAAGTAAAATCATGCTCGATTCAAAATGTAAATTGTTTATAATTCATAATATTATTGTCGTATAGTGCTTTTCTTATTTGTACAGAGACTCATATCAATTTCTTCTTCGTCTTCAATGCATACAAATTTGTGGCAATCATTTATTTGGTCTGACAGTTTGCTGAACTTTGCTTTATAATTGCAAAACAATATTTCTTTTCCAATATAAGCTTCATTAATAAATGGATAAGATAGATTTTCTGCCTATCAATGGTTTTTCAAACACTCTTCTGGCGTCTTTTCTATCAGCATGATAGACAGATTTCGACTTTGTAAGATTGTGGATTGTGGACCTATTTTGAAATTGGCTTATTTTTTTAAAAACCTAAACAAATATCAGATTTAGTCAGCGGATTTTGCCAGGTTTCGTCAAGATAGAGTCAAAACCGAAAGAAAAGTTCGAATACAAGCTGAAAGACAGACGGAAAGACGGAAAGGGCGATTCTCGGCTGTTTATGCTGATCAAGAATATAGACGTCTCCTTTAACATTTCGTCACAAAATTCTAAAGCTCTTGCAAGAGTATAAAAAACGTAAAGATAATAATAGCTAAGAAAACCAGAAATAGCAAAATCAAGAACATAAAAATACAACTTTTTCAATTATGTGATAAAATATATTGCAAATTAAAATGTTTGAGTTGGAAAGTTAAAGCAATTGCCTTTGCTTTGGTCTGCATAAAATGACAATTACTTTTTACATGCTACAAAAAAAAAAAGTTAACATTATGCGACATATGTAAATATGTGTACGTACATTTCATAACAGCTGTAAGAAATATATTTAAAATGTTTTAATTGTTTCGAATATGGCTAAAACTGCAAAGCAATTGTTTTTTCATAGCAATATTTTTGTTGTTTGTGCTTTAACCCATTTTACCATTCAAAGCTTGTGCTCATGTCATGTACTATACGAGTACAATATGATACTCATATGTTACATATATATATATATATATGCAAGACAATATTTTGATTTCTCACAGTTTGCTTTGTGAGCATCATAAAAATATGTCAAATGCAAATTATGCGCATAAATATAAATATGTGCATACCATACATATATATTTATGTGATTCAACAAATAAATATGCCACATAAAACGATATGTGGCTGCCACCCTGACCCAGCTTTTTGCCCCTGTTTCTGTTTCTGTTCCTGTTGATGCCTCATCGTTGCCACTTTCAGCAGCAGCAGCATCTTCATGTAAAAGTCAATTTGCTGTCGCTGTCGCCCAAAAGTCGCGAATGTCATAAACATGGCCAAAATGGCGTGGTGAGGCTGTCGAGCAAATAAAAACCACATGAGCGATATTATGAGTAGGGGATGGGTGGCATTGGGGGTCGCACTTGAACGATAAATGCAAAATAATTGCATATTTATATGGGCAATCGGAGCATTCGACTGGTTGCTTTCATTTCTGTTGCTGCTGCTGCTGCTGTTGCTGCTGTTGCTGCAGAGCCATAAATATAAATCTGCATTGACACGCCTTTTTAATGACGCTCTAAATGCGCAATATATGTGGCAAGACTCTGATGTCAGCGTTGCAGCAAGTGCAAAATTTATTTCAATTAAAGATTATGCAATTTTCATTTCGAGCATATTTCAATTGGCCTTGGCCAAGTGCGTATGATTTATATTGAATTGCTGATGAACAACTTCAACATTTGTTTATATTTCAGTTGACATGTTTAGCTGAGTAATATTAAAACTGAACTTAGAGTAGTTTTTCAAGTTGAATATTCAATCATTACACTGAATACAAATCATCCAAATGCTTAAATCAGAATCGGAAATAAGAACAGGGCTAATAAGCTGTTGATCAAAACACGAGCTCGATATGTGACTTGATTTGCTAACCTTACAGTAACTTTCCAAGTTCTGCAAAATAAATGTATCGGCTTAATTTGATGCACTTCTCAGCATAATAATATAAAAGTGTTCTGAACTTTCAAGAAAATCGTTTTTACTCACAAACAAAAAGTAAAGTATTTTAATTATAAACTTTAATTGTCGTTTGATTGAAAACGGCTTTAAGCAACTTAATCGATTGAACTCATTCCCTTAGAAGCCTTTGGCAAGGAACAAAGAAATTTATATGCATATATATATATATATATCGACATATATGCATATGTTTGCAAGACAAAGAGAGAGCGAGATAAGGAGAGGAGAAGTAACCAAATAAAATCAAGTTAAAATCACTCAAAAGCATGAATAGCAGCGTTTTATCTCGTCGTTTTGGCCTTTGTTCTCTGCTGCGGAAAAGGAAACGCGTTGATAATAATAATGCCAACACTTGGCTTTTGTTTTAGTCATCATGACCAACAACAACAGCAACAACAATGAGAACAACAAAAACATGACACTTTAATAGCATAAATGCGGCACTAAACAAAACCAAAATCAACGAAAATGGTACTGAGAACGGGAACGCCAGCTGCAAAGGGAATGGGAACAGGAAAGGGAATGTGAACGGGAACGGGAACGGGAACGGGGAACACAGACATCGCCAGCAGGGCACAGCTGTCATAATGAAACAGTCAAGGACAATGGCGACCAGCGGAAATACAAAGTGTACGTGTTCCGTACAGGCCCAGTGACCTCACAGCCCCCAACACCTAACACCCCAAAAACACAGATCCTGTTCCACAGCCCGTCTCTCTTCTCTCTCCATCCGCTATGCCCTGTAGCTGTCGCACCGACGCGATAAAAGCGACAAACGAAATGTTGTCTGTCGGGGCGGCCATTTATAAGAGCATCAGTTACAATAACAGAGGAGCGCGCAATGGGGGCGTGGCTGGCCGACAACAATAGCCAGGCCATTGTCATAAATTAAAAATGAGGAAGTATATGAAATTTAACAAAAACAAACGGCCCGCGGAACAGCAGCAGCCAAACCAACAACGGAAATACCAAAATAAAAACGTTGATAAATAAATTTCTAAAAAAAAAAAGTTAAATACAATAAAAATGCAGAGCACATGGCATAAGGCGGCATCTGGCTGGGCCTAAACCAAGGCCCTTAAGTCAAAAGTCGCTGTGGAAAATAAAATAATCAAACAAAGAAAATAAAGAACCCAGCCACGAGGCGCATACTTATTATTGACTGGTCCTAGGTCAAGATCTCATACCAAATTGCCCACTTCATTTGCACAAACTCGCTTTCTTCTCGCTCACGACATACATAAATTAAAAGCTGATTCACAGAAGTTGGCCAAAATGTTGTCCTGCTTGCCTCAACAACGTTCTCGTCCAGCGTCTCTTGGCCAAATTCAACGCGTGCCGCAAATTTCATGCTGTCGCGTATTTCAGATATGTGCTTTAGTGTCACAACAGCAGCTGGTGCCACTGCCCCTATCCCTTTCGCAACCCCTAAGCCAACCCCTACAATACAACATCCCCTGTATCTACTATGGCTGAAATGCCACTACAGCAACAACAGAAATTCACTCACAGCATCCAGTCGCTCTGGTCCACGACCTGGCCAAGCCGCAACGGCTTTGATAGAATTTTTAACAAATACAAAAAACAAAACTCAAAATCTAAAAATAAAATGTGGATTAAAACAAAGTTGCGCTAAAAGAAAATACTCTTATTGGAGCTATCACACATTTTTATATCCATGCCGAGGATAGAATAATATGGTCACGAAATTTGAGGCGCATTGAAGGAGACGTGTCCGACCCCATTACTATTTACTTACTATTTTTGAAAATTTAAAATTATTTAAGCTAAAAGCTTAACAATTAATAAAATAAAATATTTTAAGAATAATATTCCATTTGTAACAAGAATTGGGGAAAGCCCAGAAAACTAAACAAAATGTTTACTAAAATTTAGAAATTAAAATTATAAACCAAGATAATACTAATTTGTTATAAAATTTACATATGTAAGATACATAGGTATATTCTCAAATTAGTTACTGTATGAAAAACTTTTTTGTTTCTCAAACATTCTAAACTTTTCTGCTGTTCTGCATGTTCTTGCCATGCCATGCTGACGAAATTTGAACAAAATCTTGAGAAAAACGGTTCCAAAGCATTAAATATAAAATTACTTTTGTGGGCAACAATATTATATTGAGCTTATATAAATCTGAAAAATCTCTATCAACTACCAAACATTTTATTAGCACAGTTTTTTAAGATTTGTTCAAACATATCGAAATAACTGTCAAAATATCCACCAACCTTTTATGCTCTCGCCAGAGTTATTATAATAAGATATATCAATTTATGCAAATTTTTGTTTTTCAATTTCGAGAGTGGGAATAGGGTATGCACAGCCATAACAATATTTTGAGTTTCTTTTTTTGTTGTATTTTTACCAATGACAGCTCGTTGTTTGTCCCTGAACTGTCCTGCTATTTTTTCCGGCATTTTACTTTATTTTATACTATATATAGACAATTTTTTCATTTTGTTATTATTTTTAAGCTGATTTGCTCACACAGCACGTTTCATTTTTAGTTTAGCTCGGTGTAGATGCTCGGTTTAGATTTTTCTGACACAAACACTTTCGCTTCTTTACGTCATCATTGGCTTTATTTTTTAGCTTTGGGCATTTGTTGAAATTAAAGATTATGCACAAGCTAAGAACTGGGGTAGAAAGAGACTAAGTGAAAAAAAAAGGACATTTAAAATTTAAATGTATGTGCGCAAAAGCTTAAATCCGTGTCCACGTGGCGTAGGATGATGATGAGTTTACAGGGCGACGACTCAGGGGAATATAATATATATAAATGAAAAAGGACAAAGATCTTGTTTAAACTGGCTAAAACCTTTGCCTTGAGTCGTGTAAACAAGCCAAGTACGTCACATTGCAAGTTTATGCCACAAAATGAGGCAACTCGCAACACAATTATAAATAGAAATATATACGTTATAATAAGCCACTTAACACTTAGTTTTGTCCAGTGCCGCTCTGCCTTTTATATAATTCATATTGTTAATACTTTTGAGTTTCAGCCCCTGCACCCTCTCTGTTCCAGTTCCCCCCACCCGCACATCAGCAGCATTCATAAAAGCTTCATAAACATTTTACAGCTTGCAGTTGTTGCAGGAAACGGCGACAGGGCCATAATTGCAGCCAGCCATTTCGCAGTTAAGGCAGTTAGAAAGCCAACTAGTCAGATCCAGCAGATTCCCCAAATGAGTATGGATGGTGCGGGTGGTTCTCTGGCAACTGCAACTGCTTTTATGGAACTGACTAAATGTGTCCCTGTGTAAAACTAACTTTTATAGTACTCCTTCTTGAAATGTTTGCATCATTTTTTATTAGTCAACAATTTATTTGAATAACATAAATATAGATAAATTTGAATATGCTGAGAATATAATCTTTTGTAGTTTAAAAGCAATAGACTTCTCTTTGTTAATAATCCCTTGAATCCATGACTTATTTTGTTGGAGTAGAACAGCATATATATCCTTGCTCGTTATAACAATTCTCGTTAAAGTTTAATTGGGCTTCATTGTTTCACCTGTTTTGTAGCCTCAGGTGTAAATTACAAATCTGAGCAGCGCATAATGAATAAACCAGACCGAGTGGCAAAACGGATGGCTAAATGAAATGAAATCGCAGTGAAAATGCTTTCAATAGGCCCACCAAGGCGTGGACAAAAGTTTTTTTTGGGGGCAGGACGAAACGGGCGACAAACTGTGGCCAAGTTGATTAGAAAAGCGGTGGCAACAACAACATGAACTCGTCGCCAGGGACAATTGACAGCGGCAGCATTGGTGGCAGCAACCTAATGAGAAACTTGAAAATTTACGGTCAACGAGTTGTCAAAGTTCCGGCTCCAGGGCATAGTTTTAGATGCCAAGTCAAACAATTAAGCGCTGCTATGTTCCAATGAATTCCAGCTTAAATAAATAATTGCCAACGAAATTAAGCGATGAGGATGTCTGCAGGACGACAGCGATAGAACAGCTACCGTAGAATGGAGCTTGTAATCTCAGAGTCAGAGTCAGAGTCAGAACCAGAACCTGGACAGGACGTCGACAATGTAATGCGCACAAGTAGGAATCGGCACAAGGCACAATGCTGCTGATAGCTGAAGTAATGACAGGAAGCACAGATAAAAAGAGAAAAAGTAAAACGCATGCATTAACATTGATAAGAGAAGCGTGTGAAAAAGACAGACACAAGCCAAAAATCTAAGGACATCGGAATCGGCATCGCTAACAAAATGTTCATTAGCGCTGATCGGAAGTACAAAATGGGTGTGGCCCCAAATGACCCCGCAGATACGAGTATAAAACCCAACTATCACAAAAGGACCTCAGGATCCAAATGCGTCCTAAATGGCTGCGGCAAAATGGACACCTGAACAACTGAACAGTCGGACAAACGGGCAGACGGGCAGACGGAAGTCGCGCGGCAGATTTGCATGTCACATGAAACATGGTGTGCTCATTAATGATTTACATAGCGCAAATGGCATCCACAAAATAGCAGAAAACAGAAAGTTAAAGTGCAATTAAATGCTGCCTAAAATTAAGAACACACCGTTAGATAAACTAGCCACAAAAGCTTTTAAGTCCTCTTCAAGAACAACAAAACAAAAATAAAATACACATAAATTAAAGCAAAATGACAAAAGTTAATGCGAATGCGATAGTTGAGGAAACTGAGAAGCCTGTTTTTTGGAGATGATCGCGTGAGAATAATCGTAGAAATATATGTCCACAAGTATATAAATTTTTGTATATTTTTTTTTTTTAAATTTCGAGTTTATATACATATTTTATTTTTAAAGCTTATTTTTTTTAAAACAATGCATTAAACAATACAAGTTTACAGGACAGCTTATATGTATATATTTAGATTTTACAAAAATTTAATTTATTAAACGTACTGGAAACAGAGTATATCGCAGTCGAGAGAACCCAACCCGAAAAAAAATCGATAATAAGTAAAAAATTGAAATGCAAAACTAACCTTAAGCTTAAAATATGACTAAAAAGACATTCCGCATTAAAATCGGTCAAATTTTGACGAAGTTATGGGAGGAAAACTGAAAAAAATCACTCTGTACGGGAACCTTACAAGTCAAAAAATAATGTCATTTTGGCATGATTTTTGACCGATTTTTGGACCATCTCAGAAAAAGTTTTGAAATAGTTTTTTGTACTAATTTTGGTATCCGCAATCGATTAAAAATAAAATTTTGAGATTTTGGTAACAAAAATATTTTTTATTTCGAAAATTCATAAGGGGGGAGTAAGGTAATTTTCGAAAAAAAGTCGACCAAAAATAATTTTTCTAAATTGATAAAAATTAAATGCAAAACTAACCTTAAGCTTAAAATATGACTAAAAAGACATTCCGCATTAAAATCGGTCAAATTTTGACGAAGTTATGGGAGGAAAACTGAAAAAAATCACTCTGTACGGGAACCTTACAAGTCAAAAAATAATGTCATTTTGGCATGATTTTTGACCGATTTTTGGACCATCTCAGAAAAAGTTTTGAAATAGTTTTTTGAACTAATTTTGGTATCCGCAATCGATTAAAAATAAAATTTTGAGATTTTGGTAACAAAAATATTTTTTATTTCGAAAATTCATAAGGGGGGAGTAAGGTAATTTTTCAAAAAAAAGGAGACCAAAAATAATTTTTTGTAAATTGATAAAAATTAAATGCAAAACTAACCTAAAGCTTAAAATGTGACTAAAAAGACATTCCGCATTAAAATCGGTAAAATTTTGACGAAGTTATGGGAGGAAAACTGAAAAAAATCACTTTGTACGGGAACCTTACAAGTCAAAAAATAATGACATTTTGGCATGATTTTTGACCGATTTTTTGACCATCTCAGAAAAAGTTTTGAAATAGTTTTTTATACTAATTTTGATATCCGCAATCGATTAAAAATAAAATTTTGAGATTTTGGTAACAAAAATATTTTTTATTTCGAAAATTCATAAGGGGGGAGTAAGGTAATTTTTCAAAAAAAAGGAGACCAAAAATAATTTTTTTAAATTGATAAAAATTAAATGCAAAACTAACCTAAAGCTTAAAATGTGACTAAAAATACATTCCGCATTAAAATCGGTCGAATTTTAACTAAGTTATGGGAGGAAAACTGAAGAAAATCAGTTTCTACCTACTACTTTTAATACCCGCAATCGATTAAAAATAAAATTGTGATATTGTGAATCGAAGTTACTATAATATTTATATATATATATATATATATATTGTTTTAACTAACTTTTATTAAAAACAACACAGCATCGACATAAATACAATAATTTCGAGATGTTTTTTTTTATTTAAAATCCTTATAAGTGTAAGTAAATAAGTAAAGTGACCTTTGTTTTGGGCCTGTATACATTTAAACTATAATTTATTTTATTAGTACTAACTAAACAATCTAAACAGGAAAGAATTAACACACAGAGCTTAGCAAAATGGAATTTGCAAAACTATCTTAATTGTTTGTGTAAAATAATTAAAAAATCTATTGCGACAAAGTGATATCGGTAAACGTGACCATTTTGAAAAGTACATGTCCATCTCTAGCAAACACAGCAGCGTGGGTCAACGCAGCCTTTGTTTCTGTGTGTGTGTAAAGCGTGTGTGGCAACCATTTTGGCGACCCAACTTGATGCTATCATCAATTGTCAAATAACCAACTGTGTGAGATTTGTGCACCAGCTGTGCCGAGAGCCAAAGCGTTGAAGCATTCATGGCGTTGCAAATCAACACACACACAACGCATACCATGTGCCACCCAAAAACACACACACACGCACACACTTCTACACCAGCTAGCAGACAAACATGCATATGGGATACCCATAGAACAACTCACTTTGTGGGCTATTTGTTTTGGTCATACGCTCATTTGGCTTTTGCCAGGGAAATCAAATGCGGGAGTAAGGAAGAAACAAACAAAAAAAAAAATAGAAAGAAAAAGCAAATGGCAAACGCAAAAGGTTTCGCAAACGTATCCTTGAAAGGGACGAAATCGAAAAGTGTGCAAAAATCAAGCGAGCCCCAGCGCAGCAAAAACAAACAAACGAATCCTGGAATGGTACTGCAGAGGAAGCGGTAAGGATGCTGCCCTACAGGAGAACCGCAAATATACAACGTAGGAGCAAATGGAATCATTGGCCAAAGCTGATGCTGAATGCCAAAGAACCCAAGCGCCAAGCATCGAGCTGAGCAATCGTAAATCTTCTTATGTGCAGCAGCATTTTAACGATAATTTGCTTTATTGGAGCAGTTTAGATTTGGTCAGCGGAGTGGGCAGAGAACCTGGGTGCCACAAGTCAAACGACAACAAGACTGTGTATGTGTATGTGTGTGTTGGCTTGTTTGCTGACTAGTTTTGGCAATGACCAACACTGAGGTTGCCTTTTGAATGTTTCAACGTTTCCGTTTAAATGGTTTTTATAGCAAATTTATGTAGAGGAAAAACACTTCGAAGGTTGACCAAAAAGACCAAACGCAGCAATCCGAATCCATAAAAATAGCACACATGCGACCAAAAACCCGTTAGTCTGCACTGCTCCCTAGTATTTCGAGTCCCTCATTCGTCCCTTTTTGCCACCGTCTCTGAGGTGTGAACAAGGATTTGCCACTTTTGCTGGTCATTTGGCTTTCGCTTCGCCAATATGCCTCAATATGTACCCATGAATAATGACTGTACAAATTGCTGCCTGTTCCTGAAACTGAACAGCATCTCCTCTGAACTTGCTGTCCAGCTACTCGTACTGCAACTTGACTCTGCCATTTTATTGACCTTGATTTTCAAATCTAACCCCTTGCATTCAGGTAATTACTCAGTCATTTAACAGTTGACAATCAATTGGCATGTGGCTTATACAGGTCTCTGATATGCTCAGCATACGGCTAATTTTTTATTTTTTTATAATTTAACGACATATTCAATTTTTTTTTCTTCCAGCTAGCTATCAACCAAACAGCTTTAATTATGTTGTTTACTTTATCAATTGATTGAAATTGGATTGATATGTTTTCAGATAGATCAAACTAAACAAATAAATTCTGCTTTATATAGATCTTACAAATTTAATTAAAATCAGATTATATACTTTCTTAAGTCTGTCGTAAGAACAATTATCAGAGAAACAATGTTTTTAAGAGAGTATTTATTATTCGACGTCTCACATATAATTGTTTTCGTATGATAATTGCTGTGGCTATCGGTTATTCACCGAGGAATGCCTCTGGCCACAACTGTCTGTGCTTTCATTGTGCTGCAAGAGTTATTTTCAACATGCACCTTTTAATTGATTTCAGTTTGAATGAAAATTAATGTAAAGTTATGCATATGTTACAAGATGTAGTGTATGATTAATAAGTAAGGCTTGCAGTATCTTAATTATATTCAATATATAGACACAAGAAGTATATGTAAAAATAATTTTTTAAATAACTTCGATATTGAAACTAACTTTTGCTGCTTGATTTGTTCAATGGCAATATGTACCTTACTTTTGGAGTTGATTCAAACCCAGAAAGGTATTCTTTGTGCTTAGTACCATAAAATCTTCCAGTTTGAAATCAAAGTTAATATAACTTGTTTGATTTGCATCTGTTTAGCGAATCAGTTGAAATACATTATACTTTTTACACTATAGTTAAAGCTTGTAAAAGATTTGATCTAACTTTAATGACTAGCTAATATTGATGGTTATCGACGGTCAATTCACTTCATTTGAAAACTTTATAGCTCTATCAGATTTCAACCAATTGTTTTCAACACTAAACAGCCAAGGATTATACTCAAGAATGTCATATGTACCCATTCTTTTGTGTTTCTTTTTCACTTTATTATCTGAATAAGTAATGTCTCTTAAATATTTGTTTAATTATAATTGCCTCACACATAGCTTTAATTGCTGTCCCAATTTCTTGACGTAGCCGCACTTAATTAAAAAATATTTCTTTGTATATGTCACATGCACAAGCTGCAAATATGAAAAATAACAAACAATATGAGCCGCATAAATGCCGAGCAAACACAGCAGAAAGAAAATAAATCTGTTAATAAATGAGACTGTTTAAATTTAATTTTTTCAATTAATGAATAAATTGAAAATGATTAAATTATGCAGTAAGATAAAGTAAAAGCGTTAAAAATGCGTAAAATAAGCAATCGTGGCATATTCGGTGATATTACGCATACGCCATGAACAACATTGGATACGTAAGCATTGATTAATATATTTCTGTTATAACTAAACTAAATATTACTCATATATAATTGAAGTGTATATCAACTTTGTAATTTCCTCACTCATTTCACCAAACACTTGCGCATATTTGTGCCCACAAATGTGAGACGTTGCATCCATCACTTCCGTAGCAGACATTTCTTTCATAATAAAGAAATATACTTATTTACGTGCCACATATAATATCCTCATAAGACTGAGTATGTTCCTTCATATATGTTTATGTATTCGTAGTATGTGGTTGTGCTGTTAAGGCACCCTCTTCCATATTATGCGCTGCACATTCTGTAGCTGTTGCTGCATTTTTTCTTACCAGCGGATGTGAACGTCAGAGCTGTAGGCCTTTGAATTATGTTAAGCTTTGTGCCAGCAGTACTTACAATCACAATCACACTCACACACACATACATACAGCCACACAACACTGACACACACACAGAGAGCGCAGAACAGGCATGCCTTCAGGGTGGCTGGCAAGTGACATTTGCCGGCATAAAAGTCAACAACTGTTTGTTGTTGTTGTTGCTGATGTTGTTGTTGTTGCTGTTGTTGTCGCTGCTGCTGTTGCAAGTGTGGCTTTGGCTGTCGACAATGCTGAGGTGGCGCCTCGCTGCTAGCATTGTAGCACACACACAGACTTTGTTGGCGAGTGCCACTTACAAGTAATTCACATGCACCTGTTACGCATACGACCCGTTGCCCAGCACAACAGTTGAGCAGTGCTCGTAATTATTTGTCTCATGCGCCTTCGTTTGTTAAGCCTAATTTGCAGCTACTTATGAACAACCAAACACAGCACAAAACTCTTGAGCAAAAATATCTATATAAATATTTATGTGCGCCAGCTGTCAATACAAACAATTGTGGGAAATATCTTTTGTTGATTGGCATCGGTTGTAGCATAATTATATACAGCTATAGAGCTGCCATTGGCACCAACTTTGCACATAAAAACAACAGTTATCGTAATAATAATAGTAATAATAATAATAATATCAAGAACATTATTTGACAATAGCTAGGGCGAGCTTCATAAAAACCAGATGCTAATGGCAGCAATTTTATATCATCAATGCATAGACAAAATAGAAAAAAAATATAAATAAAAATATATACAAATATTTTTGGTTTAAAGCTATTGTTGTGCTCGGGTTTGTGCTTGGTCATAAACTGCACATCAAGCAAAAGTTAATGGCCAAAACGAACATAAAATATTTAACCCAAAATTTAACGAGGCAACTGTCGCAAATTGATTCATAAACAATTAGTTGATTATCAAATTGTTGACCAAATTGTTGCCAGCAATTATTAAAAGTTGTGTCTTTCTGTCATCGTAAGTTAGGTTAATGACAAAAGCTGAGTGCTTGTTAAACTAAATTTGCCAAGAATTAATTAGACAAGATACTTAAAACATGTGCTAAGGCATTGATACTAACATATATATATATATATATATATGTTTATGTATAAACAGCATTACAAATGTGCTTGATCAAAAGAAATTCAACAGCTACAATATTTTAAAAATAAATAACTTCTATAGAGACTAAAAGAGTTGGAAAATCATTGATTTTTGTTGTGGGATTTCGATATCGATTTTGAATTCACTTTTTTTAATATTTTTAATCGAATATTCGGAACATGACAAGCTTCAAAACAGAAACAGTAACAGGTATAATCATTTTTCTTATTTGTATCAAAATGTTGAATAATTTTGTAAATGGAAAAACCTTAAAGAGCTATAATATCTTTATTAAATTCAAAACATTTTATGTTCTGTGCACTATGTTTAGCTTAAAGTCTTTGTCTTCTCGCTTATCCATTTCATGCATATCAATAATAACCAGCAGCTCATCCAGGCACCATTTGAAATATGATTTATGTGGCCGAGAGCATGCGAAGACACAATTCGATGACTGCTCATTCCTTCACACACTTTGCCCCTGTCTGGCCCTCATCTGATTCCCCAACTGCTACTCCATCGGTGCTGTACTCCTGTCCGTTTGTATAGCTGCTAAAACTGTCGAAACTTGTAAGTGTTGCCATAGTGATTTACTTGCGTCTAAACGAAATCGAATGCGGCCTTAATAGCCCCCGGACAGACAACTCGCATAATTTTACACGCAGACAAGCAAAATGGATAGACGGAGCCTGTGATTATTCTGTGTAGTCGTTTCTTATTAGCAGCAAAAGGAATTTGAAATTATAATGCTAGTCGACAAATCGGTAAAGTTTTGTGTTGGCCTTTGCCTTTGCCTTATGCCATGGCTCAGTTGGTTCTCAGCTCTTCTTTTCTAGCCATAAATTTAAATTTGATTTTTATATTGCGTTTTGATATGTGCGCCAACACTTGAAGCGTTTTTTGCATTTGCCAACATAAAATGGAAAAGTTTCTTCGCTTTTGTGTTTTAGACAATTGACTAACTAAAAACCATATAACATGATATGACTTCTGGCGCTCTTTAAATGCGCTTATCATGAAAATATTGTTTGAAAGTTTGACAATAAAATAAAATTTAATTGTTCGAATTTAGAATATCATTAAATCACTGTGTGACTTATATTTAATAAGATAATCTATTTTATAGATTGCTCATTTTCCGTTTTTTTATTGCAAGAACTGCAGTTGATATAGCCTTTATTACAGTTGTTTTAAGCGAACCTAGTGTTTTATATTTTGTCTTGAATAAAGAACAAATAAAATGAGCATAATAACTTTCTAAATTTCCTTAGAACAAGCTGAGAATAGAAGATAGAAGAACAGAAGAAAGTCATGAGCTTAAATTTCTTTCGTTCCTAAAACGGACACCGTACCGATCTGATCTCCAGTTTATACATCAGATTCAAGCTCATCTAACTATAAAATGTTAACTTAATCCTTATCCATTTCGGACGATAGTAAAAGTACGCTTTCAATATTTTTGTGGAACCGCTCTGAGAGTGAAATTTATGTCAGATCGAAAACTTGTTAATAAAGGAAGTCCACCATTATTTGTTTACGAACATCTCGGAATTTTAATTAAAAAACTGTTGTTATTATGCTAGTTCACGATTTACTTGAGTCCAAAACTTATTCAGCAACAATATGTACGTTTGTATAGCAAAACAAACGTGCATAGATATATTTATACACATACAAGGATATACATATATATATATATAAGGATAATACGCTGTGAGGCTTTTACCATCCATAAAGTCAACGCAAGACGCAAAACTTTTTCATTACGCAATTTTTGTGCTTTGCTTATGTCATGCTCATACATAGTTATAGTGCAAACACACACACACACACACACAGAGACGCACTTTTTATCAAAATCACACTCATATGTTTTATATATACATATATGTATATATATATATATGTACATGTATATTTAACTTTGCTTAAAAACTTTTCTAATTCCATTAACGTAACGCACATGCGAAAGAATCTGGCTGAAGGTCCTTTTTGTGTGTGTGCTCTGCTACGTAGCTACGTTTTGTTGGTGGCAGAAAGTTTATGCCCCAGTTGCCACATGCATTGGCATTGGCCAAAACGGCGGAAGGACCAAAGAATCTGCGTGACTTCTCAAATTGAGTGGCGCCTGTGTGTTGAGATCTCCTTTTCCACTGCCCACATAATTTGCACTTTAAAATATAAATATGCCGCTGCTGTGTCCTGTGGGGCAGAGCAAGGGCTCGAGCTTTGGCCAGCTTTAATGAGCTGTAGTTGTGTGCAGATTTAACATAGTAGGTCCTGCATCCTCAGGCCAGTTTCATGCTCGAGCAACGTCTCCTGCCTATTTTAAGCTTTGCGGTTCGTTTCAAATTCTTAATGAAATGAAATTGAAATTTTGTATCATTTTTACTGCGTGCAGCAAAGCTAATGCTTTCGATTGCTATGGTGAGGTTTTTTTGTTTTGTTGTTGTTGTTGCTGTTGTAATTTTGTTTAATTTCAGTTAATAATTATTTTGCACATTTTCGGCATTGCCTTGCGTTTGGCGTTTCGTTTTTTGGAGATTTTGCCTTTGCGCGTTGCCTTGGCTCACAGAGGGATCAGAGTTAATTAGTTTGTAATTATTATAAATTGAGGATGAATGCTTGTGGCAAGTTTAATTGGATATTTGATGTTTTTAAATTACGCAAAAATGAGCGTGAAATATTAGCGCAAGTAGCGAGCATAGTACTTTGTGGCATGCTACTAAGCCAGCCCTAAAGTCCAAAGAGAGCTAGGCAGTTAGTCATGTGGCAAGTAAATTAATTTTTAATACCCTCCACAATGTCACTCGACTTCCATATTTATGTGGCAAGCGTGGCAAGCCTCGAGCTGGCGCTCTCTTACTCTTTCTGTCTCTCTCTCTCTCTTTCTCTCTCTCTATCTCTCTCTCTTTCTCTCTCTCTCTCTTTGTTGCTGCTGGTGTCGTTGACCGCTGCGCTTTGTCACACGTGCCACGCCCACTGAGCACAGCGCATACACAACAATTAATCATAATCTTGTGTAGCTTCCAGGCTGTGCTGTGCTTCGGCCACGTTTCACGTACAACATACCCAGCAGGCAGCCAGTTTTTCCACTTTTTCACACAGACTCAACAATAAATTTTACATTCTGAAACTGCGTCTTCAGCAGCCATAAGTTTGAATCAAGAAACACCGCCTCCATTCCCTACCCCTGCCCCTGCCCCTACCTCTGCCCCTGCCTCTGCTCCTTCGTCTAAATATGTTTAAATTTACTTTAGTTTTGTAACTGTTCTTATTGTATTCACATCATTCTCTCTGCCACCGTCACACGTAGTTCTGTAATAATTTACCATGAAATATGCCTCTCTAACGGCATACGCTTTGCAATGGAAACATCCTTACTGCCAGGACATCTGTAATACCATAATAGAACAATTGTAGATGACATACAATAATGCTTGAAAATTATATGCAAGCCATACTTATTGAATGTACAATTGATTCCTCTAAGCATTGTATAAATATTGTACAATTTTCAATGAATTTATCTTCATCAGAATTTCAAAGTTAACTAACAATTGAATTATCTTAAGTATTTTAGAATTACAATTCGTTCTTTGGAATCAATGAAGTTATAAGGCTATTGCTTCATAAATTGTTAGATATGTTCAAAACTATTGTCGTTTTATTAAGGGGATTCACGATACAAGATGAGTCGGTTAATTTTCGGTCAAAATCATGATAAACAAGTAAGAATGCTCTAGTCGAGTGTGCCCGACTACGAGACTCCCTGCTCCATACTTGCATTTCAAGCAGTTCAGCGGCACCACAAGCAAGCAGTGCACTTAACTCGTAAAGTGCCTGTCAAACTGTTGTTTCTGCCAGCTGAGACGGGGGTAATCGGGGGGTGCATCCGAAATTTGAAATAAACTTGATCTGCGTACGGTACATAGGAACCTGCATGCCAAGGGTGGTGTTTCTACGGACAGACGGACAGACAGACGGACATGGCTAGTTCGTCTAGGCTGTTGATCCTGATCAAGAATAGATATAGTTTCCCATTGTTAATGGGAACAGGGATATAGCTTCAGGCTTAAACCGACTTGCAGGCTTGCGTTGAATTTCTATACCAAAAGTTGATTATTATTACAAAGTAGCATATTTAATATACATATGTATAATATTCAGCACAAACCAAAGTGGACACTCCTAAGGCCATATTTAATAAGTTTTTACTTTAAATCTTTATACAACCAAAACCCGCCTTCATATCTATTCTCCACATGACCAAATATGCAGTTTTGTACTATAATTTCACAGCCTTAAATATTTTGCAGTCTAACTTGCAACTAACAATCCGATAATAATAGTCCAACTTGCATAAACTAAGTGCAATGTGCCATACTTCTTAGTGGAAAACAGTTTCACAGCTAAAACAACAGACATTTATCTGACTTTTGTGCTGGAAACTTTAACCTTTGGCATTTGTATTATTGCCAATACGTATATACTGTGAATGTGAATGTGAATGCGAATGTGAGCCCTGCCATGTGCAGCTAGAAAACTTAAAGCTACCCACACAGCCCAAAGCATCCCTAGATGAGTGCGTGCTTCGGCTCGACCAGGACGAGGACCAAGAACCAGGACTCTCGTCCAGGACCACAGCATTCTGCTGGCATTGTGGGCTGCCTTTTTGTTGGTCTATCTCATTGGGGGCCAAAATTGATTCTATTGGCTTTGTTGTGATAAGGTCAAAAGTTAATGTAAATGTTGTGGCTGGGAAAACTGAGACAGTTTGCTGGGTGTTTTTAAATTAAAAGTTGCAAGTTTTCAATGTGGCACGGTGGCAAACAATGATAAAAGTCTAACTTTGATATACTCGGTAGTATGTATACAAATAAAGACAACTGGTTTCGCATCGAAATCAAACAGAATAAATAATACAACTTAGTTTTAAATTTAAATTCAAATAATTTATAAGAATCAGTAGCAGCTTTTAACTTCGATTTTCGATTTTAAATACTGAAAATGAAAGCCAAGCCATCTTCTTTTAATTGGACTTAAAACTTGTGTTATTCCTGTTATTAACTCGTATGAAATGAAAACCGCTAATATAATGAATTTTAAAGACTTCATTTTGATATCATTTCTTTTCTCTGTGTGTGCATACATATCAAGCCATCCTTAAGCTCACTTCCAGCAGCAGCAGCAGCAATGCCATGATGAGTTCTCCATTCTCCATTCTCGATTCTCCATTATCCTCATACAAAGCTTTTCGCTACCATAAAAAGCAATGCCTGAATGACTGCCACCGAGAGAAGGGCAAAGTTTGTGCGTAACATGAAAAACTTCGATAAATTCACAGTTGAAACAATTACCATGAATTTTATCAAAAATGATACGCGCTGTTCGTATCCGACCATGCAGCAACAATATTTTTTAATGCACTTTGGGGGAAACTGAAACGCGTGGCACGCGAGACGCTGTGGCAGAAAGAAAGAATGTTGAAAAAAAAGAAAACAAGTAGGAAAAGTATTTTTAGCTTACAGAAGTTATACTACACTCTTGCAGAAAAGATGTTCATATATAAAAATCGATTGTTTCTATGGCAGCTATAAAATATAGTCACTCGATTTTGATCAAATTTAGTTGGCATGAAAAAAACATACTTAACCGCAGAATAGGTCAATTTTGTTAACATAGTTTGAGAATAAAAAAAGTTATTCATACATAAACTAATTTTTCAACCGATTTTTCCTATGGCAGCTATAAGATATAGATGCCCGATTTTGATGAACATATTAAGATAATGCTAAAACTCAGTATTGATGAGTTTGGACAAGTTATCTTGAAAAACAAACTTATCGAACGATCCTTTCTATGGCATCTATATGTTATAGTGGTTCGATCTGACCTTTTTTTGACAAATACACTGCTTCAGGATAGGATCTGGAACACCTCCATCAATGTGTTACATATTTTCTGAAAAAATTGTAATACCATCTGAAAGAGTATAAGAGAGAAAACCGACAGTGGCAGACGCTCAGAAAACTAAGTAGATAAGGATCGAAGCGGGGGCAAGAATAAAGGAAATGCCAACGGCATTCCGTCTGCTGACAGATAGACCAGAAGCAGGACCAGGACGAAGACCAAGACCAGAACGAACACCAACACCAAGACCAGAACCTGGAACAGGAGCAGGCTGCTAGCTGCAAGCTGTTGGTGGTGTTGCTTCTACTAAAATGTAAGCGAAAAATTGCTTGAGAAAACTTTCTCAACTTTTCAGCTAATATTTGAGTTTTGCAAAATAAGTAGACGATGTGGAAAAACAACGCAGCATAGAATAAAAATATATAAAAATACATATATTTATACTTTCTTTTCATATTATTTTTTTTTCTCTCTCTTAGACATTATGCGTGACATTTGCGTTGATGTGAAAAAAATCAAATAAAAATGTGCTCCCACACAGATATTTTTCCGAGAGAGGTGCTTTAAGAGCAGAAGGATGTGTTAGTGACACAAAATCTAATAGAATTTTATGACGTGTGTGACTTGTACAACAATTTAAGTTGGCAACAAGTTTGTTAAATGTTAAATGAAGCTTATTGATTTTGGCTGTGCAACAAATTTGCAGCAAACTTTGGCCTAAATGCAGCTAACATTGATTTTGAACTGCAATTGAAAATTTAAATTGATATTTACCTTTGCCCTCTGCTAGCTTCAATGTTCAAATGTATAACTTTAATGGACGTCAATTGCAGTTGAAGCAAAAAGTTTTTTAAATTCGTTTAAACTTAATATTTTGTTATTACTCGTACTGGTTTGCCATAAGTGTCCAATGTTTTTCTAAGTATAAGTATTTTACTTCCCGCACCGTCCAAAGTCAAATAGATTTTGAGTAGCTTTTTCAGTTTTTGCCTCGACGTTAAATGAGAAAAGTTTCTCAAGTGCTTGTTGCACTTTTTAGACCATGTTGTTGCCACTTTCTTGTCCCCCACACCCCCCCCCCCCCCATTTCCCCTTTTGACCCTCTTTACCTGTGCTATTTCAATAACTGGCCCCAAGCATTTCTGTTAATGATCTTTTAGTGAGTAGCTTAGCTTTGGTTTGCCAAACGTTTTGTGTGTACAATTTAAAACATGAGTTTCAATTTATTTTTAGTTTGTTCGTAAAGCTTAATTGCTTTTATATTTAAAGTTGCTGGAAACAGTTTAAACGTTTACTTTTTGAATTAGGTATTGAGTAGCTTAAGTGACTGGAAAAGTATTTTGACTAATACGTTTTGTATCAGAGATTGAAAAAACTCATGATTTTATTAAATTAAAGATGGATTTTAGGTGCAGAATGTTAAAGCTTAAAGAAGTAAGTTTTTGTAAGCATGTTTTCGTAACATAATAAATAATAAACATCTCGTCTATTTGACTGGGAGATTCAGTTCAAAAAGGCTGTCTTTTTTCAAACATTTTCGGATTAATACCACACATCTGCAACTATCTCTGACTTTGCCTTTGCCACAATAGCCTCATCGTTGTTTTTTGTAAAAATGGTTTAATTTCTTGACATTTAACACTTTGACTGCTTAGAGCCGTCTGTAAATCAGTTCTCTTTCAAGAGCTAATAACTTCTCCAATTGACACACTTTTCAAGCAGTTTTTATATATTTTGATAGGCCACATCAGCCATGCAAGACCCCACTTTACTAATTTTAGTTTTTGCAACTTTTCCTGTTGAAATCCACAATAAATAAACACAAACGTCTGCAGAGACTATAGAAAACTACAACAAAAACGTGTCCCGACGAGACGTGGGAAATCTAACAAAGGATACGCCAATACCAACGCCAAAAAAAAAATAAAAACAGTAATAAAAAAACAACAACATATACAACAAAGAAAAAAAACGAAGAGCTTGCAAAAATTAACAGCAAACAAAAAAGGCAAACGGAGCCTGAAGTCAGCTCCCCTGCTTCTGGGCTATGTATACCCAGCTTTGCCACCCAGACGGGGCATATTGTATTGAGAGTTGCTTTTTAATTAAAAGAAAAATTAAAAGTAAGAGAGAAAAAGCAGAGCCAGCATGAGAAAAGGTTACAGGGCGTTGCCTATTCAAAAATTTGCGCCACGACTGTTTTTTTTTTTTTGTTGGTCAAAATGCAACTGCAAAAATTGTATAAAAATGATTAAAAAAGTTGCAAGCACTTCCAACAATAGAAACAATTACAAAATTGCCGAAAAATAAACAAACAAAAGAAGCGAAAATTGTCAGACAGTAAAACAGAAAACAAAATATAGTATAAACAATGCATTGCTGCTGCATATTTGCGATGGGGACTAAGGCGTGTGCAAATATTGCGTATACGCCATGTAATAAATAAAACAACCGGCGAATGGGGCGAATGCAGAGAAAAGCTGAACTGCTGCTGCTGCTGCTGCTGGAACTACTTGAGCCTTTTACTATAGCTTGGCACTGGCAAACAGTTTCCAACTCGATGACTTTATATCTACGACTCGAGCTACATTTGCCACAGATGCCTCGGATATCGAGCATCCGCACCGTTGCCCTCGCTGTTGCTGTTACTGTTGCTGTTGCTGTAGCTGTTGGCTTGCCCCAACCTATCCCCGCCACCATCATCATCATCAGCATTCAACTTGCTGCTCGTTTGTGCCAGTTTGCTCGTTTACAGGCTTTTACCTGAAACTATTACCCACTTGCCGACTCAGTTGGTCGGTTATTTTCTTTTTAGTCTGTCTGTCAGTTTGTCAGATTGTCGTTGTGGAGTTTTGTCGGTCGTTCAGTCGCCCATTCGCTGAATCTGCTTGCCTGTATTATATAGCTTGCTGCGGATGCAGAGTCCTTATGCAATCAACTGTCGACTCGTTACAACTTTTCCTTGCAAATCTGTTAAGGTATAATATTTCCCTTGAACATCTGCAGCTAGTTGCTCATCTGATTACATATTTATCTACAATTTCTACATAATTTTGCAGCAGTTCATCTTAGACAGGCAGGCGGGCAGGCAGGCAGTCTGCCACACAAGCAAAATAGTTTAAGCTCTCTTTTTCTTTCTATTAAGTTGCACTAAGGGGCAGCAGGCAACTTTCCAATTTGCAACAACTGCGTTCAGCTAAAGATACTACTACACAACACAAAACTCTGGCACAGAACAATCCATCAGCAACATGCTACATACTACATATCTGGCCATCACAATCCCCGTTGCATAAAACTGTCAAAAACTTGTGATGAGTGCGCAAATCTCACACGCACATATTTTCTGATCAACTTTTGCTACTATGTGTGTTGCATGGCCTTCTTAAAGTTTCACTTTAATTTTCTTTTTTCCGGAAAACAAGCTGCCAAATACTTACTGTGTAAGATCAACAAAAAGCAATGATGAATTTCCTCACAAAGCCACTAAAAATGTTTACGAAAATATGTGGTCCCAAAAATAAAAGTAAAAGTGGCTCTCCTGACCATGTATGCTATGTATGATGAAATGTGTGTCATTTTTCTTACAGTAACATGCCAGACTTCAGATCTGGAAAGCTAGCGGAAAAAAGCACTGACAAGGACGAAGCTTATTGCTATCAGCATAAGAAACATTACATACCCTTATTTTCATTCTGATTGAAAATGGTGTTCAAGTTCCTTTTTACGATTCTTTTCAAAACATTCGAAATCACATTTATTAGCTGTTCGTTCTTAGAAATGGGAACGGGCCTGAATGCAATAGTATGGTTATTTATTTTTAAAAACTTTTTTACTTCGCTGATTAATAATTGGGATCTTTGCATAATTTCAAAAAACACATAAGATAGACAATGCTGCACACTTAGCTTTGACTCAGGAAATTCTTCTTAAGTGCTTATTATCGATACTGTCTGCTTGGAGTCACCAGCTGTATGAAAAAGTTATTAATATAGTATAAAAGGCAAGACTTAACATAATATTATCATGTACTAACATTTAGGCTTTCGAATCGTTTCTAAATGAAAGTGCACCAACCATAACAACACAAAATATATACTAAATAGGGTAGAAACTGCTACGGAAACACCCCTAAAGTAGACAAAAACTATCAACTTCAAGTATCATCATCCCAGGTCTCACAATGTTAATGCATTGAATATAACGGCCTTCATAGACCAAGTAGCATAGCTGGCAAGAGATGTGAACCACATGTCAATGTCAAAGGCGATGACAGAGACAAATTTAGCTCGCAGACACACCGCTGGATAGACTTTTGGATACACTTTTGATGCTGTTGTACCTATGCCAAATATGCGCTAAAGTAAATCTGTGCGATATACGTGAAAATTTAAATATAAAATGGTTTTTGTGTCTGCGTTTCAGTAATCGAAAATTCCAAAACATGTTGCTGTTGTGCGAATTTAATGCACCGTTTGACGGAGACACACACACACACACATACACATATACATCTTAAATGGCGCCAAATTCCGTCCGGCCATCAACAAAATTCAAAGCAAATTGCCCGCACAGAGTGAGATTCAGGCCATGGATGTTGTTGTTGCTGTTGTTGTTGTAACTATGATAGAGCTGAGGTCGAAGGGCAAGCAAACGCCTCATTATTTTGCGCTTGAGAAATTTCTGTCTCGTCACTAATTCATCATTGTTTCGGCACATTAAATGCTTGAACGTCAACGCATTCATTATCTTTCAGCCAACTGGGCTTTTGGCCAACTCATCGCCTGCTCACATGGTCAGCTCCAAGATATCTGTCAGTGGTCAGTGTCATCGTCGTCGTCGTCGTCGGCGTCGTCGTCAAGGCAGCAGCTTCTCATGCTTGAGTGATATTAACTAACCGACAATCAGTCAGCAAGCATAGAGCCAAAGAAAGCCAAAACAAACGCACGACTTGGCCAAATACTTAGGCCAGATTTGGACAAGAACATCTTGTACATACTCACACATACTTGTACACATACAAGGCCTCGTCATCCTTTTTAATTTCCTTTGCCAAGCGCGTGTCTGTGTGTGTATTCTTATGTTTGTGTGTGTGTGTGCTTAGCATGTTAATTGCTTTCTAAGCTAATCGAATTTTTTGCTCGTCATTATGAGTAATGTACGTTGCTTCTGGTCTGGCCATAAAGCAATTTGTCGACTAACTCTCGGCCTGGCAAATTGCTTTAAGCCTGCAAGGATTTAAACTATTTTTTTTTTTTTTTTTTTTTTAAATATACATGCTAGTATAACATAAATACTAAAGCCATTTTAATGATGTGTCAGGCCACATCACAAATAAAAAGTAAATTCGTAATCTGCCATGTCATCAGTACTTAATATTACAGACAAACAACAAAAACCAGTATTTTGATAGAAGTGAATTGAAAAAAATAAAGTGCAGATAAACACATGTATAGTATACATTGTATACCGATTATTATATTTATTATTTAGCACTTTGCATATTTGTGTTATGTGATTGATTTTAAAGTGAATTTCGACAATTTTTTTGTAATTAAATAATATTTCGATTTTAGTTTTACTCGCTGTTCCCATTAAAAATGGATGGATTATAGCTTGAGTTGCCGCTGAATTGCTTGAAATGCAAGTTGGGAGCAGGGAGACTCGTAGTCGGGCACACTCGACTAGAGTATTCTTACTTGTTTTATTTTACAAAGATATGCTGGATAAAAAGCAATATTTTCTGGTACCAAAGCTTATACACACTGCAAAAGTAAAATGTTCGATTAAACAATTCAAAGTAGATAAACGCTTTTCACCTCTTTTTTAAATCATGTATAAACAATTATTCTTCTACACCTTCTTATCTGTTGCAATCCAATTCGCAAATAAATGTAATCAAACCTTAAAGTTTCTGATCTGAAAGAAAAGTCCGAACAACTTCAGCAGGATGGACTCAGTTGAAAAGAATTAGTCAAACAGAAAGACAAAAAGGATACTTTCGCCTATCCTTTTTTGGAGTCATTAAACGAAGTACTCTCTATATGGATAAGCGCTGTTGTATTGACTTTAATGTATTCAATTTTATTATAATTGCGAAAACTTTATGAACAAGTTATCGCAGGCGGCTCTGCATGACAATAACTCGTAGAAAAGACGCTACCGGAAAAAAAGTTATATTACTGAGCTAATTTATGGAGCACATAAGTTAATTTTTGTTTGTCTGTTGTTTGTTGTAATTAGTCGTCGTTCAAGCCGTTGGCCAGGACCATTAAATCCGGCCTTGCCACGGAACTCGGACACACATAAGCAAATGAAAAACTGTTGCTTCCGCAGCGGCTGCGTAGGAGTCAGAATAAAAGAGAGAGATAGTGCGATATGAGAGACAAAGATAGCACACGCTAATTATTTTGTCGGCTTGTGCAAAAAGTTCACAGTTCACAGATATAAAACATACAACAACAAGAACAGCAATAATGACTACAATACCACAATCACATCAGCCCCGCCTAGGCCCTGACCTGCCCTGCCCTGCCCCTCAGCTCCCCTCTTACTCGACGCACCCATTTTCAGTAATTTTTATTATCATGCCAAGTAAAATAAACTTAATTAAAACCCACGTTGAGCACAAGGTCCTGACCCTTTGATTCATGGCCTGCATTTGCGAAAGTGGCTTAAATGCAATTATGAATGTGCGACAAAAAATATGGCCGCCTTTTTAAAAGTATTTATAAGGAGTTGGTAGAATTGATAGCATTGTTAACCCTTAACCCTTAACCCTTAAGCAGGGTCAAAGGCATAAGCGAGTTCAAGGCAAGGGTAGATGCCGAAAATTGGAGAAATGAGTGAGTAAATATATCTACCATATAGAATAGAATCTACACATATATGAAAAGTTATTATAATAGCATGTTTAAAATAAGTATAGAAAACAATGTTAACTTCATACCAAAATCTTATCAAATCTTTTAAATAATGGCTTTTTTATGTTTGTATCCATTTATCTGATTGCAGTGAGCTATATTCTAGATATCTGAACGGAATTTACTTTTATAAACCTTAAAATAAAGTAATGTAAAGCTGACGATTCAGTTGAATAGCATATAAATATATATATATATATATATATATATATATATATATATTTTTGTATTATTTGAGAAACACTTTTATTTACAAATGACATATGATATAAAGTTCAGTTTATAAATCCCTTAATATGCATATACATAAGACACGAGATAACAGCACACATAAACAGCAATTACTAATAAATAACCGCAAAATAATCTCAATACGCATTTGATTGCCATTGCAGCCATACAGCCCATTGAGGCACTGCATCTTTCCAATCTGTCCGTCCCGCGCATTATCGATGTCGCACAAAAGGCCAAACTGTTCTGCAGCTATGAAATGGGCAACCGAACACTGAACTCTGTTAAATGGTATAAGGATGGCCAGGAGTTTTTCAGGTAAGAGATTCGAGTAACCAGCTTCACAAGCAACGAACAACCAACAACCAACAAGCAGCAACCAATGCCAATTGCTTTTGGCTGTAAAACAAATAAAAAGTTCCATAAAAATATTTTCGACTGTGGCTCGAAATAATAAAATGGTCTGCGCTGGATGGAGAGTGTGTCGGCGCATTCATGCAGATTTTATAGTGTAAATTGAAAACGTCATGAAATTGCAACACAGTGTGTCTGCAACAAAGTGTTGCCAACAGCAGGGGGGGGGAGAGGGTGTGTGAGCGAAAAAGGAGTACACTCGATCGCCTGAATGTGTCGCAACTAATTTAAATGCTTAATTGAAATGGATTTTTATGGTCGCCAGCAATTGCGCTCAGGTGACGCTTTTAACTCCCCCTCCATATACACCCCCATCACCCGCTCACCCGCTTACACCATTTCCATGCCCGGCTCGGATTCAAATATGTGTAAAGCGCACTTTTTATTTAACTGGCTTAATTGTTGGACATTGGTCGGGGCTTAATCGAGCGTAAAATTTGCCCAATGTTTTGTGCAGGACATAACATACATTCAGTCCTTTTTTTTAGGCCACATTTGTTATTGATTTTAAAGCCTTAAAAAATATTAATTAATACCGCCTGTCACACCGCCATTAGTTGAAAGCTTTATGCAGCTTACATTTCATAGTTCGCGGTTAAAAGAGCACCCTTTATTGACTCCCTATATCCATTAATAATTGTGTAAAAGGGTATAATAAAGTAGTGCAAATGTATGTTACAGACATAAGGTGACATCTCAAAGTGTATATGTATACAGGCCTGATCCGAATTTGTATTCCGTTCGAAATTTTCGTTTGCTTTTTTAAAAGTTTTACTTATTTTGCCTTCGGGTTGAAAATTAATTGACAGATTACACAATGATTTCAAAAAACCAATTCTTAAACTCAATTTTCTTATATTCTTCATCATATTTTGAAAAGACTTAGCTAATTTACTCATTCGATTAAAATCAAATAGCATTTATAACATTAAATTGAAAAACTGTCTGTAAAACAGAAGCGAAAACGAGCAAGAAAACGTAGCTATTCTCAACTCAGCAATTCCTACTTGATGACAACTAAATAGACTCGGTTTCGAATGGAATGGTAATGCACTGATTGCTTGTTGCACTTCAATGTGTAATTGAATACAAAGATGTTGTTGTGCAGAGAGTGTATCAAATTGTGGATGCAGGATTACTCGCAGTCGGACATTCTCGACAAGAGCATACTTAATTGTTGGTGTTTTTTTACAAATTATGTATTAAATCTGTGTGCTTTTCATTCCATTTACAGTGCATTCATTGGTCTGTGCCAATTTAATGTTTGTGACATATTTCACATTCAACATTGTTTTAGATTTGTGCATATTTAGTTGCCTTTGATAATGCGGTTAGCACTTTGTAACATATTAAATTACTTAAATGCATTTGACACTGCGGTTTATTGCTGTATTCACATAAAAGACATAAACTATGTATTCCAAGCAAATATATCTATTTTTCTAAATTTTGCTATTCCAACAAACAAAATATTTGCCAAGACTGTATCAACATTCTACTGAATAACAATTAGATGGTTGTTTTTTTTTTTTTAGCCATTAGGCATCATTTTTATTTTATCAAAATAACCCGCTGGCAATTTTCTATTTTCAAAAGTAAATATTTGCAATTTTATAGTCTTTTTTTTTTTAAATAACCCGCGGTCAAATTGTATTGACTAAAAAGTTATTTCAAAATTATCAAAACAATGTGCTTAAACAATTTACATTTAAGGTAAAATAAAAAATAAAAAAAAAGGAAACGTTCTCGTCCTGGGGTTAGACTTTTTTCAATCTAATTTCGCAACACAAGTATGCAAAAAACAACAATTTGTATTCAATTGTTATAAACAAATGCAGAACTATATACTGTAAGCCCTGGAAAAAAGGAGTTCTAAAGTATTGCAAATGTATGTAACAAGCAGAAGGAAGGATTTTTCGACTATATAAACTATATATATTCTTGATCAGCATCAACGTCTGCTTGTCCGTTCGCCTGTCTGTCTGCCTTTCCGTCTTTCTGTAGAAACACAACGATTTTGGAGACTATAAGTGCTAGAAAAACCAAACTTAGATGTTTCAACTATCAAAATTATCTTAGTTATTATAAGATTAGTTAAGCAAAGCTTGCATCCCTGATAGTATATCTATGTTTGGACTAACTATGCAGTTTTGAATTTCAATGTAATTTTGTGATTTTATATCCAAATTGACGCTATTGAAAAGGACTATGCCTGGAGCACAACAGCAGTTAGGGGCTACCATTGAAAACTGCATAATATGAGAGTACTCATACTCGGTTATTCATAATAAAAATTGAGAACAGAGCAATCCCAAAATGCGGCTACAAATCGATGGATTTTTATTTGCACGCCATTTGCGCAACGTTGAGCGAAAATGCAGAAAACTGAAAACTGAAAACTGAAAACCAAAAACCATTTTGCATGGCGCTCATAAATATTTCATGGATTCGATTTTTGCGCAGCACTCGAACTGAAAGTCGCTCTATCTCTATCTACAGTCACTCTAACTCACTCACACACTCTTACTCTAGTATCTTCTAGCATACTCTATTTTTATTTTTGTCTATGTGCTTCTTTTCTGTTTTGCAGATATTCGCCGCTAACACCGCCGACAACAAATTGGTTTCCCGTCAAAGGTGTCACCATTGCCGACGGCTCGTCGCATTGCAATCAATTCATCTGCAACGTGGAGCTGGAGAAGCTCAATGTGCACTCCTCTGGTCAGTTCCGCTGCGAGGTGTCCGGCGATGCGCCCGAGTTCAAGCTGATCGATAAGTCGGCCAATATGACCGTTGGGGGTAGGTAAACGGAAAAGTTTCGAGTATATTACGAAGCATCATTTTATTAATTCAACTCAACTATAATTTGCAATTCGTCAAAAGGTTTTGATTACTTCAACAAAGGTTTTTTTGTGTTGCACAAAATAAAAATGTATTCAAATATGAGCTATGATGTATGACATAGTATGTACTTTATTAAAGATGTAAACGTCTGTTCTACATTTTGATTTCGACAAATTTGTCGGACAAATGCCTGATTGGGTATGTTTCTAAAAGGATAGAGTTTAAAGTTGTAATACATTAATAATCGTTGAATTCCGATCAAACTTGTTACACATTTCGATTCCGACAAATTTGAACAGAATCTTGAAAGGACAGAAAACTCCATTTAAAGTGCTTGGGATAGTATAATAGTCTTTGAATTCTGGTCAATGAAATCCCACACAAGGTATAAAACACACTTAGGTATAATAGCACATTACTTTATGCATTAAGAGATTTTCTAGTTTAAATGATTTCTAATTAAATTTCAAACACCATAATGACAACCATTCGAAATTGATGCGGAGTTACTTTTCAGAAATAAGTAACAAGCTGAATAAAGTATTATATGGAACTGGAACTCAAACTCAAATGATGCTAATGATGCTTAGCCATAACTTATACCCTACTTTTGTGTCAGCTTGCTGCTGTATGATTTATGTTTTTAAAGTGCATGCAAAATTAGCAACATTTCTTACACTTGAAAAACATTGAATTACCGAATTTCATTGCATAAAAGCAGTATTTGTCTCAACTGTAATTTGTTGCTGTTAACATGTATGATTTATGTATGTGTGTGTGTGTGTGTGTGTGCTTCACGCAAAGACAACAAATTATGTGCAATTTTGCAAACACTTAATAAAATTATAAATGGTCTTTGTACGGGTCACCGCCAGCGGGGTAAGCGCAACTCCTTTTCATTTATCATTTTAGTAGGCGAAGCAGACGTAGAGCGAGACAGAGATGGCTAGAAAGAGAGGGAGTTCAAAGGCTGGCGCATAAGCGTTGCCAAAAATTGTGACACGCGTCAGCCATTTGTATGAGTAATGATTGTTAATAAATCCTGACCGCCTACACAGTACATACAGGCCGTAACCCTCATGCCTCCCAAACCTCCAACCACCCAACACCTGCCAACAAGCGAGCGAACAAATTCAACTCAATTGTGAGTTTTGTACGAATCAATTTATAATCTCCCAAAAGTGGAATTGTCGTTGTCACGTGCAGGGCCTAGACAACAAGGACTAAATAACAACAAGAACAACAACATACTAACTCGTTTTGTGGAGGAACCTCTAGTTTGGGTTTTGTTAACGTCAACGCCGCGGGCAACGTTCGGCCGCCATTTTGAACTTGGTCTCGTTTTGATTGGCAGCGTACATGACGCTGCGGCGTCGCGTCGCTGCGGTGCGCTGCTGCGGTTGTTGTGGCCCTCTCCGCTGATTGTGGCAAGGACGGACCGTTAGGGAGTCGAGAACGCTTTGAAATTCAAATCAATTGATTCTGTGCCCAATGTCATTTGACGCAAATGAAAATGGCCTGCTTATGTCTTTTGTTGCATGGAGTACGAGGAGGTAGAAGAGAGAGTACGCGAATGCGGCTCAAAATGATTTATTTGTCGCAATTTTCCTGCTCAGCGATTTGTTTGTTGGTACTTCAACTAAAGTTGGAATAGGGGAAGGGACAAGAGACAAGCAACTGTAACGGGGTACGAGGGAAGGGGCTCCATTTTATTTATTGACGCTACTTTAAGAGTATTGATTTGCATAATGCGCACTTAAGCATTTGTTTACGCGTAACAATCAAATTTGAATTCGCATTTTCTTATTTGAATATCGCCTTTAATTGGATGTTTGGTTGTTTGCTTGGCTTCCTTTCTGCCACTTCTTCTGCGTCTCTTGTCTCTTGTTTGTCTGTGTGCTATTTGCATGTCAATTTGACTTTTATCTATTGTACTTAGGTAGACAACTAAGCCACGCTTAACTTGTTCAACATGCAAATAACAATGACTAGATTAAATCCAACGGCATACTCAACTCAGTTTATCAAGCCCAATATTGAGGGTTGTTTTATATTTAGAATATATAAATACATATATTTTTAATTTAAATAAGTATAACATATAAATTATGTGTCCTCTTTCTTTATATGTACTACTTAACTTGGGTGCGAGCACTTTCTTGAAAATATTTCATCGTTTCAGTTCTTTTCATTTACGGCATTGATAAAAATGTTTCACAAAAGAACAAAATAACTATGATCGTTTCACACATTTCGAACTTTAACGGCCAATTTGGCAAGATAATACGCTTGTTTAGACGATGCAAGATGAAGATGCATGAAAGCATAGAAGAAGTCTAAGCCCCGCTTTAAGAAGGTTTCTAAGTAGGTATGTGAGTTGAATATTGAGCAAAATTTGTGAAGAAGTATTAAATAAGTTTTTTCTTGTGTCTCAGCCAATAGACATATCGCGTTTGCCATATTAAAACCACAGCGTAGCATCCAACTTAATCTAAAGTTAAGAATCTCTGAACAACAGTTTCGCATATTATGTTATATTAAATTTTCTCAAAGATGTGCTTGCTACTTTTTTATTTTTGCCCATTCTTTGAGAACAATTTTTCAATAACAAACAAGGGAGTCATAAACTGACCGCCATATAACAAAATGACTGAATTTGGCCCTTGGTAGCAGCCATTTTTGGCATATGCCACCTTGAATTCGCCACTTTTAATATTATATATATGTATGTATGTATCTGCACACATGCATATGCTGGTATGTGTGTAAAGTATAAGCCTTAAAAAACACGATCCAAGCCATATATAAAATGAGAGAAGCCAACATTACAAGTATAAAAGGCAACCAAGCAGCCAACATGGCATCAAACTTCATCAACGAGCTGGTGACAATGTTTAAGGACACCACCATGTCAACCACCCACTGACCCCACCCCCCCAACTGCATAAAACAATGTGTCCCATGTTCAATGCAGCACGTAGTTTCTACTTAATGCTGTGCCTTGTCTAGTGCTGTGTTGTGTAGTGTAGTGTAGTGTAGTGTAGAGTAGTGGTTTGTAGCCAGTTTTTTGTTTCAATGGATGCGAAGCTGTTGACAGACCAACAATCAACTTGGGAATTTTGTCACCGAAGTGCCATTGCCATCGCCATCGCTATCGTTGTATCCACCTGGAAAAACTTTGACAAAACAAGGCAAGTGGATCTCGGAGGGCAAAGCTGGGAAAGTGCTGCGGACCGTGTCTCGATTTTCTAACGGCAATCACCTTCTGCTCTTTGATGATGCTCCAAAAACGTAGCTGGCAAAACTTTACACTGCAAATATTTTTCCGCTTAGTTGCGTGCCATGTGTCGCCCCACTGATTAACTTTGAAAGTTTGCTCAGGATGTGATCTGTGTGTTGTCCTGTGTTTATACAAAGGACGACGAGTGCAGAGGCCACACCTAATTACTTCAGAGATTTCCCAAACATTTAAAGGGCAAGCCGCGTTTTCTACCCTTGGCCAACTTAACTTTTGACTTTTTAATATGGTGTGTGGAAGGGGGTTGGTCATCATTTGCGGTGTTTCACAGACCGGACACTGGGATTACCCCCACAGAGCTACACCTGTTTGCACTTGTTGTTGTTGGTGTCTCTCTCGTTTAGCATTCAAGGCTGGGCAGGACACAATTTCCCCAACTGCCTATACAGTGTCGTTTGTTTCCTTTCTTTATTATTATTCTTTTTTTTTTTGTTGTTTCTGTTTCTTGTTGGTTTTGTTGTGTTTTGAGTTCTTCCTGTTGTTGTTTTGTGCTTTACTGGTACTTTGGTATTTTTGGTTTATTTATCCGAGCTGATTGCTTTGTTTTCGTACGAATTTTCGTATAGTTGGTCTTTGCATGCTGCGTGTTTTGTTGCCAATTCCAGTCACAGTTCTGTTTACCACAGGCCCAATGGTGAACCGGTACACCTGTACAGCAGCACACACCTGTACACACCTGTACACCAGCTGTTGCCACCAAAGCGGCACAACATGGCCGCAATCATCAACTTCAAGCTTGAAGCAAACGGCAACGGCAACGGCAACGCTCAGTAAGTTTTACTTGAAACAGGTCAGAAACTTTCCACCAAAGTGGTTTGTATTAAGTCAATTAAAAAGTTTATAGTACTGCTGACTGCCCTGACTTTTGATGGCCCCTTGTGCCCACTGCCACGCCCCCCAGCATCAGTTCCTCAACATATTTCACAAATTTTCCAAAACAGCAACAACAACAACTGCGGCAGTCGGCATTCATTTGACTGAAGCTCAACTGAGCTGACTTTGTTTTTGTTATTGTTGTTGTTGTTGGTTTTGTTGTTATTGTTGTTGCTATTAGCTATTGTTGTTGTTTTGCCCACTGTTTTGTGGTTTCCTCAGGGTTGGTCGTTGTTGTTGCTGGTGTTGTTTCTGGTTGCTGCTGCTTCTGCTGCTGCTGGTGACGGATACCTTGTTCTACCACCCTCTCTATGTGTTTGTGTGTGTGTGTGTGTGTGTGTGTGTGTGTGTGTGTGTGTGTGTGTGCGTGTGCAATAAACCAAATTATTCTTGCTTTCATCAAAAAAGTTTGTCCTGGCCAATTATTTGTAAAGATTAATTAACACTTTGAATAAATATTTAGACTGCTGGCGAGTTGATAATTACCTAAGTGGTTGTTGCCTGACTGCCTGTTTGCCAAACGAAAGGTTAAACCTCAAAATGGATATAGTATGTGTACTTTGTACAGTTTCAGCATTCGTGTTAGATTGTAAATAGTTAAGTGCTAATAGACCAACGACATTAGCGTTAAGTACGGGCAAATAGGGCAAGCTAAAATACCTTGTGGCAGTCAGTAAACCGGAACATGTCAGTTGAAAATCTTATCTTTGAAATCTTATCTTTTAGATTGCACAATCAAATATAATTTATAATGAACTAACTGTTAAGTGACTTATCTAAATAAGTGTTAGCTACTTCTATATAATTTATTTCTTAGTTAATATTTGGGTTGGATTAAAGATGTGGAATATTTCAATATTTAACTTATTATTTACAATTAAAAATTTGTATTAGATATCATCATTATCGTACAAATGGTGATTGTAAACCTGTTGTTACACTCTTATTCTTTTTAAATCAGAAAAAATAATTGAATATAATGTACACTAATCGCTTGGAACATGGAATTGCACCAAGACATCAGCTGTTGTTGTCTGCTCTAACTAACTTAACATTTTCAATTTCAATATTTTATAGTGTTGCCAAAATTCGACCCATTCATCACAGGAATACGACATGCCTATAAATATCGGGATACGCTGCTTGCCAACTGCAGCTCCGAATGGTCAAGTCCTGCGGCAAGGCTCACATGGTACATCAACAACAAAACTGTAAGTAGTATATGGTGCTGCAGATTAACCATACGCACCGTTAGACGTTAGCGCCAAATGCACACATTCGATATTTATGTGGTTGGGTGTGTTGTTTGCTGGCTAACCTGATTTCATATTTGTGGCAATGTTGCAAAGTTGCAACGTTTTCGCAAAGCGTTGTCAACAGCAAATTGTGCAGCCTAAAAATAGCCGCAGCACTCATAAATGCAAATCGCAAATTACATGTGGCATGTGGCAGCCAAAAATGTTGAAATACAATTCGAATTGACACTGATTGCTAGTCGTGTCCGTTCGTTTTGTTGTTTTGAAACTCTTGCATTTTCGTTTCGTTTTTGCAACTCACCAAACAGGCTCCACAGAGCAGCCTACAACCGCAAATCAATGAAATCACACGCAACATCGAAGGATTTCCACTGTATGCCAGCAATCTGCAGCTGCGTGTCCACATTGATGACCAGCGTTACATTAGCAAGAGCGAGGTCCTGGAACTGCGCTGCAGTGCCGATATCATGGGCCTGGACAGCTTGAGGCGTGAGAGTCGTATGCGTACCACAATATTGGCGCTCAAGGATAACGGCTACAATCAGCGATTGACTGAGAATGGCACCTGTGCCAGCGCCCATGCAGGTGAGTCATCTTCCAGCTTGGCCCAAAAATGTCTGCGCTTTGTAATTTGTGTATATCCTTTTTGTTTGTAGCCACATTTGCTGCCTGGCTGCTGTGCCTGACATCCTTGCTGCGCTGGCACTGCACTTTGAGTTAGTAGCTGTCGCTGTTGGCCGCTTTGACTTTAGCCTAATTTTATCCTAAGTCCAAAATGAAATGGCAAACAAATCGACAAAGTGTTTCTTTGCACTTGAACTAAGCCACAAAACGAATGAAAGTTAACAACGTGAACAGTTGAATTTGTATATACATATATATTTATCTATTGTAGTCGAAATCGATATCGAATTAGCTTAGGCCCCAACAATTTTTGTGCAGCCTGCTGACGGAATTCCTCCTTGATGTAATGCCAAAATGTGTGTTAAGCACAAAAAATATTTTATATTGAAATAAAATAAATATGAAAATACATAAATACAAAAAATATTACATGTAACAAATGAAATTTGATATAGTTAATGGCTAGGCAGCGTGCATAATGTAAATCGAATTAAAAATTAAACAAAAACTAAATCAATTTACATTAATGTATGTATTTGCACACAGAGAGAAATGAAACACAATCAATGGCAACTAAAACTAAACTTAATTATTGTATGTGAAATGTTAATGTATTTGTATTTAAATGATGTATGAGAAATAACAAATAAATGTAAAAGCACAGCAATTCTATGCTATATGTGGTTTTTTGTATTTCCTATTACTATTCTGGCTTTAAATTTCTAACAATTATTTTTACTATTTTATTTTATTTTACATTTTTACTATAAAATAATTAATTATCTGTAGTTTACTTTTGGATGAGACACAATCTGATGACTATCTGTTGTTATAAACGCAATTTCAAAAATTAAAAGGTCTTAGAGCAAAATCTAAGCCGTTGATTGACTGCTAATCAATCACAAACCCGACGAAAGGGAAAGATGTAAGATTGAAGAATTGAGAATATTTATTCGGTTTACTAGAAACTAATCACTTTGACTTATGGATTGAGGAAATGCACGTTAAAATACTTTGTTGCATAAGGTTAAATTTTAAATATATTTTTAAAAATCTTAAGAAATCATATAATGGTAGGGTCAGTTCCAGGTAACACCTGTCAGTATAAAGAAACATAATTAGACTTGACAGTATAATTGTGCAAGCTTATAAAATAGACCTGTCAATCCAATACACTTATAATAATTGCTAACAAAGTTATAGGTATGTTAATAAAAAATGCTGGTCATGCTTTCCTTTATCAGGTGAGTGGCAAAACACACCAATAGCCGTCGCCAGCCCCTACTCAAACAAAAAAAAACTCCCACAAGCAAGGGCCCTTTGCTAAAGAGCCTATGCCATACATTTCCTGTGCACACATCTAATTCGTTTACCCTGCTTATGGTGAACTGATAAAAGATGCCAACAAAAGCCATCATCCCCTCTAAAAATATTCGATTTAACATAGTCAAAATAAAAAGCAAACACTTTGCAAGCCCAGGCGCAAAACACACTTCTTCCAGACCCACTTTCAAACAAAAAATATTCAACGCATTATGACAAATCCGGCTAAAATATGCAAGGGCCAATTGGCCGCAGGTAAAAATGGTGGACAATAAAAGCCAACACCAACACCAACGAACGGCCTGAAAATTATGCATAAAATAGCTTTGGGCCAGCTCAAAAAAAAAGCTGAAGAGAGCATAAAAAAAACCAAAAAAAAACCCGAAAAGAAAAGCAAACAAAGATAAATTTGAACTGACTGTGTTTTGGGTCCAGTCCGCTCTGTGCTGTCAATGTGCCGCGGGGCCATTAAATGACGGAAGTAAATAAGCTTGACAAATTTCCACTCATCATTTTTGCATTAATTCGGGCTTCTTTAACGCATCAACAAAAAATGTCCTTTGATTAATCAAAAAATTTGCCACGGCCCCCGTGGCCAGCGGAGTGAAAACGGCAAACGCAAGACAAACACAACAAATTACCCAAAGAGGCGCCGGCGGCATTGTGCCGTGGCATTTGTGGCAGAGGCGCCAAACACACACACACACACCAGAACACAACACATGGGGCATTTACTCCTACTCCCTACTCCCTTCAATTGTTGGCTGCGGTGGTTTTTGGAGACGTAAAGCCCTACTCTATGCTCTCAGGAACATTCAAAACTGAGTGCAAAAAATAAAAGATTTCACAGATTTTTGCACGCGATTTGTCAAGCTGACATTTTTGACGTTGCACAGTGGGTCATGTTATTTGTTTAAGAATTGTTTACTTAATTTTAGATTTTGTAGTTTTTTCAATAAGAAATTTGGGAATTTTACGTAATACAGTTTCAACGATTTTTGGCATAACAAAATATTGTTTTATTTCATAGAAGTTTTTAAAAATCATGAATAAACCTCATCTGCGTATATTAAAAGGAATTTAAATTTTTTTTTAAATTTTACTTGGTTTGATGAACAATTAATCGATGTGTCGAAAAAATTCAATAAATGGTTTTTTTACAAAGTCGTTCTAACGATCAATTAAATTTAGCAGTTGGTTTATTTTTAATGGAATTTTTTGTACGATGTTTTGTTAGAAATATCGCACACAAAATGCATTAATTTTGATTTCTCAATTCGTTGTTAAAAGATGGATTAATTAATTAATTGCTTTTTACAGTCCTTGTGTAATATTTATATAAAAACCTAACTTAATTTGGCTTTTAAGTACCCAGAAATCGAAGCATAAGAAAGCATTATCTCTCAACTGAAGTGTGTAAAAGAAAGGATCTGAGAATAAGAAGGAAAGAAGATTGAAATGAAAAGTCGTAGAAATTTTTAAAATATATGTGCTTCTATCACTTGCTGGAAACAAAGTTTAAAGACTATAATTTCAAATGATAATGGTTACAAAGATAAGTGGTCAAGCTCATACTGTTCGCAACAAAGAAATGGTATTTGGTACCACTGTGTGCCGCTGTCGCACAGACGACCTTACCAGGCGTCAACGTCAGCGTTAGCATCTACGTCGGCCGAGAATTAGATTCGTGTTTTTTGTTGCCACAAACGAACTTCAACTTCAAACGGGCGGCCGAGCGACAGGCCAAGTTGATTTAGTAAGTCACGTGGCTGTGTTACTGTAAATTGCCTGGTCCTGGAATCTGGATTCTAGGTACTGTGTCCGGGTCCTAGTCTGAGTTTCCACCAGTTCCCAGGCGCGCTTGAAATAAACTGCCGCTCCGAAAGTCTGGTTGTGTTTTTGTTACCTTTTTTCTGACAGAGGCATTTTGCAGGTCCAATAACGAATTTGCACCCAATTTTAGCCACAGGGTCGAACCGAAAGAAAAACCCAAACTCCAACTCCAACTCAAGCACACAAAACTGAAAGCAGCAGCTGAGACATTTTTGCCGATAAAAGATAAGCCGAGCGAATGACGCCAAGGCATGCGTCTTATAAACGTAGTGTTCTATATAAAATATATATGTATATAGTAGGATGAGATGCCAGTTCTTAGCCATATGAATTTGTAATTTAAGCTAAGAAAATGTTTCAAATTAAATGAAAACATGTAAAGGTACTCCGACATGCATGTAGTTTTTGGCAAATGAAACAAAAGCAAATGTGGCATTACCCAAACCGCACTCAGGTAATTTCATTTTGCAAAGATTATCCGCCCTTAGGGCGCGAAAACCGGAAGCCATTTCAAAATATTCTGGCAGTGTTAAATTTAATTTATAGTTTTTAGTTAGCTTTACATTTTGTACTACATATGTGTAAACATGTATATATGTATGTTTTTAGGTGCACATGTCACATCGTTTGACAGTTTCAACAACTGCCTAACAATTGCCAAACCCACATTCAGCCAAATTTGATGGCCAAAACAGCACTCTTTGATCCACAGCTGGTCAACACAAATTGTTTAATAGCCAGTGACACTGATTTAAATTAAATATTTGGCCTGCCTGTCATTCTGGCATACTGTCAACATGAAAAGTTCCAAAAACAAACATGAAATTCATTCAACATTGTCAACTGGCGCTCTTGTTAAAATAACTAAAATAAAATCCACTTAAAACTCAACGGTTAGTTAGGCACGCGACTCGACTCGACTCCACTCGACTCTTCTGTCTCCACATAACATATAAAGTTGATAACAAAAAACAGCATGTTATATCAATAGTCAGGGCATACTATTTCTATCAAATGACCTGCAGTGCTGTGCACATAAAAACCTCTTTAAATTTTGTATAGAAATATGTACATATGAGTTCAGCATACGGGTTATATGTTATTTTTTCTAAATCAATATACATTACATTTAAAATAAAAGTTAGACCAGCTTAAATTAGTCAAAGTAATTTTATATATTTTAATAATGTTTCGATTGGTATTGGTAAAAATTGGTGCAATGGAGAGCAGAGAAGTGTGTTAACTAAACTAAATGTAATAAACTAAAAGTAAATTCTATGAGACTAATTACTGTCCTTTAACTACATAAACTTAATCAGCCTTGTTCCGAATTCCACTTTTGAATGAACTTTACGCAATCATCCTTTTTGGAGTACGATAAAATGAAGAAGTTTTGTTTACTTCTAAGTAAATTAAATTTTCATTCGCTCCTTAAAGTATGCTTTTAAAATTATGTGAAATTGAGGTAAAAGTGAAATTCAGAACAAGGCTATTTCTATAAGTACAAATAACAAAAGTTCGATTAATAAAACAATATATTCATAATTCGAACCATTTGACAATGATAATTAAACCAATCATGCCCATTCCGAATTTCACTAGGCATACTCAAAGGATTTTCTAAAAAGTATATGAACGTTAAGGTGGCAATCGGCTTATAAATCTATATTCAGCCCTGTTCTAAGTTCCACTTGTGAATCAATGTCACAGAAAAGTGTGTAGAATGCTTTTTGGAATACTTTTTGTAATAACAACATTCCTTATGAATTCATATCATTATTAAATACAGACAAAAGTATGCCTAGTCTTTTGGAATTCATTCGAAATTGGAATTCAGAACAGCTCTGGTCGCTTCAAAATTATGCTGCACCCATTTCTGGGGATTTAATTCAAACATGGAATTCGGAACAGACCTGTAACACTATCGAAACTATCAACTAGTGAGCGTATCGATCATTTTGTAGCTTCAATATGTATATTTTGTATGTGGTACAGATTCTGTCAATAGTATCGATAGCTTACGCAACCTCTTTGAAAACTATCGATAGTTTTTAGCTATCAATATTTGTAATAGTTTGCAACTGCTACGGCGTTTGCAACACCTAAATAGCCGACGATGAATAAGAGCATCGGAACTGTCAGAGCTTTGTGAAAATGAGCCAAGTCATGGCGGCTAACGGGACAGCGCATTGATTTTCCATTTTGAGCCGCGGCTGTCAGTCAAAGTGTCGCTGGGACAGACAACACAAAAACACACAAACACTGTGACTGACTCACAACTTACATGCAGCGCTTCAACATGACATGCGTTCAACGCGATGATGGCAATTTAAACAAGCGCAACATTTCCGTTTCCTGTTTTAACTTTTGTGTTTTTGTTGGATTTGTTTTACGCCTTCAGTTGAGCTTGGGCAATGCCAATTGAGGCAGGCACAGGAGGCTGCCATTGATGTTGATGGCAGTCGTGTCAGGCGGATCAGGGACTAATTGGTCCAAGGCTTAGGCGCTGCGCTGCGCTGCGTTTTGTTGTAATTAAAAAGGCAGTCGTCAAAGAAACGCGCGCTTTGGCGGGGGACACGTCCCAAGTGCAATTTACCAAGAATCGTCTTTTCCAATGAATTTTGACTGCTGCGCCAAAACTGGCCAAGAGCTTTGGTTACAGATGCTGTCTCTCTCTCTCTCTCTCTTTCTCTCTCGCTCTCTCACTCTCCCTTACTCTTTTGGCATTTGACCATATCATTGGCATTGGCAATTGCATTGACATATTGTTGCTATCGGCTTTCTGCCTTCTGACTGTCAAAATGCCACGTCACGATGCCAGCATGTCCTGTTCTGTACTGTCCTGCACAAAGGCAATCAGGGCGCGTGCCTACGTCCATGTTGCTATCGCCTTCTCGCCGTCTCGCTCACTCTTTCTCACCCAGTTTTAACGAGAATTGTTGGCCACAAAGCCTTTGGCTTTATGCTCGGCATTAAGTGAACTTATAATTAAACGATTTGCCCATTTAATCGCATGTGTTTATCGTCGTTTGAGAATGACAACACAAGGATTCACTAGCTGAATTGCTCTGGGGCACATATTGAGCTGTCATTTGCATGGTTGGTGTTGTTGTTGCTGCTCCTACAGCTGCCATTGCTGTTGTGATTGTGTTTCTGATTGTGAGCAACTGCTTTGAGCCACATTGACAATTGCAACATTGATTTCGATAATAACTTATTTAAAATTAGTTTATTGTTTTATAGGTTTGCTTGTTCACAGACACCCTACTATACATTCTATGTTTTTGAATTCCCCAACTTAGCTCCAATTAGTTTTACTGAATCTAATTAGATGCTATTAAACTATAGGATATTGTTGGTATGTGAACTATTTACAAACGATTCAGACCCTTGAGGTAAATATCGTTTGAGTGTTTATGTACATAAAGTCACAAGATCTAAGAAAAATATGTTGACAGTATCATAACTGAAAATAAACTTAATTTGAGCATTAAGATGAAAATTAGAGCTTACACTGAATAGTTTTATTACTGGTAGCTTTTCAGTACTGTTAGTATTAATAGTAATGATTGCAAAGCAACTGAAGATTATTCAATAATAAAATTACCTCAAAAGGAATTATTTCCTATAAGGAAACATCAATACTATAGATTTGAAATGATAAGCTTTGATATTTCCCTTTGTTATGCATACCTATTTGATGAAAACATTCGGAAACAAAATTACTAGCTGTTCTGAATCGATAGAAAAATTTGGTTTAAAAAGTTTTGTTTCTGAGATGGTAGACTTAAAGAATTATCAAGCTTCTCTTTAAAAAGAAAAACGCTGAATATTTTATTGGAAAATGTGAACGTGAAACCGAAAATGATACGTAATGAAAAGTTCGCGTAAATGGAAACTGTCCTGTTAGTGTTTTAGTGTTAATAAAAAAGGATCGAAAGACGGAAAGGCTACATCGAGTCGGGTAGTGCTGCCGATCAAGTAAATGTATATAAAACTGAACACAAAATATAATTTTCTAAGTGTTACCTACAGCTCCCATAAATTTCAAGAGCACTCACTGTTTAAAAGTGAGCTTCTTTTAAAGTTGTGCTCTTCCAGCGACTGGTTTTAGATATAGTATTACTTCACATACACTTTATCCATAAATAACATACCAATTATATATTAATGCAAAAAACAACAACAACAATTTCCACTGACAAGTTACACTTGCCAATCCAATCCACAATATCTCACATGGGCCCCATTTAAGCAATATGTCATAAGGCCGCCAAGATGCTTAACTTTGTTGCTTTCGTTTCCTTTTTTTTCTTTTTTTTTATGACAATCCACGACAAGTAACCGACAGACCCACTCTCTGCCTTATCAGTTCTTTCCCTCTTTAGAGAAGAGCTGAGAGGAGAGGGGGGTAAAGTAAATGGGGCAGCAAACGGGCGTGCAAAATTGTAGGCCTAGACATGTAGTTATATAAAAATAAAAATATAAATATTTTTATCTTAAAGCGACTGTCAGTTCTTTTTTCTTATTTTTAGTCTGTCTGAATGTCCTTTAGCTTTTTGTCCTGCTGCTGTCTGCTGATGAAAACGAAGTTGACAATGCGAATGAGTTTCTTATAACAACAGAGAAGAGCAGGCCGGAAGTGAAAACAAAATGAAGCGACAGCAAAATGTGAGAACGTGCCAGATGAAGAGTGAGGGGTTGGGGGAGGGGATTGGGGATTGGGGATTGAGGCAAAAGGGCTAAGGTTAAGCACTTGGGCTTATACACCATGCAAAAGCTGACGAAAAAGCCTTTTGAAAATGTAGCAAAGAAAAACATATATTCGAACATTTATGCGAATGTGTGGGTTAAGTTTTTAAAGTGGATTGAAGTGGGGGGAGGAGAGTGTGGGGGAAAGTGAGGGAAAATGTCTGTCTCTGCTGCTGCGTTTGTTAACGTTTAATAAATCAAAATTACTTTTCATTTCTATGACAGTCATAATGGGGCGTTACTTGACATTCTGTTGCTGCTGTTGTCCTTTGGCATTCCTTCACTGTCTCTCTCTCTCTCTCTCTCACTCTCTCTCTCTGTCTCTCTCTCTCTCTGTCCCGCTCTGTCTCTGCCTGCTGTTTGTGTCCTTCCTTAGTGTCTGTCGGTTCATTTGCACAGTTCGCAGCTTGTTGCCAGATGAAATCTCAACGCTAAGAATTTCTTTGCCACATGCTCATGCTTAAAGCTTATCCTTATCGCGTACTTTGACTCACACACACACACACAACATACTCACACATTGTTGATTTTTATATTGGGTGCTAAATTCAATGCGCTCACGCCCTTACCTCCCTCAACACCCCCTCAACAACAACAAGAAAAAAATGTCATTTAATTTCGTTGATTTTGCCACACGCCGCAAGGGGCGCTGGCAATGTCCTTGCACAGGATAACACCAATTTCGCTTATGACAGTTATTACAAATGCTTCTTGTCTGCCTGGCGCTCTGCTTGCTATAAAATGAGCAGCAGCAGAAGAAGCAGCACAAATGCTGCCACTTTGCGCTTATCCTTCAAATGAAAAGTTATTGTAGGGACTTTTTAGCTCCCTCAACGCAAGCATTCATATTGATGCCTGGAGAATCGATTGTCGCCGCTGCCAAAGCAACAACACCAACACCAACAACAACAATTGCAACAATAACAACAGCAGCAGCAATTGTAAATACAACAACAATAGCTAAAGCATATTAGTGCAGAGCATCGACATTGACTTATGCTGGCATCTTGTTTGGGTCCTTCGTCTAACTGTCTGTCTCAATGTTTGCCTTAGTCTTTTTTCATGTGTTTTCTTTTCTTTTATTTTGTATTTCTATTTGTATTTTTCTTTTTTTTTTTTGTATTTTTCTTGTACCGCTTCGATGGCTCCGTTGCAATTTTCATTGAATATCGATATAGATGGCAAGCTCTGCGACAGTAAATTAATTTTTCAAAAATTGGCATTCATTTCATTTTATTTTTTTGTATTGTTTGCTTTCAGAAATTCCACAATCGAGTTCATTGGGAAGCGTATTAAGCATAGATTTCTGTTTGAGCTATGTTCATTTATTATTATTATTTTTCTTTTTCTTTTTTTGTTATTTATTGTCACATTGTATTGTCATTACAATGTCTACGCAGTGAGCTGTGTTTTCATTGAATTCAATTATTGATATTCACAATTGATAATTTCTCATATATATAAAAGACATATCAACGGCTCGCCCTCAAAGCTTTTTGTAGATTTGGAAAGCCTACACGACAAAGCATGAAATTAAAAAACATTCGTTTTCTGTAAAAGATCATCAAATGTCTGTTTGATCTGAATTCATTCAAAATATGGCAGAATCGTTGTCTAGTTTAGGAAATTTATTGCAGAAGTCAATATCCCTAAGATGTTCTCATTTTCACGTGTCTTTAACAATTCACTTGACCAAAATTAAACAGGTCTGTACCCATTTTCTTTTTAGGCAAGATATTACAGAAGTGAACTTGTCTGAGGTTTCTCATTTTAACTTTTGAAAAGATTTAGTGGTTTAATTTCACTTTCCTCTAATAATAGTCTGAATACACTTGACAGTGGATTGTATTCAATTAACAAACTGATCATTACAAATCAAAAACCGACACATTTGATGGAAAATCGCTTGAGAAACAATTTTTTTAAAATTTTTACTAAAAAAATGGTCTATTTATTATTTTTCAAACCGATATTGTTACAACCCTTTCAGGCGTGAATTCGTGGTTCAGTTTGGGGTACGTTTTTATCATTTATTTTTTGGGAACGTTTTCGGCTCAGTATAGAAAAACGTGCCAGTTTCTATTATAAACTTCTGCAGATACCCTACTTCCAGTTACGCTCTTTGAAAAACAATATTCTTTTGCCAATTCTGCCACTTATATTAATGTTGCTCAAGTTTGTTGCTTGCTTTGTTTTGTTTGCTGCCCCATGCCTCATTCTTTTTGTTAACTCGCATTTAAGCAGTCTTAAAATGTTCATCATCTTTATTGGCAAATTGCATTAAAGCTTTTGCTGAATAGCTCATCAGGCGGGCTCTGGCATCCTGGCAAAAGTTCGCCATGGACTCAAGCCACCAAATATGCAAGCAAATGAAATTACAAGCTCTCCTGCTACTTTTTCTGCTCCTTCCTCCTGCTCTTTAGTCAAAGCAGAGCCTTTTGTTAAGCTTCAACAGTGGATCCCATCAGCGTTTGGTGCTGATGCTGCTCTTGCTCCAAGTCAGCTTGAGGGGCGTATGTATGTTGGGGCACTCTCTCGTAAGGTTTCGTGTAAACCAAAAATAGCATCACGTTTTAAATTGCTGCTTATCAAAACATGTTCTTGAACTGTAATCTGTTTTTGCGCTCGCGCGCACGCCAATCCCGTGCGGCACCTTGCCTTACCTGCCATTTGTCGAGCAGGTGAATCGAAAGTAGAGGCTGGAGCTGGAGATGGAGGCTTCAGGTTTTTGGAACCACAAAAACCAAAAGCCGGCAAAGCGGCGGCTGCGGCGTCAAGTGAGCTTCGTCTCTGAAGCATAAAATGAGTGAAAGCGAGTCGGAAATAAAAACGCAGCAAGCAACGCAAACTGACACATCATTTATATGGCTAAAGGGGAGGCGGGGGAGTTGGGGGAGTTGGGGGAGCTGGGGCAAGTTAAAGGAAGGCAAAAGGACGCGCTCACCGTTGTATGTAAATTGAAACGAGAAAGATGATGGCAGACCAAGCGTCACCTGGCCGGGTTCTTACTTATCAGCGGCGAGCATAAAAAATTTTACATTAGCCCCGAATGACTAAACGAGATAGGAGACAGTGCGACCAACAAAAAAATAAAGGAGGCGACACAGCGACAGCGACATATGGACACAGATCCTGGCTACGGTTTTTAGCCAATGCCACTTGAGTAGCTTGGCTTACCCCATTTCTCAGCTCACAACCCCAAACCCCAAACCCCAAACCCCAAGCCCCATTCACATCTCGCATCCGCAGCAATCTGTCATCTGTGCTGGGCTGTCGGCGCTCCATAAATTTGTGACACTTTTCTGCAAATTTATTACTTAAAATAAATCGCGAGCTTCCTGCTGCAAACATTTTACATACAGTCGGCAGGTATGCTGAGTTTGATATGCTCATTTGGTATTCATTAGAGCTGCTCAGCTCCAAGACCTCTACCATTTTTGGCCTAGTTAATTAATTGAACAAAAACCAAGCTTCTAATGTCATTGCATATAGCATATTCTAAAAGTTGGCAGTTCTGAATGGATTGGATTTTGTTATTTGGCATCTCTACTCTCTACTCAACCTACTGCTCGCTCGAAAGCGTTGTCGTCCTTGGTCCTATTCGTGTTGATTTTTGAAATTGTTTGGCACTTGAGTGGCAAAGTGCTCCCTGATGACACCCCCAGTGTCAGCTCATGATGGAGCAGCCCAGCCAGCCAGCAAAGGGCATAAGAAATTGCACATTGCACATGGCTAAAAAACAGTTGAAAACAAAACACAGATCGATTGGTAAATACCCTGTATACAGCTTCTTAAGTATCCTTTATTTAAGGCACATTCATATACAGTTATATAAAACTTTATATGTTATTACTGCATATGGTTCCAAGAAGAAGGAAATTCGATATCATACTTTCTAGGGCAGGCTAGAATTAAACACTTAAGATTGTTGGAAAGTATATTTTTTTGAGACGTTGCTTAAAGGAATGCTTTAATTATATATTCGAACTTGATTCGAAAGTCATAGACACATTTGTGAGTACTTTTCATTCCGAATCGTTTTCCATTTTCAGTTTCTGCTGTTTAGAAAAACTCAATAGTTGGAAATATCTAATGCTGCAAATTTGAATGAGTATTAGGGTATATTGTCATTGAAGGCTGGGTAAAAGAGACCACTTTCACAGTTTGTTAACTAGATTCGCATAGATGATGGCAAATTGTTATAGCATTGACAAAATGTTATTATTTAAACTGCAATTTCAATATGATGCTAAAACTAAAACTAAGCAAAGTTGATTGATAAACAGATTGACTAATTTCCATTTGAGCATTTCTTTCAGTTTTAAGCTGATTTATTTCACAATGTTTGAATTGATTTGTTTTTAGAGCGATAATCATTTCATTAAATTATCATAACTTTTGAATTTAAGTTTACCTCACGTTAATTGCTCTTTGTCAGTCAAATTGATGTGGCTTGTTCAATCTATCAACTTGGCATTGCAGTGCAATCTCAAGTTTCACATTGAAGTAAAACCAAATTAACCTCAATTATCATTTACTGTAGGCTATCAAGCTCAACGTTTTAATTACCAAACAATTAGTTAAACAATAATGTGTAAATGAACTTGATTTGAAGAGTTCAAGAACTTAATTGCAGGATAGAATAACTTTGTTAACTGCTCACCAAGCAGCCAAAAGGATTCTATTTCTTTGAACTAAACCTTCAATTAAAGAAAAGGAAAGTCCAATAATGTTTCAAGCACCTCAGATAAAGTTTTGAAACAACGACTTTCTACAGGTTCTCTAATGATAAAAAGAAAAATGTCAGCATCTCAGATTTTGCAACATTTTAAATACTTATAAAGTCAATTTATGTAGAAAAGTCAATTTTTTTTAATAAAGTTCAAAATTCAGAGCCAAAAGACTTTCCGCATGAAAATAGGATTGTTCTTACACATTCATATATGTACTATATGTTAACATTCAAAACTATGTTCAAGCTTTCCCTACTTGAACTTATAAAACTGCAAACCTAGAAAGAGCAATAGAGGTTCAGTAAAATCAAATTTTTACTCCCTGTTCCCATTAAAAATGGGAAAAAGGGAGCTATAAAGTACTGCAAATGTGTGTAACAGACAGAAGGACGCATTTCCGACTATATGAACTATATATATTCTTGATCAGGATCAACAGCCGAGACGAACTAGCCATGTCCGTCTGTCTGTCTGTCTGTCCGTCTGTCCGTCTGTCCGTCTGTCCGTCTGTATGAACGCGTCGATCTCAGAGACTATAAGAGCTAGAGACACCAAACTTGGCATGCACGTTCCTGTATACCATACGCAGATCAAGTTTATTTCAAATTTCGGATGCACCCCCCCGCACCCCCGCAAATCGCAAAAGACTCCCACAGCCGCAATTTTAAAGACACAGCTTTAATTAATTAACAGACGTTGTAAGGAAAATATTAAACAGCAATTTGACTATGGCATACAACTTTGACACTTTGAAGCGAATTTATTATGTCAATTAGATATAATTATATCACTTTATCAACAGCTGCCATAAGAGCAATACGTAGAATAATGATTTGGTTTATAAACATAGTTTTTATTGCTTAAAATGACTCTCGAAAACTGACCAGTTCTATGTTTCATTATGCTGCTTCAAGTTGAAAACCCGTAAAATATATGACAAAATCTACACATATATTCCCTAGCTCCAATAGACAAACACATTTCAAAGCACTCCTCTTTTTGTAGCAAGCAAAGCAGCACTTGAGCCAAATTCTTTGACGCGTCGAACAACAAAAGGCACACACAAAGGGGGTAGAATACTCCCCTTTTCCCATTTTTAATGGAGATGGCGATTAACAATTTGACAGACTTAAACTGGAAAGTATTCAAACGCGTCATTGTCACACATTGCATTTCTTGTCAAAGCTTATGTTGACCCATGACAATATAGCTTTTTTTTCAGCAAAAATTTTAGCTTTTAACGATTGATTGCAGGGCTCCGTGAACTGTGTAAAATCCACAAAGACTTTAGTAAAGCCTTTGGAAAAATCCAAGTTTAATTTAAGCAGTGCTGTCCGAAAAACTATATATGCTGACTTTGAAAAACTGTATATTGAGCTCGCTAAATTACCATATCAGAGGTCTATCGGAATGGGTAAACATCAACAGCTCAATTTTTATTCCATTCGTTGCTACCTTTGGTCAGCACAAGTTTTCGCTTCCTTTTTTTTTACTCCCTGTTTCCCATTTTTAATAGACCTTCCAATTTTTAATGGGAACAGGGAGTTATAAAGTACTGCAAATGTGTGTAACAGGCAGAAGGAGGCATTTTCGACTATATAAACTATATATTCTTGATCAGGATCAACAGCCGAGACGAACTAGCGCTGTCCGTCTGTCTGTCCGTCAGTCCATCTGTCTGTATGAACGCGTCGATCTCAGAGACTATAAGAGCTAGAGACACCAAACTTGGCATGCATGTTCTTATATACCGTACGCAGATCAAGTTTATTTCGAATTTCGGATGCACCCCCCCGCACCCCCGCAAATCGCAAAAGATTCCCACAGCCGCAATTTTAAAGACACAGCTTTAATTTTTGGTACACATATATGTTGTATCAATGTTGACCAGCTGTGGAAATTTCAACACGATCGGATAAATAGCACCAAAGTTAAAGAATCTATTACGCCCGTCTCAGCAGGCAGCTACAACAGTTTGACAAGCAGTTTACGAGTGAAGTGCACTGCTTGATTGTGTTACGCCCGTATCAGCTGGTAGCAACAACAGTTTGACAAGCAGTTTACGAGTTAAGTGCACTGCTTGCTTGTGTTGCCGCTGAACTGCTTGAAATGCAAGTTGGGAGCAGGGAGTCTCGTAGTCGGGCACACTCGACTAGAGCATTCTTACTTGTTTTAAATATATTAGAAGATGTTCTGATATATTATAATTAAAGTTTCTATCAAGACAGCGTTAGTTACTTTAGAACACTGCATTCAAGGAATATTTGCCTTTTTATACGAGTTAATTAAGTCAGACTTCATAATATACACATACTTGAACATCCTTTCAATATAAATATAGCTCCAGAGTAAATTTCATTTATTCATGCTGCCAAATTAAAGTTGCCATCACAACAAATCCTATTTTTTTTATATACGAAATATTTGTATCTGAGGGCAAACTGAGTGCAAGTGGAGATTTTGTTTTTTATGCCCGTATTACGTATACGCAGCGTGGGACATTGCCTGGCATTCAAGTCATAAGTAAGGTCATCATTATGGATAAACGCAATGTATGTGGGTTTTATGTACTTAACACTTCAGCTCTGCGCGCGCTGTGATGACACAGAGAGCAGAGCAGAGCAGCAGAGCCACAGTTGGGTAAGAAACCAAGGCAAGGCAGGGTCCATGCGCTGCCAGAGGATGCGACGAGGTCGACCAGATGAGCAATTTATCTCGCAGCTGTTTACTGTTTCACTTGGACCAGGCCAGGACAGCCAGGACAGTCGGTAGAGACAGTAGAGCCAGGAGCGAGGGCGGAGCCGTTACGCTTGGCTAAAGCCACTTATGCGCACACCAGCACAAACACAAACACACACACACACACATACACAGATGTTTGATTTATGTGTTGGTGTAAATACATAAACACATCAAAATAAAAAGAGCCTGCGAGCCAAATGTCGAGTGTCCTTGTGGCCAACGCACGCATCTATTAAATGAGCAAAAAAACGCTGCAGCCTGCGGGGCGCCGCCTCAATGAAAGTGAAATTAAAACTAAATTCTCTGTCGTAAGGGCGTGGCCGTCAATTGAAAGGATACGTCATCAACGTGGTCGTTGTCGTTGTCCCTGTTTGCATTTCATTTGCAGCAGCAACAGCGGCAGCGACACCGGCAGCGACAGCGGCAGCGACAGCGGCAGCGACAGCGGCAGCGACAGCGTTAGCCTGAAAGTGCAAATAAAGAAGGCAAAGGCGGCTGGGTGTTGGGCGGTCCTTCAGTTTTTGCAGTCACTGCTTCATGTCCTTTGCACGTGTGACGCAACTGTCTCTCTGTTTGTATATGTGTGTGTGTGTGTGTATAATCTTAAGCATGCAAAATGTGGCGCCTCAAACGCCCACAAGCAAGCACCCTGCCCCTTAATGTGACTCCTTTCCCGCCTTCTCGTTGACATTTGTTTGTTTATTTTTTTCTCTTGTTTGTTTGTCTGTTTATTTTGCTGCCCGTTTTTTAGCCATTGCTTTTATAAGCGTAAAGTGCTCTTCATTATGCGCATCAAGTGAAAGGATAAGTGCAGCGACTATACACATACACACAGACAACACACATATGTCCTGAAATGTGATGCTCTTTATGTTTGTTGTGCATTGCCAGCAACAAAAACAGAAACATTTGCTGCAAAATTGCCTTCAATTGCACGCAGCTTTTGACTTGCAACAAAACATAAAGCGTCTAAAATGTTGCACAAAACTGTTTTCGTTTTGTATACAAGATGTGTATAATATGAGAAAATAAATATAATATGTTAAGCTGCAAATAGAGGTGTGCTCGGTAGTTTGTCAAATGCGTTCTAGCAGCCAAGTGAAAGAAAATTGTTAAAAGAAAAGCATAAATATTTTCTTTTCATTTCATATTTTGTAGCTAAGCAAAACTGTAACGCCGGCTATAGCTGGGAAATTCAGTAAAATTTCTGATATGATATATGATAACATTAGCTGATGAAATTGAAAGAAAAGAAAAAACCTATTGTTGTAAATAAAAATAGAGTCAGGCACGCTTGCTTTTCTGGTTCCATGAAATCTTTTGATAAGTCAAATTAATTGAAACTAAACAACTTAATATAACGTAGAAAGCCATTATTATTTTAAACCATTTCAAAATCAACTAAAAATAGAACTCATCGGGGGTGTCACAGATATCTAGAGTTTTTCGGTTGACTTACATTTTCTTTCGCTCATACTCACATGCTTTGAGATGTTTAGTTTTTCGACTTATGGAAGAGACACTGAAGCAATTTCAATTTAATTGCAACCAAATTATAGACAAACTAAATATCAGATATGTCAAAAAACTGTCTTTCGGTTAGTTTCAAAGATCTATCAAAATTACTAGAGATTTGGTTGAAAACACCATCAAAATCAATTTTTAAAATAAAAGCAATATTTGCAATGGAAAGAAAAGGAGGTTTTGAAATAGTAGGAAAATTAATTGAAGCCTCTGATGGTTGTTTAGTTAGTGTGGTTAAGTATATCTTGATCGGTATAAATAATGTTCTTCTGGCAAAATTCTGCCCTTTATTTAACTGCCATTATACGTATATGTTTAATATGCATCATGGCTTAGGAGTTCCATTTAGCATCCGTTATTCTGATATTAAGATGGCTGTTAATGTTTAAGAAACTTTGCTGCCAACTGCCGCTAATGCAGCCCTTTTTGCAGGCACAGCCAAAGAGATTGCACGATCCACGTCCACAGAAGGTGCCCACCTGAGCCTTGCCATCAGCACAAACCGTTATCGTGCAACCTTGTGTGCCACTATGTCCACCAGCATCGGCGCAAGTGCCACCCAATACAGTGTAGGATAAGGTTAACGATGCACGGCAACACTCCGCTTGGGCTCCATTGATAAAGGCCAAGGAGCAGGCAATGGCCAAAAGGATAACAGTAGTTTGCTTCATCACTATGCTGACTCTCTCTCTCTCCGTCTTGTTAAGTACCGATTGAAAATTAGTTCAGCTAGTTGGTTTTTATAGAAAAATTCTGGCATCAAGTTAGAATCTTATCTGCGAAGCTTATCATTTTTAATTGTTGAATAGCCAATTCTAAGAAATGATTGTTTACTATTTTAGTTAACTGTATTTATCTACTGCAATTTGTTAGTTTATATTTGAGTTGTACTTTAAGTCAGAAGTATGTATATCAATATTTATCTACATTAATTCGAATTACATAGGAAATATAAGAGGCTTGGTACATACTTGCACATACTTATAAGTACATCAGTATGGACGGCAATCCACGCTAGTGACGAAGCAACACGAAGGTTGTGAAAGGCGACTAGCATTTTATACAGCAAGAATGAAAGACTTTAACCTTGCATAGAGGTGTTTTTATTTGATATATAGCTATATAAGAAAACAAGAATTAATAAATAATAAATTTGAATATGTTTTGTACTAAATTCAAACATTTATGCTATGATCAAGTCATATACTTACATATATTTTCCAACAATAGAATAGAATACAAAATTCTGCTGATTAAAACTAAATAAAATTTACAACAAAATTGTTTTCCTCAAAGCAAGTTACTCTAACATTATCAAAATCAAACAAAGTAACATATTTTTAGATTGTCACTTGTAAATTCTCAAACGGCTTAAGCAAAATCTTGGTGTAGTGCCCAACTTAACTCATTGTATGGACCATATCTTCTTATTTCTTAATTCTTATTTTACATAAATCTTACTACTGCTAAATTACATGACTAAGTCAAATGTCAGTTTATCAATTAAATAAGAAAGAAACTTTTTCTTAGGCTTACCGGCTATAAGATATAGTCGGCGGATTTTGATAAAATTTGGTCAGCCATACAAGAACATACTAAGCTAAGTAAATTTGATAATAAATAATCATTTGATTATGAAGTTTATTGTTTTAATAATCAAACTAATCGAACGATTAAACAAACATTTAGCTCTTGGGACAGTTCTTAAGGACTTTCAAAACCCAATGTTGACAGTTTGCAACTGGAAATATGTTAATATTATGTATGTTCAAATTAAGTACACTTGATGACCAAAGTCTCAATTAAAGCTAATTTCATTAGCACAGCCATAAACCGTTAGATTTAATTAGCGCGTTACACAATTGAAATCTAAGTCTGTTCATAAGGATATGTTTTGAATGGCAATTGTATGTTAAGCTTGCTGGTCAAGTTCTCCGCCTGCCAAATGTGTGTTTAACATTAATTCCGCATAAGTTTAACCCTGATCAAGCTGATTAACCCAAGAGTATTCTTGTTGTCCACTGTGCAACCGTGTTAAATTCAAGTCAAGTGACACACTTGTAAAATTCTTTGGGTCTGGAATATCGATTGGTCGTCAGGGTCAAACATGGCCAGGACAGAGCTTAGCTTATGGCCCCCAAATGGGCCTCAGCAGCATTGTTGTTAGTCAGAGAAGGCTTCTTGCCGGGGCTTAAATTATGTCCGACATAACCGGCAAGCAAATGTGCCAAAGAGCTGCCAACGCCAAAGCGATTTGAATTTCTACTTCTTTTCTTTTCTTTTATTTTTTTTTATACGATTTTCCCGTCTCGGCACTTTGTTGGCATTTAGGGGTAAGGCAGCAGGGTTAACAAAGTCTTTTGCTGGCTTTTTTTCATTTTTGGCTCACTTTGGCTGTTGTCATTGACAGGCAGAAGACAGGCAGACAAAAGCCCTGTGACACCTTTTGTGTGTAAATGTGTATGTGTATGTGTGTGTGCTTGTGTGTTTGTGTGATCGACAAATTATAATGCAAATGCGTCTGCCTTCTGTTTAGGCAAAGTCTGTTCTTAACAAGGCCTAAGGCACTCAACCAAAAGAGCTTGCAAATTAAAAGAATTTTCAAAGATGCGTTAGTTTGTTGAAGTGTGGCAGCTGCTGGACGAAGTACTTTAAGAAAACTAAGTTAAATTATGTAAATTGCTGTTAAACAAATCGATAACCAATTAAGGCAACCATTGACTTCATATTGCATAATGATAGAGCTCAGTTAAAGGAATAATAAGGATAGAATACAGTTTTATTTTTCAAATTCTAAATATTACACATGTTTGCATATTCTCAAGCTCAGTTTGAATAGGTCTTTAATTCAAAAACAACTGTTTATTTTCATAAAATAAGAAAAGTGGACGAATGTCGTTTTGTGAAAAGGGCATTTGGCTCCGACAAAGCCAATGTATCATTGTCAATGTTTAAAAGCATAAGTGATTTATATTCTGTGACTACATTATCCATAGGACAATTATCAAGTTTATTTATCAATAAATATATTTAAATAAAAATTTAAAAAAAAAATAGCTTCGAACTTTAAAAAACACGTTCTTAATATAAGAATTTTGTAACCAAAATAAGGTATTTTGACCGTTTGTACTCGATTTGATTACAGAATTCTTGACTTTTTCTTAGTGTGCGACCTGCTTGTCGTCTTTTGTGCCCATATTCTCACTATGGGGACAAGAGTTTGCTCAACGTTGCTTTTAAAAGTAACCAGATTAGAACTCACTATGCTGTTGTCACTTTCTACTCCAGTTAATGGAAGCAACAGCACAAGGAAAGTGTTTTGTGGTTTTTGTGTCAGCTTTTAAACTAGTCTTAGCTCCGTAGTAGTGTTCTCTTGTCGATCATTCCTCCACCAAGGATTAGGTCTAGGTCCAAATGAGCCAGGTCGTCTGCGAGTTCGTTGCCGCGAAAGTCGGCATGCCCGGAAACCCAACAGTGCAGTACCCTTTTCCGCAAAGGGAGTTGTTGGAGGCATTTCCATTTATACAAACACAATGTTTAAATACGATTAAAAAGTAACACAATAGTTAATAAGAATACCTACGAATTTACGTACTAATAGATAAACTTAAATGTGTAGCTCTGAATATTTATGAAAATATTAACAAATATCATTTTCTGCTCAACCGAAAATAATATGAAAGTTATTATTTAACAAATAGTCAAATAAATTTGTTTTACAGATTATTGCATTTCATTTGGCAATTTCATGGCTATTACATATTTTTAGAGAAATTATGATAATACCTTTTATCGCCAAAATTGAACAAAATTGTCTTTAAATACAAATGCAAATATTAATTACGGCACAACAAAGTAAAATAAATATTTATCTCATTTATTGCTAACTTGTTACAGCGCTTTGAAGTGAACAAAAGGCAAACAACAGACTCTATATATATGTATATATATTATAAAGGCATAGAATACATATACCACCATATCAAATAATAAACGAGTATATATTCTCTGTATGTAAATAAATGTTGGATAAAAGGAAAACAATCATTTTGCCATAATAAGCACTAAATATGCAGACCGCCCCTATGCTAACTCGTTTGTGCCAAAAATAGCAGCAACTGTGTGTTCTCATATTGATAAATATTAGTTAAAATATGAATAAATTTTTATGAGAGCAAACGATTCACCCACCTGTGCCTTCCCTCTCACACTCTATTTCTGTTTCGCGCTCTCTGTCTCTATCTCACTGCTAACAATTTGGCAAACGTTGCGTATACGTAACGTGGAAAGTAAATTGATTGCAAGACGCAATGAGGCGCGTCCTGTAAAACCACTTAAAACATGCCTCAATACATGCCATAAACTCAAACCCAGGAAGCGTTTCGAGTCCTTGGCTGCTTTAGGGTTTGCCAAAGACGCACACACACACGCTCACACACACAATTACACCCACCAAATGCAAATATAAACACATGCACACACACGCACACACATACGCGCTAGCATGCAAAACCGACAAACATTTATCCGGCGGCTATGAAATTCGATAAATATCGACAAAGTTTTGGCCGCTATTTGTGCCCGCTCGTCGCTGTTATCCTCAAGAGTCCTTTGAGCAGCGCACGTGTCGTGTTTTCTTTTCTAACACGAGCAAACACGAGCTAACACGAACTTTTCGGTGCTCTAATAACTGATTTCCTGTTCGCGTTGAGTTTATCAACATGAAGTAAAACAACAAAACTAAACTTAAAAAACAGAGTATAAAAAAAGGGAAATTTCGGGTTGAAATAAAAAGATTTATAAGACAAAGGTTACTTTTTATATTTTGGAAATGAGCAATTGTTGAGTTCTCAGATCATTTGTGATATTCGCATTCACAGTTGCCACTTAAAAAAAATATACAAATTAAAAGAGTTAAATTTCCAAATCGATTTTCCATTCGAAAGGTTAGAAAATGGGTGTTTGTCCTTACTATGCTGAACCGAGAGCCTTATTTTTAAAAATTTTTTTTAAGTGGGACACGACTTAAGGCTAAAAATAATTTTCAAAGCTCAACTTTACTTCGATATCGATTGCACGATGTTTTTTAGAATTTTTTAAAAATTGTAAAATTTAAAAAAAAAATTTTTAAATATATTTAGACATTATTAACGTGTGTTCGTGTATCAGTTGTGCATAAAACAATACCGACACGCTGTCATCTCTACTCGAGAGTTTATTAAACACAGGATATAGCCTGAGCTCAAAGGCGGTGGCTCCTCGGCTTCGGCTCTTGCTTTTGCTTTGTGGATGTGGATGTGGATGTGGTTTGTGGCTGGTTGCTGGTTCTGGTGATGGTGATGGTGATGGTTTTGGTGCTCCTGCTCCTACTCCAGCTCCGGCTATCAGAGTGGCGTTCGCAAAAGGCGCAACTTTGACATAAATATGCAGTCACACGTTGCCACACATCCTGCATATTCAGCTCCTTCAGCACCCTATATCCGCTTTAGTCCCACTCCGAGCCGCTCCCCCTTTACCTACTCAGACTTCAATTACGCGCGCTTTTTACCTTCGGTATATGTGACGGCCCCCGGGGGATTATCGCTTACATTTTCAGTCAAGTGCGCACGTTTATTGTGCAAAAGTTGAGCTTGAGTTCAATTCAAGCTGCAGATATTGTTGTAAATGGTGCCAGTGCAGGGAAGAGAAGTGAAGGGAAGGGTTTTGGTTTTGGTTTCTGGGCTCCTGGGTACCTCTCTGTACCTGGATTGTTAGGTTTCTGCGCTGCTGCGCTGCGAAGACTGTCACAGGTTGTCTACGGGCAAATGAAAAAGTGAAAGGCATGTCGCCGCGTGTTGATTTGAAAATGTCATAGGCACGCATCCTGTCTCCAAGCGCAAGGATTTGCCTAAGGCCCCTGCTTCAACAGAGTTATGAGTTATGCGACAGATTTTACATTAGCCCAGAAAGAACAAAAAAAGTTAAGATTTACTTACATGCGAGCAAGCACGATTATATACATAAATAAATTGCAAAATTGTATTGTACAATTTGATTCAAGGAACAATAAACATGTTTCAATAGGAAATTCACAAGAAATGTATAAAATTAAACCTCAAAAAAGTAGAAAGGGATAAATAAGCTCTGTTCGGTTTCCACTTTCGACAAAATGTTACAGAACTGAAATCACCTAAAGTGTTCCAATTTTCACCATTTCAGTGCATTCGATTCTATTTCAGTTCATTTCTCAAATTCTTGCCAATTCTTAACAAAATTTGATTGTTCATTAAATAACATCTTAATCGGGTGTAATTTTAATTCCACTGTAAGCCTATACAAGTGAATTCAATCCGCATAAAACTTGTCAATAGGGAAAATGGGAAAAAATCTAAACTATATAATTAGCCAACTCACAAACTTTGAGCAGAGTTATTTTTGATTTTCTTTGTCGTCAACATAAAATGAATTTGTTTTAAGCATATATAACGATCAAATTAGAATCAACAGCCCTTAGCTATATAAATTATTTAGAATTTTAAGCCGATTACAGCATCCGTTGGATTAAAATCATTTGTAAACTTAATTATTGACAACGAGACTAAAAATAAACTTGGCTGTCTATTTTAAACTTTAGCATATTGAAGGTCAATTGATATGATTTTTATTATCACATTTTTGCCAGTCTGTCAGAGAGTTGTTGATATGTTTTCCCATACATATCCTACATACCTTTCAAAAAAGAAATACCCAACATTTTTTGTGATGTCAGGAACAGGCGTGACATTAGCAGCTGTCGACGCCGAGGGCGATGGTTTGACGCCAGCGTAACATGAAAAAACATTCACACCCATACACACACACACACACAAGCAGACATTGCTGCTGGTATGCACACACATATACACACAAACACTCAAACACACGCACACATACATATGGAATGGACAACATGGATCTGACACAGTATTTGATTTTATTTTTTCGTCACACAGCTCTGACAATTTGTTTAAAGCGCCCAGCGACAGTGTAAACTTTTTAATTAATATCAAATATGAAACGTTGCCATAACCGGTACACAGACAGAGAAAGAGAAAGAGAGAGTGAGAGTGAGAGAGACATAGAGACAGAGAGAGAATATCTGCCAAAATCAAAGCAAGGACAGCTGCAAAAGCTGACAAAAGTGAAATGAACCAAAGCTTGTTAAAAGTTTTAATTAAATTTATTGTTGTTGCTTTGAACGCCTTTGTTTATAATATTCTTTGTTGTTGTTGTTGTTGTTGTTGTTTTTGCTGTTATTGTCAGCGCCAGTTAATTGTAGTGTTCACTTTTATCATTTAGCACTTATTATCATACAGTAAAATTAATGACAAAATTTGATTTCAAACTAAGGCAATATGGGAACAAATTTGAAGAAAATTGAAGACTTTAAACAATTCAGTAATTAAAAAAATAATAAAAATAGCAATAGATCCTATCGAAATTAAATAAAAGTCACTGAATTAACCAAAAACTGAAAAAAGGACAAAGCAAGCCAAAAAGTTAATGTTTTTTAAATCCAATTTTAAAGTTTTTTATATGTGCTTTAAAAATTTTCAAAATTTTGGTTAAGAACGGACAGAAAAAGATTCGATTAAACTGTAATTAGAGACCCAATTAAAAACATTTATATACTAACGACCCTATCAAGCTTAATTTTTTTTAAATTCAAGCTTACAATTTTCAAATTTTTGTAAAGAAGATCTGAAATTGTTAGTTGTACTGTCAATAGAATCCAATTTCTAGAAATAGAAATATAAATCCTCAACTTAATTAATATTCTTGAACTGAAGGTTATTGTAGGAGCTCATAGCTGAAAACTTTAGCACATCCTTAGCTAGATCTTTTTATCAATTTACAATTATACGCAAAAGGGTTTAATATATATTCATGGTATTAATAATTTAAAGGTTTTATGATAATTGATAGATTCCAAGCGGTAGATGATCCACGAATAATTCAACAGCTGTTGTGCTTAACACCATGTAAGCCGCTACAAAAGATTATGTACGAACCTCAGACTATACAAGCATATGTATATATAACATATATGTATGCATATATATATATATATATATATATATATATACATATGTACGTAGTTTAAGGAAGGACAACAACAGCAACAGCAGGCTGGTCGTTGATATTGACGAGTTTTTAAGCGGTTTAAATGGGGCACAAGGGTTTTTTTTTATTGCTAGCCCGAATTTAAGGTAAATGCTGCAGCGTGTGTATGCATGTGTGTGTGTGTGTGTGTGTGTGTGTGTGTGTGTGTGTGTGTCTGTGGCTGTTGTGCAACATGACGTGTTTTTTATTGACTGCATTTTATATTATTATTTAAAAATTAATTACACGCCACAATGGCTCGTTTACGTTTTGTTGCATTACTTGTCGTGGTTTTTACTCTGCTGCTCTTATATACTTGAAATACTCGCTACTACACTGTTATTCAAGGATTCTTGAATTTTCGATAAATGCAAACATTTTAAAGGTTCCTAAAACTTGAAGACAAAAACTTGATACTCTCTTTGTGACTTAAACTATTGTAATATTGTGTTCCTTTCATTTGAAATTGTGTCTTAGTAGAAAGCTTCTTTGAAAATCTATCTGACAATCATCAGTAAAAAAAAAGAGCTTTGAAAGCTTACAAGACCGGTTTGAAATCTAACGAAACAGCTTTGAAGGATCATGAAACAGCTTTGAAAGATCATAAAATATATTTGCAAGCTTATGCAACAGCACTGAAAGCTTATGAAAAAGCTTTAAAAGTTAATGAAACAGCTTTAAAGCCTTATGCAACAATTTCATGTTCTAATGAAACAGCTTTGAAAGCTAATAAAACAAATTTATTTAGTCAGTTTTGAAAGGTCATGAAAGCGTAAAGTGAAGTTTAAAGATTTGAGTCGACAATTTTAAAAGTTAACAAAATTTAGTAAAGCTCATATCTTTGTTCAAAATCTGACAACTGTCTCAACTTATTATGAAAAAATAGTCTAAATTTTTTTAACTAACTTAGCTAATGTGATTGAATCATACGAAGCTTATCATCTTATCATTACTTTTCATTTGGTTTTCTTTGATTACAGTGTATAATAAAATTTGTATGGCATACTTCTTGTTTGCTGAGTTTAATTTAAATATAAAATATTGACTTTCTGCTGCATCTGCCATTTTTTTTTTTGTTTTTTTTTTTGTTATAAAATGGTTCATTTATTAAAAATACTTCTCACATATATTTATTTACATTGCATTGGCTCAACAATTTTACAATGCTTTTCAATTAATCGGCCATAATAATTATGCTTTGTTCTTAGCTCCACATTTTTGCTCGATGATATACGAAGAGCAATAGCTTTTGTTACTGCTAAAACACTATGAAGCATGAATAAAGGGCAGGACATGTACACTGTCCAGTTGCCAAGGACAAGCAGCCAACCAGCCAAGCAACCAACAACAATATTGAACGTCCTTTATGCCATTTCCGGAATGGCCTGGCCTGGCTTGGCCTGTAGGACAAGTGAGATCGTGTGTGTGTGCGAGTGTGTGTGTATGTGTGTGCGAGACTCATAAAATTGTTGGCTATTTGAACGTTTTTGTGCTACCCAAAGCCAAGGCATTGAAAAATAAAACGCGGCAAGTGAAGCTAAGCCAACACACACACACACAGATACACACACACACAGCTTTAGAAAGGGTGCAAAAAAAATCTAACAAAAATAGGAACGAAATCAAGCGCTTGGCTGGAATTTCATACTGTTGGCATGGCATGTCCTCTGCGCTATATGTATGTATAAGTATGTGCATGTGTGTGTGTGAGTGTGTGCGTGTGTGTGTGTTATCCTTTGACAAGCAGCATAAGTGTGCAGCATATCCTGCGCCTGAACCGCGCTAGCTCCTAGTCCGCTGCTGTCCACGTCGATGTGTTGGCCATTTTATTATATTTGCTCGCAGACATTTTTGCTCTAATACGAAAATGGGATTTTAGGATATAAAAATTATGATAGATTACCGTTGCACACTCCCACACACACACACACACACACACACACACACACATGCAGCTGACGTGACTCGGCTTTGTTTGGCGTCTTCCCGTTGCACGATTTGCAGCGGTGACGTCGCCGTGAAAATTGTGCCCAGCTTAGCTGAAGAAAATCATTTGACGATAAAAGTGGCCCCTCAATTGCTTTGTTGCTTGTTGCACGTTGCCGCTGCTCTGCTCTGCTCTGCTCTGCTCTGCTCTGCTCTGCTCCTCTGCTCGTTGGCATTGCCACTGAACATTTTATTAAATTTAAGTCTGTACGCGGCAAGAAAATTGTTGGCAAGCAGCTGCCACACTCAAAATCCATCAAAGTAGTAATAATAATCCATTATATGCGACTAGTATATTAAAAAGTTCTTATGATAAACCACCATTGTACACATTTGCTGATAAGAGCAACTTATTATTGGATTGGCATCTATAGCAGGTTATACTTAGTAGAGAGAGTTTAATAATGAAAATAGTTATGGCATGCATTTTAAACTTTAAAGCTTAACAATTATCCGTTTGAAGTACAGACTTTGTATTTTTAACTTTAGTTCATGATCAGTGAGCCCCTGCGTAGAAATGTATCTTTTTATAATCTTTTCTTAATGTTTTTACTCCCTGTTCCCATTAAAAATGGGAAAAAGGGAGTTATAAAGTACTGCAAATGTGTGTAACAGGCAGAAGGAGGCATTTCCGACTATATAAACTATATATATTCTTGATCAGGATCAACAGCCGAGACGAACTAGCCATGTCCGTCTGTCTGTCTGTCTGTCCGTCTGTCCGTCTGTCCGTCTGTATGAACGCGTCGATCTCAGAGACTATAAGAGCTAGAGACACCAAACTTGGCATGCAGGTTCCTGTATACCATACGCAGATCAAGTTTATTTCAAATTTCGGATGCACCCCCCCGCACCCCCGCAAATCGCAAAAGACTCCCACAGCCACAATTTTAAAGATAAAGCTTCAATTTTTGGTACACATGTATGTTTAATTAATGTCTTTCGGATGTGTAAATTTCAACACGATCGGATAAATAGCACAAAAGTTATAGAAGAATCTATTACGTCCGTCTCAGTTGGCAGCAACAACAGTTTGACAAGCAGTTTACGAGCTAAGTGCACTGCTTTCTTGTGTTGTCGCTGAACTGCTTGAAATGCAAGTTGGGAGCAGGGAGTCTCGTAGTCGGGCACACTCGACTAGAGTATTCTTACTTGTTTTTTTTAAAAAAAGAAAAAAGAGGATATTGGGTTTGTGAAATGTCCGTCTGTCCGTCTGTCTGTCCATCTGTATGAACGCAAGTTTTTTCCACAGTTTTGAAGCTAGAGCAACCAAACTTGGTATACATGTTGGTATATACCATAGTAAGACAAAGTGTCAAGATCTCCCCCCACCCCCACCCCTTCCCCCACAAGCCGCAAAAACCTATCTCTTCCACAGTTTTACAGCTAGAGTAACCAAATCTAGTACAAAGGCTACTTAACACATCCATTATTGATCGGACAAAAAAAAATTTGGCCACGCCCACCTCCGCCCCACAAATAAGCAAAGTCTGTATCTCCTCCACCCCTTTATTGCACTATTTAATAGATTGGATAAAAATATTTTTGCCACGCCCACCCCCGCCCTTACAATCGAGCAATGTTTGTTTCTCCCAACCAAATTTAAATTGATGGCAAAACTTGAAAGATTTGAGCAGAAAGAGAATTGCCACGCCTACTTTTGGCTCCGTAAAGAGGCAAGAAAAAGAGTATATCACAGTCGGGTGCATCCGACTGCAACGTTCTTACTTGTTTGTGATGGCTGTTTGGTCTTTAAAAAAAACAATAATCGTTTACTTTAACACTTGATTTGCGCCTGATAATAGATTGGAAATTTTTTTTAATTTGTAAACCAATGTTTATTTCAATTACATCGAAATTCATAAATAAATTCATAAATCATAAAAAATCGTTACAGCTTAAATACTTTAGAAGTGGACTGGCGCCACCTACCGACAATAATAAACAATGTAACAGCAAAGACACGAACCTGTGCCAGCACCATCTGTTGATAACCGTTTGAGCATATTGCGGTTATAACGGCTATATGCATTTGTATAATTGATATAAAAATATATTTTTACATATGCATGCGTATTTGTAAATAGTAAAATATTAAAATATATATAAAATCATTGTAAGCTCATCAAAAAATATATTCAACCACTGTTAACAAATGTACATGATTATTTTCCATTTTCCGTTTCACTTGTTGTTCCTATTGTAATTCTAGTTCAATGTAACCATGCGCATATTTCTGCCAAAACATAGCCATAAACACTATTGAGTTAATTAAATGTTTTATGCAACTTAAGCGACAACTAAATGAATGGCAAGTCATTAAAATGATGAAATCAGAGTTTGACATTTACGGTATTATGAGTGAGGTAAGGCCAAGTCGACTTATGCATGCGCTACCCGAGTATACTAACAATAGTATGCCCTTTAAAATAAATAAGAGTACAGTTGTTACTCGAAACGTAGAATGCTTTCGTTCCAAAGCAGTTCTAATTTGCTAAAAATTATTGATGCCTCTTTCGGTCTCCACTTTGTGTAAAATATTGTGGAAGTGAATTTTTCTTAAATGTTCTTCTGCTCAGTTTTGAAAAGATTTTGCGAATTGAATTCACTTGCATTTGATTAAGGATTGAATAAAGATTCAATCGAAATAGAATTCAATTAACTATCTGAGCACAAATACTGAAATTTGTTTGGATGATTATTTCTTATCCTTGTATAAATAAGTACATTTCAAGTTGAAACTATTAAAAACTTTAGTTTCCTCGTCTGATGATACCCTACAATACTAAGTGCGGCCAAGTGCGGCGATGGTCAGTGCGTTTGCTATACTTATTGTTTATAATTATAGTTTGTAATTAGCTACAGCAACATGAGCAACAATAATAATAATAAAAACAACAACAATAACAAATGTATGCAATTTGTGCCGCAGAGGTCATTGCGATTAACCAACTTGGCCAACTTGTGGGCTAAGAGTCGTATAAGCCTAGACTCTAAGGCTGTGCGTCCAATTAAACAGCTGTTGTGTGTTGTTGCCCCAGTCGTGACTCAACGTCCCCTCCCGCCACCGATCGCCCCTAACCACACACACACACAAACACACACACACACGCTCAGTTCTCGCTTACACCTGTCATCGCTGACAAGCGTCGCGTGTAAGCGCGTGTGAGCGAGCGAGGGTTCACAACTTGATTAAGCCCTCACACCGCTGGCAATCGCCTTCTCCTTTGGCCACGCGACAAATATTTATGATTGTAACAAGTGGCCGGTCCAAGTTTCAGTTTCAGTTTCAGTTTCAGTTTCTGTTTCAGTTTTAGTTTTAGTTTCAGTTTTAGATTCAGTTTCAGCCGAATAAGAGTTGTTTACCAAGCGCAAGCCACAAGTGCGAAAAATAAAAACCAAAACACAAACACAAATCAAATAAAGCATTTTTAACAATAATTTATTTCAAATAATTTAATGACTTTTGTGTACATAGTTAGCTTATTGCTTGTGAATATAAATAATAAATAATACAGTTAATCAGATCAAGTGGCTGCTGCTGTAAAAAGCGATCAACCAAAGGAAACGCTCAGCTTGAAAATCACTTTTTAAAATGGGTAATTCCAGTTCCATATGTGCCGATCGCAATGCTATAAGGAATTTTGATGAAAATGGGTAAGAGAGAGGGAGAGTAAAACAAAAAGTTTAGCAAAGCTAAGTAAAGCAAATAAAACGGTTGTTTTAGCGAGGGCAGTGTGATAAGTTTCGGATGCAAATTGCAAAATGTAAACTTTTTCGAAAATCTAACCAACAAATTTAGTTTTGGGCTTAAGAAATGTGTAAAAATGTAAGAATGCGAATGGAAAATGTAAGCTTCAGCTACTTTTTCCAAAATCTAACCAAAAAATTTAGTTTTGGGCTTAAAAAATGTGTAAAAATTTAGGAATGCGATTTCCGATGGCGGAGTTAGACTTTTCTGCAGGAACTATATACATGCATATATAAAAACAACAAACGGTGCTGTTTACTACAGCAGAACTCGGTTTGTATGGATGGATGTTTAAACTAAGTTTTCTTAATTAATTATGCAAAAAGTAGTTTAAGCTTAGATTTACCGAGAATTGATTTTAAAATAAAAATAAAACTTATTTTTTAGCATTTTTTTTTTAATCAATTGTTAACTAACAAAGCTTCTTTAAATTTATCATTTATCATAATTATACTTATAAAGTCTTTACCATTATCCTGTGACACATTTAACACATTACACTGTGCTCATTTCCATCTAATAACTAACTAGTTGTTAGTTATTGTCATTAAAGCACACATGCTGAACTAAATCCATATTAAATCTATAATCCTTACCACTTAATGGCTACATGTGCTACAATTAGAGATAGTTGCTCTTTAACTTGTCCTCCCTAGCACCCAAAAGCAAGTAGCACTGCAATGCCAGGGGCAATGCCACGCCCACACACACACACACACACACATACACACAATACAACATGTAATTAATGTTTAATGATGCGATTTACCAGCGTTTTATTAGCGATTTACGCGCGTTTCAGTGACCCCAAAAATACATTTACAGCACACAACAACATTCCGCCCATTTCTAATTTTGTTGAATATTGCCAGTTGTTGGTGGGCGTGGCTCAGCTGCAATTTAATTGATGTGGCTATATTACAAAAATATTAAAAAGCTTCTGAAAAGGTTATGGTAGAAAAAACAATCACAAAAAATCTATAGTTTTACCTTTGCAACTTTGCTTGTTGAAATCCTCGATAATAAAAATTGTAGTAAGCCATTAATATTTATGAAGGTTAGAAACAGGTGTGTGTATAATGGTCCAATTTATATTGCCAGCTCGCAATATACTTTCAATTTGATGTACTAGCTTTTTGGCCTTGGTAGTAAACTGGACACATGTGAGACTTGACTCTAGCAATCGCAATTGTTTTCGAATTTGTTTTTTTTTTTTAAGTGTTACAATATTTTACTATTGGCTGCTTAATCTTTGACACATGGTGTCTAATTTCAAGTTGATATATCTATAGTTAATATTATAGAAAGAACGAGAAATTATTTATTGTTGCAGCTACTTTTCTCATTTTGACAACTGAGATAAGCTGACTATACTGCAAAATATATACGATAAAAAAGTTTAATTATTTTCGATGATGTCAGATCAAAAACCAATTAAAATCTTTATTTTTAATCCTGCTGTTGAAATGATTATAACAAATATCTAAAATTCATTGTAAAATTCAATATAAACTCAATTTTCGAGCGATTGTTACTATGATAGCCCTACTTACTTACTTACTAAAACGTAGAACAGGTAAAGTTGTTTAGGTTAGATTGAAAAACAAAAAATTTGTTCATACAAAAACTAACTTTTCAACCCAGTGTTCCAGTGGCAGCTTTAGAAAGATTAATAGTACGGTTTTTATGAAAAATTAAAAGCATGTTTAGATAATGCTAAAACTGAGAATTGGTCAGTTTAGTCAAGTTATCTTAAAAAATACAATTTTCGAACGATTGTTTGAATAGCAGCTATATGTTTTAGTAGTCTGATCCGTCAGATTCTAACTTATGCACTGCTTGCAGCATAAAACAACATCTGCGCCAAGTTTCATCAAGATAGCATCAAAACTGTAAGACTAGTTCATTTAGAAACAGAAAGCCCGGCAAGTTATACCTAACGCTCAGTGCAAAGATATAATATAATAAGTACTTTTCACATTCGTTTTATAAACAGTGGAAAAATTATAGCATTACCCACTCCACCCCTTCTGGCCATCAAACAAACGCCGCCACTGCATATTTTGCAAATTGTTTACACACTGAAATGATTGCCCCTGATTGATTGTCGTTGTAAAGCCGTTTTGCGCTTATCAGTTCTGTTGTTGTCCCTTTATTGCCTCTCTCTGCCATTATACCGATTATTGTAGGCAAACACAAACATTAAAGAGAACTACAAATAGTAATCGGAAAAGCAAAGCATCAGCAAAAAAAAATGCTTTCAACATTGTCGCTCTCAGTTCAAATTTAGTGTTCAAACAGCGCGTTTCAGCGGTCAAAATTGAAAAGTGTTCGTTTTGTAATCAAAGACAAAGCAAAATAAAGCAATTATCATACTTACATACGTACATATATTTACATACATACATACATAACACACAGAGTTTCAAGTGCAAACAGACGCCATAACAAGTACTCAGTATGTTTGTCGCTCTGCAGCGCTCTTTCGCATTGAAAGCCTTTGAACGCTTGAAGATTCTGTGAGTTAATAAGAGTATATATAATATTATACATAGATAAGTCCTTATATACACATGATTATCTACATACTACATAACATATGTACTTACATATATATTACCTATGTATTTAACATTATCATGTGTGCTTATCAATATTGTCGACTTGTCTGGCCATCTATTCAAGCATCACCTGTTCCTGCATGTTGCCTGATAGTGTTCAATCCAAAAAGTTAGCCAAACTGTTTTTATATATTTTGTAGAATTTTATAAAAGACATATAAAGAAAAGAGAGGCATTTTAATAGATTTTTAATACTAGTCTTTCATGTCATATCTTAAGAATCAACGAAATAAAAAGCTTTGCAATGATGTCATTTTATGTGCTGTGACTTTCAACTGCATTACCCCTTTACTTACCCCCTATCACCCACTCCCTCCCCACTTTCACAGTCACGTCTATGTGCAGCTGTGTTATGAAGTCCCAATAATGTTTATCACATAACATCACAGCGAGGTTTAGTTCTAATAATTAAATTACGCCGGGAAATCGGCGCATTTGTTGTTGCCCGCTCTTCCCAACCCTTTCCATCTACACACACAAACACACATGGCACACTCACATACTTACTTGCTCTCTGTCTTATTCACAGCACGCCAATTTATCCAACGGCCAATAATTCCCACAGCCCTTCCAATGGCCAAATAACACCGTATCATCAGCTGCAGCAACAACAACAACAACAACATGACAAAGAGCACGGTTATTACAAGACCACAATACCCGTTGGCGCTGCTGCCAGCGTCGCTGTTGGCAGCGGCAGCAGCAGCCGCTCTCAATGCGCTCACTGTCAAACAGCTGATTTGTGCTCACGCGCACTCGTTCAAGAGAGAAGCACGAACAACAATAATATAAAAGAGACACAACCAACACCAACACGCATACACTCCCACACACATACACACGCAAGCACAGCGCACTGCTGCGCTGATGATGGCGACGCAGCTGCGACTGCGAAATGGCGCAGTAGTCGTGTGTGTAAAAATCATACGACTACAACGACAACAACTCTCGAATACGAACTTTCCAATATTGCAAAACTCACAACACAAATCAGTACGCAACGTGACGTTGACGAGGCAACAGCAGCAACAGCAGCAGAACCCTTGCCACCACCCATAATATCCTCGTGCCACTGGCAGCAGCTACAACAAAGCCTGCAAGAGCTACACCAGCATCAGCAACAACCACAACAACAGCAACAACTACTTGGCAACAGCAACAATTTGCAACAACAACAACAGCGCAACTTTTGCAACATGAGCGACGAGCAACAACGCGATCGTTTGGGCCTTTGGGGCACCGGTGACAATGAGATCGTTGGCAATGTTTCTGGCATCGAACGTCTGTTTAACAAACGCTATGCTAAGGTATGTTCAAAACGTGTATTCCGTATCCTGTATCCTTAAAAACATCCTTGCAGCGTATGCATAGTGGAAAAATACCACCAATGTAGGCAGCTTTTGTTTTTGGGGTGGTTTTTTCATTTGAATTCCTAGCTATGTATACTCTATAAATGAATGAATACACACATACATACTTATACACATTCAAAGGACCGCAACTTGTTAGCTAATTTTACACTGTGCGAAAAGAATGTGTTAAACTTTGTTAGCAAAAGTTAGCAAATTTTTAAATATGTTTCATTTTTTAACTTGACTTATTTTGCTCTGTTCACTTAATTTTCTTGAAATTCTAAATAATTCTTAGCCAGTTTTTTTCGCTGTGTAATTTCACTCTCGATTTTTTTTTTCGATGCCACCAGGTTATGTTTTCTATTTTTAGGCCATTGCTTAAAAAACGAAATCATACAAAAAATTAATAAATATCAGCTGACAATTTTTGAGCACGAAACTTGTGCTACATTTTTTTTGTCGAGTGTTTTTGGTTGACCTTTAGATGACTTAGCCAGAATTTTGGACACGCGTCGCACTGGAAGACCAAAAAAACGTAGTTTTTTGTTGTTATAGCTGATGTCAGCGTATAAAATCGATGAAAATAACTATATAGACTCGTAATTGAGGCAATCAATTTCATTATAATTTATAGCTGCTATGCTATCAAAAGAATGTTAATAATCAATTTTGTTGTCAGCATTTAACATTTTTGATTGCACACACAAGTTCAATGTCAATGTTTGCAGTTTGCTTTTTAGCCCTATTTCGCTTTATTTTTTCGATTTTGTTTTGTTTTGCAAGTTTCATGCAATTCGGTTTTCCGCTTTACCCTTTAGTTTTTACACTCAGAGAGCAGTTATTCATTGGCTAATTGAGAGCTTTTTCGAGAGCGAACAATGCGCATGGGCTTCAAAGTTGGGTGGGGGATTGGGTGCTAAGTGACTTTTTATAATGCAAGTTCATGCTTAAGTTGATAAAAAGTTGATTAAAGTTGACAACACTTAAGACTTTTAATCAAACCGACTATCTTTTATCTGTTTTATGCACTTGTTTTGAAATGCTGTCAGTGTGACGCCCTTTAAAATATACTTGTTGTTTATATCAAAACATATATGTATATAGAAATGTTTACAAAGCTTCATTCCTAAGAAAATGCTTATTCAGTTCTCTTTCAACAATGGAAAATTTTGCCATGCTTATCTACTTCATATTGCATATATAGAAATCGCTTTCAACTTCCTAAACAAATCCAATAACTGACCTACATTAAGCCATAAATTTAGCTTTTGTTTTGCAATCGCAAAAAAACTGCAATAATGACAATTTTATAAACATACATTTGGTATATATGTATGTATGTATTTGGGGAACAAAATATTTGTTTAGCTAGATTAACAAAATAAAATGTAGAAGTCAAATATTTTGCATGTTTGCTTTGCTTATCCGCGTGTTTGTTATTTATCACTATAGTAAATTGAAGCAAATGATAAGCAAAAGCTAAAAGTCGAAGCTTGAAATACACTTTAAAAATAGCTCTTACTTTTGTTGTGTTTTTATTTTTTACGTAATCTTACCACAATGCTAAGCTCATAAGAAATTGTCAGTTGTAAAAGCGAATATGCTTAATGTTAGTGTATATACATTTAAATAATTAATACGGTCAATGTGCCGCCTGAGGCGAGAACTGCGAACTACTTGGGTTAATTCAATAGTTCATTATGTAAATTGTCAGCGGTTTTATATTGATTACAAGAAATACAAAACTAAGTTAAGTTTAAATACAGAAGTAAAAATAGTATTCAAATTCAAATTACTCAAATTACAGCTCATTGTTCTTTGCGCACTTCCTGCCACCTTTTGTGGCATAAGCACACCACACAAATCTTTCATATTTCATAAGCTACAAACAAAAAGACCTTTCACCTTTCAAGCAAAGACAGAAGAAACAATTGCTTTCAAATTGTTTCCTCTGACATGTCTTTTATTGTTGTTAACTGCAAAACTTTCGTCATTTTGTTGTTGTGAATTGCAAAGATTTCGTCATGATTGCGATTTTAAAGTCTGGCTTTTCACTTGATTATGAAGTGCCGCTAATCGCAGACGGTTGCCCCCGTGATAATGATAATAATGAACGTAATGATGATTGTCGTGCCAGACACAAATATCAGCTGATTAGTGTGATGTATGTTTTTATTTAGGTTTTTTCTTTTAAGTTTTTTTTTACCACTTTTGTCAAAAGTTTTATATGCGTAATCGTTCAGCTCCCTATTACGTATACGTCGTGTATGACGCGTTGAGGCAAGCTCTGACTATTACTTATACTTCTTTATAAGTATGCGTGTGTATAGAGCAACCAACTGTTGCCAGGCAAACACGATCTCTTCATTCCCCCACCCTGCTTATCGTGCAACTTGCCAATTTCAATGTCAATGGTGTCGTTTTCAACGGGTTTCTCACTTCACGTCTCTCGTATTTCAAGGGGTTTCTCACTCTCGTCTTGTTGTATTTCACCAGTTCCATTCATGACGTACCATAAACAAAACGATATTGTTAACAATTCCAAAACGTTTATGTTTTTCTTATCATATTAGTTTACTGAGTCAATTGATCGCTTGTGTTTACTAAGCATACGACGTGCCACATTTTGTTGTTAGTTTAAATGAGTTTAAAGAGTTTTAAAGTGTTCAATTAGCGTCATTTAAGCCACCACGTACATATGTATATCGTCTTTTTGTTTTCAATTTGCTACACATTTTTTGATTAGATTAAATTTAATTTGTAGCAACTTGTGAAAGGTTCCATTGCTTTAGCTTTTTTATGCATTTTAACGCACAGGTGTAAGTTCTCAAACTTTTTACGATAATTTGTCGTTATGATATGTTATTGCTCAGCAAGAAAGTTACCCAAAACATGCTGGTTTATCAAATGACGCACGCTTATTCATCTTCGTTCGATTTTGTGTTAATTTAAGCCAAATATTCTGGGCCTTCTTTGGGTAAATTTTTTAATAGATTCAGGTCTTAAGTAAATATGTTTAAGTGTGTTTGCTTTGTCATCGGGGTAATACCCTTAAAGATGCGCAGCTTATTTAGCTATATCTTTAAAAATTTGAAAGCCCACAAATAGAAGGTAAATCTTTACATTACCTGCTGTTCCTAAATCGAACCAAAAACTCTTCTTTTGTCCCAAAAAATGCTATTTGAGGTGACGGAGCTTGACTTTTATGCAGAAATATGATAACTTATACAATGCAAATAAATTAATCAAACTTTTCTTAATTAATTCTGCAAAACAAGTCAAAGTCAAATTAATTGATTTTAATTAAAGTTGGGAAATGTGCTCAAAAAGCTTCATTATACTTTTCTAAAAATAATATAATGTAATATTATATTAAAACATATTATTTTAAACACAATTTTTTTTTTTTTTTTAGTCATTTTGAGTTGGGGAAAAAAGTAGGAAGCAAACTTTAGTTGACCCTTAGCCTTTACAATAAATAATATTTATGTAAAGCTCGCATATTGTATTATTATGCAGTTTCTAGATAATTTTAAGTAATTGTATGAAATGTCACGATTTGTCGTGCTTAAAAGCCATTAAGGAACGCAAACAATTGCGCTTCTGCCTTTTTTTTGTGCATATTAACAGGTACAAAAGTAGTTGACTGTTATGTATCGTAGTAGAGGAAGTTGTGACAGCAAAAGTTGGAAAAGTATAGAAAAAAGTTGTTATCTCTGACGAGTTGCCATTGTAGTTCATTAGGAACGCCCGCAACACACATTCGTTTTATAGTTTGCCGCATTTTTCTGTGTTAGTTGCACAATAGCCTCAACAAAAAATGACAACAAATGCTTTCAAGTGTTTTTTTTTTGTGCGAATCATGCTCAATATTTAGCAGTAAAACGAGGCCATAGCTGACTCAGCATTGATTCGACTTTCAAATTGAACAAATCGACTGCCCCAATGCATTTGAATACCGGTTCGTAATCTTAACATATGAGCTGAGCCCAAATGCTGAGCACGCTGGATGGATGTATGTTAGATTGACTTTGAACTTCAAATCTGTATCTGTTCCTATCGCTTTTGGGGAGGAGGGCGTGCAACAAAAAGCGAACGGCAAAGGTCAGTTATTAGTTGAATGTCAGCACTCGGGCAAAAACTCACGCCAGTTTAACAGACAGGTGGGCTCTCGGGCGCGTGTCATTGATGTCCTTGATAGTTGAGTATTGGGAACGTAGATTGGATTAGACTATGCAACAATTTGTGGTTTTTCGGTTGCAGTTGAGCTGAAGTTGAAAATTATGATCAGTTTTAAAATAATAATTGCTTTTTAACAATTATTTTGTGCTTTTTAAATGTAAATCATTTTTAATTATTGTTTGATTTTTAAAATAAAAGTTTCAGAATAACTGTTGTTTTCAATTTTCATTTAAACAACAGTTTTTTTTGGATTTCATTACTTCCATTTTAAAAATCAAAAACAAATCACAATTTTGTTGTTTTTTTCTTTGATTTTTTCTCTAATTAGACAAAAGATGCAATCAGTTCTAAGAAATTGTTTTCAAACATCTTTTAATTAATCTAATTAACTCTTGCAGGGTCTAGCCTTTACGCATGAGGAGCGTCAAATGTTGGGCATCCATGGACTCTTACCATATACAGTTCGCACCGATGATGAGCAGATTAACCATTGCCGTACGCTGCTGGATCGCTTGGAGAATGATCTGGACAAGTATATGTATCTGATTGGTTTGTCAGATCGCAATGAGCGATTGTTCTTCAAGGTGCTCAGCTCGGACATTGCACACATGATGCCGCTGGTGTATACACCAACAGTGGGATTGGCTTGCCAGAAGTACAGTCTTGTGTTCCACAATCCCAAGGGCATGTTTATCACCATCAAGGACAAGGGTCATGTTTATGATGTGCTCAAGAATTGGCCAGAAATGGATGTGCGCGCCATTGTTGTTACCGATGGTGAACGCATCTTGGGTTTGGGTGATCTGGGCGCCAATGGCATGGGCATACCCGTGGGTAAACTGTCGCTATACACAGCTCTGGCTGGCATTAAGCCACATCAATGTCTGCCCATTACGCTAGATGTGGGCACCAACACAAAGTCCATTTTGGAAGATCCTCTGTATGTGGGTCTACGGCAGGAACGCGCTACTGGTGACCTGTACGATGATTTCGTTGAGGAGTTCATGCGCGCCTGTGTCCGTCGTTTTGGCCAGAACTGTCTTATACAGTTTGAGGACTTTGGCAATGCCAATGCCTTCCGTTTGTTATCCAAGTATCGCAACAATTATTGCACTTTCAATGATGATATTCAGGGCACAGCAGCTGTTGCCGTAGCTGGCTTAATTGCCTCTTTAAAGATCAAGAAGACGAAGCTCAAGGATAATGTTTTGCTGTTTCTGGGTGCTGGCGAAGCGGCACTCGGCATTGCTACACTTTGCACCATGGCCATGAAGGCGGAGGGTCTCAGCGATGAGGAAGCCAAGGCACGCATCTGGATGGTGGATAGGTAAGCTATAATACATATACACTATTAAGTATACCTTCTAATAGCTTTTTGGTCTTCGCAGCCGTGGCGTGATTGTTCGTGATCGTCCAAAGGGCGGTTTAACCGAGCACAAGCTGCACTTTGCACAGAACAGTGACCCCATTGATACTTTGATGGAGGCCGTGCTTAAGGTGAGACCCAATGTGCTAATTGGTGCTGCTGCACAGGGCGGTGCTTTCACCAAAGATATCTTAGAGCAAATGGCCGAGATCAATGAGACGCCCATCATATTTGCGCTCTCGAATCCCACCAGCAAGGCCGAATGCACCGCCGAGGAGGCATACACCTACACCAATGGCAGATGCATCTTTGCCTCCGGCTCACCATTTCCACCCGTTACCTACAACGGTCATAAGTTTTATCCTGGTCAGGGTAACAACTCTTATATCTTTCCGGGCGTCGCCTTGGGCGTTCTGTGTGCTGGCATGCTAACCATTCCCGAGGAGGTATTTCTCATTTCCGCCCAAACACTGGCCGATATCGTCTCGAAGGAGGATCTGATAAGGGGCAGCCTCTATCCGCCACTCAGCTCCATACTCTGCTGTTCGTTGGCCATCGCCGAGCAGGTTCTCATCTATGCCTTCAAAAATGGCCTGGCCACCGTGCATCCCGAGCCCAACAACAAGATGGCCTTCGTCAAGGCCCAAATGTACGATCTCGACTATCCCCACGCCGTGCCTGCCACCTATCCCTTGTAAATGTTTAAATTACGGCACATTCACCAACTCAACATCCCTGCGTCAACGTCGTACTCCAGGATACTCGTCCTTATTGTCGTCGTCACGTTCGTTGCCGTACAAAACTTAGCCCGGGCAACTAGCACAGCAGCAACAACATGCATATGTTATTTATTTTATAGTTTCACACATCCCTTATAGCATCCTTTTATCCATAAACATATATAGTACTACGTACTCACAGAATTATATATATTTTGTTTGCTGGCCCCCAAGTTAGACCAAGAGAACAAAAGAAAACATTGATAAATATTTGTACTAAATTTGTTTATGTAACAATACTAATGTTTATGTAAATGGGATATTAATATTCTAGATATCGATATATATATATACTAAATACAAATTCTATGTAAACGTGAACACAAACTATGATAAGTACCTATACATAATACTACAAAAAAAATATAAACAATTTAAATAAAAATATCAGCTTTGGTTTTTGTCTAATGCTTAAAGAGCCACTAACAATTCTTAAAACATTTTCTCCTTTTCCTATTTCCGAGAGCTTTTCATTCCAATTCGTTTTGATTTTTAAATTTAAATTTTAATAAAATTGATAGCTAGCAGTTATTACTCAGTGCAAATTTCATTTAATTAACATTAAATCGACTTTGTGATTTGATTTGTTGCAATTGTTGCTATAGCAAATTAGTAAAGCAAAATGATTTAAGCAAGAGCTTTTAATAAAATATCAACCATGATTTAAATAAATTTAGTGAGAATTCGTTTTGGTATTTTCTACATTCGATTATGCAAATGTTCTATTTTTCAAATAATTTTTCAGTTCAAATTATTCGATTCGTATGTTTATAGAAAAACAATTTTTAGCAATTTCAAACTGAATCAAAACAAACCACTTTTCGCGCCACTTTGTATAAATAAAACTGACTTTCTTGTATCTATTGTCGAGACTTAAGAAAAGTGAAGAGCCTGTAGGCCAGTTTCATAATCTAAAATATCAAAAATTAATATAATATAACTTTCAAAGTGTTTCTCTTACTCACATCAGCAAAGTGCATCACGTTCACCTCAATCAAACCAAAGGCTTTTATCTGTTTGGTGCATTGAGCATACTTTAGCCAGATTAGTATTAATTTGCGGTACTTCTTGCTGCCCACATACCAGTTTTGCTTGTAAAGCGCCGTATTAAGCCGAGAGGACTACAAGAAATTATGTTCCTTTTTAATATTGTACAAAGAAATAATAGTTTAATCAACTTACGGCCTCCTCCAGTAGTGTACCACGATAACAAATTTCAAAAGTAAACACCACCAAGGCAACAGAGGGCAGTATGTATCTGAAAACTGTGAATATATCCTGCGCATCTGATAATAGATACAGATGAAAACATATAGATCCGGCGGCAACTAAATCCAACACCATAAGGCCAATCTTATAGATGTCATTGAACTTATCGCATATCAAATTAAGATGCTGCTGACGGCGAATTAGCTGGTAAAGTTCTCCATAGAACATTGTATCATCATTAGAAAGGACACTATCTTCTACATTAATTGACTCCAGTTGCCTGGACAAGTGATCCAAATGCATAATAATCTGCGCTTGAAATGCATAGAACAGAGTATCGAAACTGGCAAAAAACGAGGCGCACACAACTATGGAAACGACATCGTGGATCCACACAAAAGGATATGCCTGATGACTCTGCCTGGCATTAAAGGGTAAAAACCCACCAAGTAGCTGTTGGTTCAGATTTATGGGAGTATTGCGATCCACATAGGTGAATATGTAGACAACAGCAGGTGAACAGCAAAACCCGGTAAGTGCTACATTTGCATAGATATCAACCAAATTGTGACGTTTCAAGAAAGCTTCAAACATTTTGGGCACACCCATCTTCCTTTGTGTGTCCAAATCCTTGGGAAACTCATGATCCATTGTGTGTAGAAAATCCATAATATCGTGACGCTTAATAAATATTATGAATCCGCGAATTCCGAAAAATGCCGATGTACCAAGTACAGCTGGATTTTGGTTTTCCAGATGCAGTGATCTGAGTATAGCATACGCGTTAAGACTGAAGTACCAAACAAGTATGCCGAAAGCACAAAAAAAATTCACATTTGTGGGCCTAGAATTTATAGCTAAGCGTCCATTGTCGTCACGTCGTACTTGAAAAAGCAGCAATTTAAAATAATTTTGAAATTTTTTCAGCTCCAAGAACTGCTCAAACTTAACAGGCTGCTCCACTTTTTCCATTTTAACAAATGAGTGCAATCAGCTCCAATAACTTACTGCAAAGTTGTGTCTTGCGATGCATCCTTTATATGCAAATCCTCGATCTATTTTAAATTGGATAATGAAAGCCTAACACTAGATTTAATTGCTTTTAAATGAGACACGCAACATTTTTTAATATAATATAATTGTTAGTTAGCAGGTACAACTTAGTGCAAATTTTAGTTAATTAACATTAAAGTGACTTTGCCATTTGATTTGTTGCAATTATTTATTGCAATATAGTGAAGCAATATATGTATATTGACTGAGAGCTCTCAGGACTAAGAACATTTTTGAAGTAAAAAAGTTAAAGTAATAACTGGGGATGCTTAAGTTGAAAAATTGATACAACATTTGTTGCAAGGATTGGGGAAAACCCAGATAAAAGCCCCAATCAGACCAATTATAAATAACATGCAAAAAGTTAGTACGAACTAATAGAGAAAAATTTAACAGTTGAGCTTAGAAGCTTTAAATAATGTGCTTCATGATAGAAAGTGTGAAGTCTGAATTAAATTGAATTGAATTCAGGCAAGGAATAGTTGGTAGTACAACGGGTTGTTGCAAGTTTGATGAAGCTAAGGGAAGAGCTACAAGAAACAGAAACACGGATTTGCCTTCTCAACATTTAATAATTTAACTACAAACATTACACCAAGAATAATTTAGTTGTTTGTAAAAGATTGAAGGTTAATCAAGGTAAGGCAATGACTAAAATTAAAATAAAACTTAAACATGCATTGATAAAGCCATTTGTCTTTAATCTATTGACGGGACTTGAGAAAAGTGAAGAGTCTGTAGGCCAGTTTCATAATCTAAAATATCAAAAATTAATATAATATAACTTTCAACATGTTTCTCTTACTCACATCAGCAAAGTGCATCACGTTCACCTCAATCATGCCCAAGGCGTTAATCTGTTTGGTGCATTGAGCATACTTTAGCCATATTAGTATTAATTTGCGGTACTTCTTGCTGCCCACATACCAGTTTTGCTTGTAAAGCGCCGTATTAAGCCGAGAGGACTAGATGAAATTATGATCCTTTTAATATTGTACAAAGAAAAAAGAGTTTGATCAACTTACGGCCTCCTCCAGTAGTGTACCACGATAACAAATTTCAAAAGTAAACACCACCAATGCTACAGACGGCAGTATGAATCTGAAAATTGTGAGTAAATCCTCTGATTCCGATATCAGATACAGATGGAAACATATAGATCCGGAGGAAACAAAATCCATTACCATAAGCCCATTCTTATAGATGTCATTGAACTTATCGCATATCAAATTAAGATGCTGCTGACGACGAATTAGCTGGTAAAGTTCCCCATAGAACATTGTATCATCATTAGAAAGGACACTATCTTCTACATTGATGGACTCAAGTTGCCTGGACAAGTGATCCAAATGCATAATGATCTGCGCTTGAAATGCATAGAACAAAGTATCGAAACTGGCAAAAAACGAGGTGCACACAACTATGGAAACGACATCGTGGATCCACACAAAAGGATATGCCTGATGACTCTGCCTGGCATTAAAGGGTAAAAACCCACCAAGTAGCTGTTGGTTCAGATTTATGGGTGTATTTCGATCCACATAGGTGAATATGTAGACAATAACGGGTAAACAGCAAAACCCGATTAATGCTACGTTGACATAGATATTTACCAAATGATGTCGTTTCAGATAAGCTTCATATATTTTGGGTACACCCATCTTCCTTTGTGTGGCTAAATCCTTGGGAAACTCATGATCCATTGTGCGTAGAAAATCCATAATATCGTGACGCTTTATAAATATTATTAATCCACGCATTCCGAAAAATGCCGATGTACCAATAACGGCTGGATTTTGGTTTTCCAGGTGCAGAGATCTCATTATAGCATATGCGTTAAGACTAAAGTACCAAACAAGTATTCCGAAAGCACAAAAGAACACCACATTTGTTGGTCTAGAATTTATAGCTAAACGTCCATTCTCGTCGCGTCGTACTTGAAAAAGCAGCAATTTGAAAATTTTTTGAAATTGTATTAACTCCAAGAACTGGAGATGTTCAACGGGCTTCATAAGTGGGTCCATGTCAACAAATGCGTGCGTCCAATAATTCACTGCGAGGTTGTGCCTTGTGAGATCCTTTATATGCGAATGCTTTCCTGTAGATTTAATTGTCTTCAAGTGAGACAGACACGCAGCTCAATTTTCTAATAATTTTTCAGCGAACCTAATTGCTGTTATTTGTTAGTTGGCAGGTATTTCTAAAGGTAAATTATAGTTAATTACCATTAAAGCGACTTTACCATTTGATTTAGTTATTATTTTGTATATAGAGTCTCTTTATAGATCAATGAAAACGAGCTTAAAACTGATCTAATTTTACTCAAAAAAGCTTCAGGCATAGATTGATAGAATTTTTCAAAATCCGAGATTAGTACTGAGTTTCAGTAAAAGTTTAAGCTACTGTGAATAATTCAACTTACTATCTCTTAAGATTTTGCGCTGCGCAATGGTCACCAATTAATGAATGAATGGAGTTGAACTCTTTTAGATTAAGACTTAGATTAAGACTAAAATGTTTTGTGATTCGATTATAAAGTATCATTTTTTATATATTATTTAAAGCTTATTATAATAATAAAAATTTAAAGAAAAACGGTAAAAACAATGTTTGCAATTTTCAAAGCCTGCCCGCCAAATCCATTAAAATCTGATTACTTAAGCAATCGTTTTAATTTATCGAAGTATCGGTTAATTTTGCGTTACGTTACATATTTTACGCTTACGCTAATCAGTTTGCGTTAACGTTACTCATTTTGCGTTTGTTTTGGTTTTGCTTCGTGCAAGCGTAAGAGCGCGACAGCATCATGAAAGCAAAGAGAGCTCCGCTCTCTTCGCACAGTGCATACAGTAGCCCTGGTAACTATCTCTGCATGGAATAACGTAAATTGCAACAAAACACTAAATTGCAGCAAAAAGAAAATAAACACAAACAATGGATAGAACAACGGTAAGTTTTTAGATTAATATGCTGCAACAATTGTAAATAAAGACAAATATGCGAACTTAAAAACGCAGGGAAGTTTCGGAAGACGTAAATTGGCCGACGAGCTAAAGCAGAAGCAGGTGAGTGCCGTGTGAAAATAATAAATGTGGCACGCCAACACATAACTAACACAACCATATTAGGCCATAACAGATTGTCTGCTGCAAAGGATACTGTACTCGAAACGTCTGCTTGTTGACCATGTGGAGGCACTGGAACAATGCATGCAACAGCAAACCGCAACTGCCACAGGCCGGCAGCTGTTGAGCACGCGGCATGCCTGCCTGCTGCTCGGCGGCACATTGCTGCAGCATTTTGTGACGCCACGCGGACTGCGCTTGACGCTGCTGCCCGCTGTGCTGCTGAGCAGCACCTTTGGCGCACTCTATGCGGTTAAGAGTGTGTTTGTCTGCCGCAATAAGATTGTGGAGCGCAAGCTGGAGCAGCTGGTGAAGACCATTGATGAGTTTGGCAACTGCATCAGACGCAACATGACTTACTTTCAGGAGATTATCATCATGAAGCAGGCGGAGCTAATTGAGTAAGTTTAAAGCAGTGTTTAGATGAAAAGTTATCTTCTATCTAGTATATACCCTTGCAGAAAAGTTTTGCATATGAAAACTTAACTTTTCGACTGATGGGTACACATGGCAGCTATAAGATATAGTCATCCGATTTTGATAAAACTCAGTCCGATTACAACCGATTGATACTATGGCAGCTATAAGACATAGTCGCCCGATTTTGCTAAAAGTCAGTCAGTACAAAAACTTGTTTTTCAACCTCTTGTTCCTATGGCTGCTATAAGATATTGTCGTTCCATTTTGATGAAATTTCGTCATCATGTGGACGTTTTACACATGATGACAAACTTACATAAAGTGAGTTTTGTTGAGTTATCTCATAAAACAAAAATGTTGTTTATACAAAAGGATAGTAAAAAGAGAAAAAAGGATTTTAATCGTTTTGTCTTCCTGCAGGTCACGTCAAATAGAACGCGCTTGGGACTGCATCACTGCAGCCAAGGAGGTTACCGAAATACTGTACGATGCCACGCGCAAGCTGGAAATCGATTATCCCCTGCCCGCCAAATATGGTCCTTATTATGCGCCCATGGAGGAGCTGCGTGAATGCGAGTACTTTAAAACGAATGTCACGGACTATAGTCCAAAGCACATAAAGGTGCGTAGGATAGGTCAAAAGTTAATACCTACTAATATCTTCCTTACATTGCAGGACTTTCACAACATATTTGCGTATGTGCAGTCACAGTATTTGCTGCGCCTGGCGCTGACAATAATGACGCGCCCTTCAATATCGCAGCTCAGCGAGGAGCTGGTCAAAATTGACAGCCAAGTGCGACAGCTGGTGCAGGAGGAGGAGCAGCACTTTAAGAATCTGGCGTTGGCCATGCAGAATAAGAAGCAACTTGAGCTGGCGCAGTTGCATGCGGCCAAGACGCAACAACAGCGCAGCGGACCAATTGCCATATTGCAGCATTCGTCCTTGAAGCTCAGTGCCTGCATGGTGGCCGTGGCTGGCGAGTGTCAGGCCTTGGATGTGACGCTGCAGCAGCTAAATGCCACAGAGGCAGCGCATAAAAACAATGCCAAGCATTTGGTGGCTGTGGCACACAATATGCGTGGCATTGAGAACGCCTTGGCAACATGCTGTGATGACTTCCAGCGTTTAATGCTGGTCTATGAAAAGTTTTTGCATAGTAAATTGGACTTGAATACGCCGCCGGCGCGCACAATTAACGCTGCAGCAAGGGAGGATGACTATCCGGAAAGCATTTTGCGCGTTGAAATATCACAGAATCCCAGCGAGCCGCAGAAGTCGGATGACTTTTATGCGTACATGTACGATGAGCAGGAGGCGCGTCAATACGAGCATGAACAACAGGCGCCATATCCCACACCAGAAAAGGAGCTGCTCAATTTTGAGAAGCGCATTACCAAAGGCAAGTTTAAGCCCGTGCTCAGGCAGCTCAAAGATCGCATTGATCCCATACGTCAGGTTATGCTGCAAAAAGAACGTGAAGTGCTCGCTGCCAAGGGCATTAATGTGGATGAGCTGTTTGGCAAGATAGAGCAAATGGAGCAGGATAATCGCCTCACAGATGCAGCCAGGCAAAGTGATTACGATGGCTCCGAGTCCGAGTCGGACTCTGCCGATGAGGCAGCCTGCAGACAGCGCAGCAAGCAAATTAAAGATCGCGATAACTTTGCCGAAATGCGTCAGTTTCTGGCCCAAAAGCAGGCCATTAATCTATTTAAGCTGGACGCAGATGGACAAATGCCAAGGCCACCGCCGCCAGCTGTTAAGGAGGAGCTGCTTGAAAGCGAGTGTTAGGCCTAATTATCTACTTACCTCACAGCACTCATAACGTAGCGTTACTCACTTATCTCTGTTTATTATTTTATCTATAGAATGTGTTTTGAGATAAGCTGCACAGCTGCGGCAAGCGATTTGTCCAACAGTTTTGTGACTAAGTTCCATTTAAATTGTTATTCTTTTTGAATTTGTTCAAATGTTTTGCTATAGAATAATAGCGTCCAATAGTATAAACGTTATATAGAATATGAATATTCGACCGTTTCAGCTTAATCATATTTGTGTGTATAATAACAAAGTATAGATTTATATAGTCAGTTCTGTTTCGAAAAGTATTGAACTGAATTTAGACGCTGTAAGTTACTGCATGAAGTATCTTTTTTAAGATTTTGTTTCCAGCAAAGAGTTGAAGCAACGCTGACTTAATTCAACGAAAAACATTCATAAAGTAAGCTTAATCATCTGAATACGTTTTTGACCTTTAATCGACCAGTTATGAAATATTTACATTACACAATAGAATCTTTGTTGAATATTACAATCAAATCACATAAAATACAACGTTTTTAACTAGCAGAAATGCGTTTCTTTTAAATTAAATTATCAGGTCTATTTTCTATAATGATTTCGAATGAAATCTATAGAATTTTAAATCTCAGTACCTACTTTTAACAACATTTTTTTTTAAAACAACTAATTTATTCCAAAACAAGAAAGAAATGTTATCTTCGGCGTGCCGAGGATATATACCCTTGCAGAAAAGATTTTCATACCAAAACTAATTTTTCAACCGATCGTTCCTATGGCAGCTATAAGATATAGTGATCCGATTTTGATGAAATTTTGTCATCATGTATAAACTGTCCTTAAACTCAGGTTTAGTGAGTTTGGTTGAGTTATCTTGAAAAATAATAAAGTTTTTCATACAAAGACTAATTTTTCAACCGACCGTTCCTATGGCAGCTATATGTTATAGTGGTCAGATCTGGCCAATTCAACTATAGGTACTATCTGCAGTAAGTCGAAGCATTTGTGCCAAGTTTCACCAAGATAGCTCTAAAACAAAGTCTTAAAAAACGCATATAAGCAGACGCATGCAAAACTTCTTTATCCAAATGTTCTGTTAATATTCGGAATTGAAAACAGCTGACAATTTCGATTTCAATCGGAAGCGGAAATGTGAAAATTTATTTCCAAAACGCAGCTTTTGCAAGGGGTATAAAAATGCATTTTATTTCACAATAATTACAAACTATATAGAAACTTAAGTACAATACAAACAGCGATGGGTGAACAAGTAAGAATGCTCTAGTCGAGTGTGCCCGACTACGAGACTCCCTGCTCCCACTTTGCATTTCAAGCAGTTCAGCGGCAACTCAAGCAAGCAGTGCACTTAACTCGTAAAGTGCCTGTCAAACTGTTGTTTCTGCCAGCTGAAACGGGGGTAATAGATTCTGCCGTAACTTTGGTGCCATTTATCCGATCGTGTTGAAATTTTCACAGCAGATCAACATTGATGCAACATATATGTGTACCAAAAATCAAAGACAGAACATAATTCGACATGTGTTTCGTCAATTTTGGTAAAATTCAACCCCAAGGTCGGAAAATGGTTGAAAAAGCGTTGTATGTTACTTTTCTGTTTTCACCCGCTCACCCTCCAACTCATTTTTCGTGATTAACTTAACTTTATTTTCAGTTTTGAAGAGTGTTATCAATGATCTAACGCAAAAGTTTACATATTTTATTTAGAAACTAAAGCCCCCTCAAAGTCGATTCGTAGAACCGCCTCTGATACCAGCTAGTATGTTGGAACTTTTTTCTGTTTTTGGAACCAAAAAATTAAGACTCGTGTTGACTGATATGCTTAATTTAATGATAATATGGCAATTTTGTATTTACGAGCTATATATTTTAAACTTAATTTGTGGATTGATCTGAATTGAATACTTGATAAAGTCTGTTTTAATTAGCACTTAGTACTTGAAAACGTTAATGTTAAGCACCCTCATCTAAGCTGTTTCCACGTTTTTCCAAACTATTCCATGTGTACTGAAACCCTCAATTCGAATAATTTACTCTTTCTATTTTTGATAATTTACAATTGATATGTTCACCCGATAGCCATCACGATCTCATATCTAATGTAAAGTATATATTGATAGATTTGGCATTAACTTTAGCATTCAAATTTACTTAATTTACTTTTTATTTCATATTTTCCAAACAGTGTTCTTAGATCAGTGGAGCAGTTTACTACAATCACTTGCAATGGGACTTGCTTTTGCTATCAACTCCCTCCTCAGCTTCAGAGTTTTCAGACACATGTAAGCTTAGATGTGTGCGAATAAAATCATGATAGTAGGCGATGCTAGCCATGGCATCGGGCTTACCTCTGGCACAGGGCATGCCCCAATTGACTAGTGCCACCAATTTGCCATTGTGCACCAGCGGTCCGCCGGAGTCACCATGACAGGCGCCCTTGCCCTTATCGTTGAAGGTGCACACATGACCAATGTCCACGTGGCTGCTGTTGCCATGTGCCTCGCGACACTGCTCATGTGGCACATATTCCACCTCCAGACGCTGCAGCTTCGCGGGCACTTCACCGCCCAGTGACAACGTGCCCCAGCCTGTAAGCAATAGCCAATCACCAGGCGCCAGTGGCTCATGATCCAGCTCCACCGGCTGTGTGGCATTGTCAAAGGCAATCGATTCATTCAGATGAAGCAATGCAATATCATTGCGATACTTGCGCGGCTCATAGTTGCAATGCTCGACAATCTTGTCCGGATAGTAGTACTTGGTGACATTCTGCTGCAGATTCTGTGTGCCTGTGAGCACACGGAAGGCACTGGGTGACTTGCCGTGAATGCAATGTGCTGCAGTGATGATCCAGCGCTCATCAATGATGGCACCGCCACAGGAATGTTGCCCCTTGGTGGCACCTTGCAGCGAGATTTGATATGGCGCCATGCCCTCGGGTGCCTCCTCGCCGCCCACAATGCGTTGTGTAGTGTATTGTGGCGGATAAAGCACCTGGCCATATGCTCCAACAACAGAGATCGAGAGTAGCAATAAAAGCATCATGGATTGGCGTCAAAACAATGACTGCATATTGCATGCAACTTGTTGCCCTTCTTATGCGCTTTTGAAGTGCAAGTTTTGCAGGCAAGTCACGTCGACTCTGGTCTACATAGATATATAGTCGGTGCACAGCAGGTACTTTATACTCGGAAGGCCTTTGATGATAAGCTGCTGGCTCAAGCTGTGCGACGAGGCTAGATAGAATATTATGTATTCTGTTTACTAAACTAAAATAGATAGCCACACTTTGTTTACACTTTTTCATCATAAGTTTGAGGTACTCGGAAGCCTTTTGCTTTTAATCTATAAATAAGACATTTTAAATAAATATCAGCTCAAAATAAAACCAATTCGTTTTCTTTCAATTTACCCTTGCAGAGGCTATTATAATTTTGTCACGAAATGCGTAACGCATTGAGGAAGACGTCTTGAAACCCTTTAAACTTTAAAGTTGAAAGTACACTCATATTAAAAGTATAACTTCAATTTTGGAAAATGTTCGTCAAGTTGAGGAAAAACGGGATATATGGCTATGTAGGGAGGCCAGTTTCTTTAAAAAAGGGAAAATGTTATAGAGTAATTCAAAAAAAGAAAGAAAAATGTAATTTATACTAATTGATTTTTTCCCTAAAAAACAGAAAAACATTCAAAATGAAAAAATTTTTAAAAATGAGTACATTTTTCCATAATTGAAATATTTTTTTAGAGAACTTTTATTTATTTTTTGGGGAAAGGTTCATCATTTGTAAAGAATTTTCCTTCATATGTTGAATTTTTGTACTCAATTTGAATAATTTTCAGTGCATTTTTGTATGAAAAACTTTTTTGCTTCTCAAGCTATCTTGTCCTGAGTAAAATATTCTAAGTATTAGTATGTTCTTGATATGCTGATCAAATTTGATCAAAATCGGATGAGTATATCATATTGATATAGAAAAAATATTTTTGCTTCTGCAGGTATTTCGACCTAACTAGCCAGTACTCAATTTTAGTATGTTATGTTCCACACATGCAGACTAAGTTTTATCAAAATCATACTATATCTTTAATGGGGATAATCGGTGGCAAATGAAGTTTCTATATGGGTATACTATATATCTTTTCATGTTTTCTTTAATTTTTGACATAAATTGAGAAGTTAGATAATTAACACTGAAAAGTTCTTGGTCACAAGTTCGAATTACTTGGAAGAGTATTGCTTGTAATCTATAAATAATAAATTTAAAATAAGTAATATCAGCTGGTAGTGAAATCAATTATTTTTCCACAAAATGTTTGTTATAAATTGAGTTGTCTGCGGCACCCTGCCAATCATTGTTTGTTAGATAATAGGTATAAGCTAATCAGTTGATAGTTGGCTGACCATTTATGCTTACTAACTTGGCTTATAGTATGACTCAACAGACAATTAGTCAGTTTCTAGTACATTTTATATAGCTGCCAGACTAATTTGATCAAGTATGTGATCGGCATGGGGATTTCTTCAGTCGGCATCTATTTATAATTGGTCAAAAACAAAGGAATAAAGTGATAAATAAATTATGGATATATCGCTACAAAATTGCAGCGTAATTGTTGTTTTATAATTTGTTCATAAATATTTTATATTTGCGATATAAGCATATACTCGTATGATAAAATATACAATGTTTTGGACTTATGGACTGTAATTTATATATATGTTTAATTATATTTTGTTCGGTGTGGCTTTTGTTCGGCTGGCTTTTATCTTAAGCTCTACATAGCACTTAACAGGCTACGCCCTGAGGGGTCATCATCTTAGTGATCCAACCATGATAGTGTTGAACGGAGGCATAAACATCCGGAAAACCAATGGCACATGCCTCACCCCAGTTCACAAGGCCCACAAGGGTCTGATTCTCATCGACAAGTGGACCACCCGAGTCGCCGTTGCAGGAACCCTCGCCCTCCTTGGTAAAGGTGCAGATGTGTCCCTCACCCACCCAGGTGGCATTCTTTACCTTCGATAAGCAGGTGGAGTGATCCATTAAGGAAAGATCAATCTTTTGCAGCTGTGTGGCATAGCGTCCCCAAGCCTTGATGCTGCCCCAGCCAGTTAACGTTACTTTATCACCTGCTCTCATCATTTGCTTTTGATTGGCCAATCTGATGGGCTGCGTGCGATCATTATAAACAATGGGCGTGGCCGTGTGTATAAGCGCAATATCATTGTGATACATGGGCTTGTTATAATTGCAATGTTTCTTGGCTGAATCCACAAGATACTCTGCACCAGGTTTAGTATAATCATTGGTGCCGGTTACAATTTTCAGATACTTTGTGGGCCAATCCATGCAATGGGCAGCTGTTAGAATCCAGTGGGGGTCAATGATGCTGCCACCGCAGACATGTTCGCCGAAGGTGTTCATAATGGACACCTGATAGGGCGCCCAGGCTGGGGGCGCATCGGCGCCACCCACAATAAAGGTCTCGGGACGCACAACATCCTGGTCCAGTCGATGTCTCAATTTCTTGTCTCGCACAACATGCCGAGCTTCACTTTGGGCCACAACCAGCAGCGTTGTAAGCAAAATAAATAACTTCATGGTTCACGATGTTTTGACTTTCGTTTTTGAATTGTTAACATTTTCATGCGGGTTTTCCTTTTATAGTCAGTTGACGAGTTCCGCTTATCTACCGGTAGCTTTCTTTGAATATACGGTAAACGTAAAGATAAGAAATAGACGCAATTCTGGAGAAGTTCCGATAGTGACATTACCATAGCCAATACGCTTACCTGGAGCAGCTGATAAACTTAAATTCTCATAAAAGTCAATAAGTACCGAAGCTCGTCAGCTGGCAAAACGAATGACAACAATCGAGCGTGCGCCATAATAATAAATTACTCATACGCCATGTAGACGAACTTTGAGCGATCGATCTACAGACATTTGATAATGACGAAATCGAAAACGGTTGCAGTTTCTAACGGAACTTCCAATTAAGCATTAGACAACAAAAGGTATTGTACATTAAAAAGTATATTTTGATAAGGGTACTGATTGGCTTTTTATAAGAAGACTTGTCGAGTAAGATGATTAGGTTTTTCAAGAGTAATGGTAATAGAATATCAATTTATGCGGGTGCAAAGTTTTCATGCAGTGAGCAGGCAATCTCAATCTATATCTGATTACAGCGATAACATCGTCCAGACGTCTTGCAACTTTAAAGATTATTGCCAAAATGTTCAGCTCACTTTATGCTGCAGCCCTTGATTGTAGACTGAATCCAATCGTTGTAGAAGCTAACACGCGCAAAGACATCTGGGAATCCGTGAGCACAGGCCACACCCCAGTTGCCAATGCCAACCAAGCGACCCTGGCGATCCACCAGCGGTCCACCCTGATCACCATAACAGGCGCCAGCACCAGTCTTACCACCAGCACATAGATGTCCAACATCCAAATCTTTGGTATATCTATAAGTGGCATTACACTTTTCATTGGGCACATATGCTATTTCCAACTGCCTCAAATCGTATTCATATTGACCATCCTCCTTTGTGCTGCCCCAGCCTGTCATCATGAGCTTGTCACCCTCCACCAGATCATCCAGCTGCGCAATCGTTATATTCTGCGTAACCTCATCATAGGCCACAAGCGTTTGCAGCTTAATCAATGCAATATCATTATGATACATGGGCTGATCAAATTTGCAATGTATTATTATCTCCTCCACATAGTACTCCCAAGCCGCTCCTGCCCAGTCATTAGTGCTCATGACGACCTTGACGTTACTCTTGCGTAGACCCGCCAGGCAACTGGCCGCTGTCAGGACATATTGATCGTGTATGATGGCACCGCCACACATATGATTGCTGTAGGGATATGAAATTGAATTAATACTGTCATTATATTTGCTGATTTTGTTAAGGTTATTTCAATTTCCCTTTCATAGGGAATGTTTTACGCATTGAAGGAGACCCATATATATTCTTAATCAGCATTCTGTCCGTGTGTCTGTCCTTCTGTTTAGAGTATATGCGAGCTAGTTTCTCAGTTTTAAAGCTTTTCGTGATAAAACTTGGCACAGATACTACAAGTAAGTAGCATATGTCAGGATCGTTCAGATCGGCGCACTGTATAGATGTCATAGAAGCAATCGGTTGAAAAGTCAGTTTTTGTATGCAAGTCTTTTTTGTTTCTAAAACTTTTTTAATCAAATTTACCTATTCAGTATTGTAGTATATTCTTGTCATGCTAAAATTTTATAAAAATCGGTCGACTATATCTTATAGCTCTCATAGAAACAATCGATTGAAAATTAAGTTACTATATGTACAACTTTTCTGAAAGAGTATAAGTTTTCGGAACGCCGAAAATGACTCATTTTTTGGTTTTTCTGTTGATTTGTATTCCTATTAGTTGTTAAACAAGTCTTTAGTCTTTCATTTAAGATTTCCATTGAGTCTTCTATTAAATGCATTGTGTCAAGTAATTAATGCTGCTCTAGGCCAAAGAATTCGACAACCATTGCTGTAACAATTCTGAATTTACTTTCTTTTTGTAAACTGACACCACTTTTTTATAGCTTTTATCTCTCATCTCATTTAAGCATGATAACATATCTAATCAACCGATTTATAGGTCTTGACTATGCACAAATTAAAAGTCAGACAGCTTTAAATATAAACTTATTAATTAAATACTTTCTGCAGTTGCCTTTTTCTTAAGGTTAAGGTTTATATCGGAACTGTATGTACCCATAGCCATTCTGTATGGACACCTGATAAGGTGCAGCTCCTAAGGCAGCCTGTTCACCACCAACGATGCGAGAATTGAACTTGAGCTGCGACGCGGGCACTGCTCGAAAATCGCGACGATTACCCTGGGTGAAGGATAACAGCAATACTAAAAGAAGCACTCCGATTTGGTAAGACATGTTGAACACTCTGTCAAAAGTGGACTGATTTGAAGTTGGCTCAATGTCAAGCAGCTAAGCAATGCTGCCTTTGGATATTAATGACCAGTCATATAGTAGGGGCAATATCAATCAGAATAAAACCAGAAATTGTTTGGGTTCATAAAAATCGCATAACATTTATTGAATGGCAATGGAAAACAAACAAGTTGTGATAAAAAATATGAACTAAGCCTTGGCAATGCCACAGCCATCCATCGTGGTGCGTATCCAATCGTTGTAGAAAGCCACACGGCCATAGACATCGGGAAAACCTCTGCCACAGGGTACACCCCAGTTGCCAATGCCCACGAGTTGGCCCTTTGCATTGACTAATGGACCGCCAGTGTCACCATGGCACATGCCTTTACCAATCTCCATTTGGACACACACATGACCCAGATCCACATCCTCTGTAGTGTTTAGCTTGCTACGGCAATTGTCCACGTTCAGATAGCTGCCCTCCGACTGCTGCAATAGCACCGAGTTTGTGCCGCTTGTCTCCTCTTTGCCCCAACCAGCAAAGGACAATTTGTCGCCCTCCTGCAGCTCGTCGAGCTCGGCCAAGGCAATCTTGGCCGTCTCCTTGTTATACACAACTTTCTCCGTCAAATGCAGCAGCGCAATATCATTGTGATAGAGCGGTCTATCAAAATTGCAGTGCACATTTATACCATCCACATAATATCCCGCAGCAGAGTTATTCCAGGTGGACAAGGTGCCAGCGAGTATCAACAGATTGCGTGCCCTCAAGCCGGAGACACAGCTGGCGGCAGTTAGAATCCAATAATCATCGATGATGACGCCACTGCAAAATGGAAAAGCATACTGATTTTGTATCGAAACAATCCAAGGCCAGTTGCCTTCTGTTGCCAGCTCGCCGCCCGTTATGCGTCCCTCGGGACTGGCCCTTTGAGACATCCGTATAGCCGCTAGACCCGGCAGCTGCTCATCCCGCATGCGCAGCGCTTCAAGGGATTGGGATTGCAGAAGTAGCAGACAAAGGCTGACACTGAGCAGCCCCATTGGCAGCGCTGTTCTCATCAAAGTTCTCATTGTTTTTAGTGACCAAATGAAACTAAAGTACATTAAGCAATTGATTTGGAATAACACATCGGACGAGGCTTATCGCTTTGTGGTTAGAGTTGGACTTTATAGTTCCCTTTGCGGATATAGTTCATAGGTTCTTTTTCGACAAAGAAACTAATTGTTTGCGGATAAAAGAAATAATCGTTGCTTTAGTTTCATTTCGAATAAAGGAACTGATTGTATCTTTAGTTTTGGAAGTAATCGTTTTTTTTTGGGGGTTTTTCAGATAATCGAACATTTTGGATAAATGAGCTAATCATTTATTTGGTCTCTTTTCGGATAAAATAACTTATTTTTTCTTTAGTTTCTTTTCAGATAAAACAGATAAAATCATTTCCATAGTTCACTACAGAGAGATTCCGGATACAGCACCAAATCAAAAATTTGATCATATTCAATAGTTCCCGGTCATTCAAGTTAGTTCAAATCGGAACGACCAACTCTAGTTATGGTCATAAGTTACCATATAATGGCGGCCTTTATGGGGTCTGTATTGGAACGATAAGTTTTGGACATTCATTGCGTCTTGCGAGTGTGAGCATTGTGTGCTTGAAAGCTGGCTAGAACCCTCCATTATATAGCCAGCTGAGATTTTGGCTGCCCCGATAGGCTCGTGGTTGCAATCTATAGACTAGTTTTTATAGGCCCCCTCCAATTAAGCGCATTTACCGTTTGGGTTTTATCCTTAGACACCGTAAAGATATGCATCTAATATGGTCATCTAATTAAGCTGAAGTACATTCATAAAGATTTGACCAGTGCCAGCGATAGGAGCTGGCCAATATGTTTGCCAAAAGGTGATAAATGGTTTATATGGATTCCATATATAAACGCCAACTTGGGTCATTTCAATTATTGCAGTGCTAAAGTCGTTCTACAATGTCAGCATTACACTGGAACTGCTTGAGGTCTTGGCTTTTGTGCCTGTGTCTATTATTGACCAGTTCCATTGACGTCACATGGTCCAAGCGTATTGATCATAAATTTGCAACATTGGACAATCGCATTGTGGGTGGACAGGAGGCGGCTGAGGGTGTAGCACCTTATCAGGTATCGATACAAACAGCTTGGAGAACGCCACTTTGCAGCGGAGTCATTTATGATGAGCGCCATATAGTCACCGCCGGACACTGTGCCAAGGATGTAAATCTTGCAGATATGCGCATCATTGTGGGCACCAATGATAGACTTGCTCCCGGACAGATACTCTTTCCGGATGAGGCTATTGTACACGGCATGTATGACAAGCCCGCATATTATGCCAATGATATTGGAGTGATTCATTTGAATGAGTCTATTATATTCAATGAGCGCACACAAAAGGTTCAATTTAGCAACGAATATCCTCCTGCTGGTGCCACAGTTGTCCTGACCGGCTGGGGTGCTCCACAGGTCAACTGGCCAGCCATGCAACGTCTCCAAACGATCAATCTAACAGTACTTGATCATGATGAGTGCAAGGAGGCTTGGGGTGGCACCGATAGCGTCGACATTGGCCATCTATGCACATTCACGAGAGTGGGCGAGGGTTCCTGCAATGGCGACTCGGGTGGTCCGGTCATTTGGCAGAACAAACTGGTGGGCCTCGTCAATTGGGGTGCTCCTTGTGCAACCGGTCAACCAGATATGCATGCCAATACTATCTACTACAGGGATTGGATTCGTAGTACTATTGCCGGTTGCCAGCAGCGTGTAAATTGATGAAGACAACTTTACTTTTATTACAGGGAACTATGTAAACATAATAAAATGCAGTAAACATAGTTATATCTTGTTTAATTGTTAAAAACAAGTCAACGTACTTTTGCTAAATATCTATATATATCTTTTATAGCTTTGCTTATTGCAAATTTTGATAAAAATTGCGAAATTGGTTCTATAAACTAAAACCCACAAACAAATTAGCGATGTCGTAAGACTTGCATGACAAATCAATCCAAATATTTACTAAAAAATACATTAATCAGATCATTTTAGAATATAAGACTTAACATAGTTTCTATGTAAACAAACAAAATGTTGCAAATAACATACTGTCTGGCAAAGAAATTAATCTATGTAAACAAAGCATAAGAACCAATTACTTTATCTTAAACATGTCAAAGTCCTTTTGCTTTTAGCCAATGGTCAACAATTTCTTTTATGGCATTGTTTATTTTGGAAAAAAATTGGCTCTGTTATTAAGTATTATTAATAAGTTAATAAAACTTTTTAAAATTGGTGCTATAATTTCATACCCTGCCAAGCAACTGAATATATACTCAAATTGTATATATCGTGTGAGAAATCAATTTAAAAGTGAATTAAGCATATTGCAGAATCTGAGTTCTAGATCATAGAAACTTAAGTATTTTCTAAGCCGGGTATCACCAGAGGTCTAAGGCGCATACTTATGATTTTACAGAAAGACTTCTTAAAATGTAATACTTAAATGAATTATGCATATACAAAAATTACGATAGAAATAAAATTTATTCTTCTTCTTCTCTTCCGTTTTTTCATCTTGAGAATATTGTTTTGCTAAGTTTTACAAAGTCTTATCAGGCTAAAGCATAATTTCTTTTGGCGGCAAGGCAAGTATATGGTTTAATATAACTGATTTTAAGTTTTTGATTAAAATTGAAATTTAACCAGACAATTTTCTATTTTTAATTTTCAATTCTTTAATTTTAAAACCAATCAGACATAATTAGATCATTGCTAAATATCATCGCATCGGCTGAAATATTTTAACAAACAAAGCCCAAAAGTATGCTAAAAAGTTTTGCAAAGATTTCCCTATAGGGAAATTTGATGCTGAGAAATGTGTTCTTCATTTAAATTAATTTTTCAATCGAAGGTTGAGGTTTTTCTGTGCAGTGTATCTGTATTATGCTATGGTTTTGCAAACATAAGTTGATTAGTTGCCAAGTCACCAAAATAGCGTTCAATAACAAAGTCGATATTAATTACCCTGCAACAAAATCCTAATCAGAACGCGTCTATATCATTTTATGATCTAGATATCAGAGCTGGACAACATCAATTCCGATTTACGATAAATTTTTTGGGGTATATAAGGAAAATCACGACGTGCTGGAACGTTTAATACGAGAATACAGATTGACTGGTTAGAATGTTGTGTCGATTTGCTGCAGGAGCAGCAATAGTGCTACTGCTCCTCAATTGGAGCAGTCCAGCAATGGGAAAACGCTTAGCCAAGCTGAGTGCCGAGAAGCTTGAGTTGTTGAACAGAGCAGGTAAAATGTTTGACAGTCGCGTTGTGGGTGGCAAAGATGCGGAACCGGGCCTGGCACCTTATCAAATCTCGCTGCAGGGCATGTTTGGAGATCACATGTGCGGTGGATGTATCATTGATGAGTATCACATATTGACAGCAGCTCATTGCGTCTATGGCTTTGATCCGCATTATTTTCGCGTTGTGACGGGCACTGTGCGCTGGCGACAGCCTGGAGCTAAATACTTTGTGGAGGAACATTGGGTGCACTGCAACTATAATTCACCCGATTATCATAATGATATTGCGCTGTTACGTCTCAACGATTCAATTGTGTTTAATGAATACACAAAGCCCGCCATGTTGCCTGATCAGCCCTTGGCCAATGGATCGCAGCTGCTGCTCACGGGCTGGGGCTCGACATATTTGTGGGGTGATGCGCCCGATGTGCTGCAGCAGGCAACATTAACCTATGTGGACTATCCCAGCTGTCAGGAGGAGATGGGTGGCGATAAGGACAATGGACCTGGTCACATATGCACGCTTACGAATCAGCAACAGGGCGCTTGTCATGGTGACTCAGGTGGTCCAGTGGCTAGTAATGGCACTGTCTATGGTTTGGTCAACTGGGGATTTCCATGTGCTATCGGTTATCCAGACAGTTATGCCTCAGTGCACTATTATCTTGACTGGATTGGACGCACCATAGCGTCATCCAGCTGCAAGCAATGCCACTGCTATGCCAGCAATTATCCCTCTTTTTGATTGCAATTAAACTCATTTTTAAACAACAACAATTATATATTTATTTTGTTTTACTGCCACACTTGACATTGCCGCTAATGGTTTTCCTAATCCAGTCCAAATAGTAGTACACGCTGGCCTGCACATCCGGAAATCCTTTGGCGCAGGGTCGTCCCCAGTTAACTATGCCCACCAGTCGTCCTTTGTTCACCAGCGGACCACCCGAGTCACCATGACAGCCACCCTCACCCTCCTTGGAAAAAGTGCAAATGTGTCCCACGCCCATGCTGCTGGTTTGATTGAAGATATCCATGCACTTTTGCTGAACAACAAACTGCATGTTGAGCTTTTGCAGATTCCTATGCGGATCACCATTGGGCACCTTGGCACCCCAGCCGGTTAGCACAATCTCATCTCCCGCACGCAGCGGCTCCACAGGCAACGGAATAGGCTGCGTCAGCTCATTGTAGCTGATGTTCTGAGTGAGCTTCAGCAGAGCTATATCATTGTGCATATAGGGTTTATCGTACATGCAATGCACATGCACCTCGGCGGCGGAATAGATGGCACCTGGTTCCGCATAACGATTTGTGCCTGTGACGACATTATTGCGAGCTAGTGGAAGATTGGCTACACAGTGGCCAGCAGTAATAATCCATTGGTTGTTGAGTATGGCACCGCCGCAGTTGTGTTGACCTAGAAAGGGCTGCAATGAGACCTGGTATTTGGCAAAGCCAATCTCAGCATCCTGACCGCCAACAATGCGGCCGTTGAAAAACTGTTTAGTTCCAGCTGATTCTATATCTATGAAGCGTTTACCCAACGACTTCTGCTGCAGCAGCAGGAATAGAAAACAATAGCAAAGCAACTTCATCTGGCACGTTCGACTGGCAAGCACAAACTAATGCCAAAATGTGAACGGAGTTTTATCATATGGAATTTTTTGATATCAGGTAGACTTTGTAGTTGCATTGACCAGTTTATGATCGCCATATAGTCTGCCGATAGTCGAGGCACTTGATATTGGTAAGTGACTTGGCATTTTTGGGCTTTCACTTGTCCAAATTGTGTGTCTTAAGATTCATGTATCAGTTTTCATTTAAACTAGGGAAATTGAGCTAGTGAAGATTCAAGAAATACAAAATTGGTTTCATGAAAGTACAAAGGTTGTAATAGCTCAACTGCTAAATGATATAGTCAATCCTGTTCTGAATTCCACTTGTGAATAAGTTTCACAGAAATATATAAAGCAAAATTTCAAAAGCGAATACAATGTAAATGAACTTTGAAAAAAACAATCTCTTTAATTTTATCATCCTCCAAAAGGTATGAACAGAGCTGACTCTTCCGATTTTGAATATAAATTTATCCGAACCTTCTCTATTTTTTAACGATTGTTCCGATCTTGTACAATTGAAATAAACACAAATTTAGACAAAGTATATGGAAAATCTGAAAAGCTTTTCGGAAAAAACTGAGCTTTTCCCAGATTTCTCCTATATCAGTCTAAAAACAAGTAAGAACGTTGCAGTCGGATGCACCCGACTGCGATATACTCTTTTTTTCGCCTCTTTGCGGAGTCAGTGGGCGTGGCAATTGAATTTCTGCTCAAATCTTTAAAGTTTTGCCATCAATTAAAATTTGGTTGGGCCTGTTCTACAGGTTTGGGAGAAACAAACATTGCTTGATTGCAAGGGCGGGGGTGGGCGTGGCAAAAATATTTTTATCCAATCTATTAAATAGGGCAACAGAATTCAACCTGCAAAATTTGGTGATTCTAGCTAAAGGGGTGGGGGAGATACAGACTTTGCCTATTTGTGGGGGCGGGGGTGGGCGTGGCCGAATTTTTTTTGCCAGATCAATGAAGGATGTGATAAGTAGCCCTTGTGCCAAATTTGGTTACTCTAGCTATAAAACTGTGGAAGATATAGGTTTTTGCGGTTTGTGGGGGAAGGGGTGGGGGTGGGGGGGAGATCTTGACACTTTGTCTTACTATGGTATATACCAACATGTTTACCAAGTTTGGTTGCTCTAGCTTCAAAACTGTGGAAAAAACCTGCGTTCATACAGACGGACAGACGGACAGACGGACAGACGGACAGACGGACAGACAGACAGACGGACGGACGGACATTTCACAAACCCAATATACTCTTTTTTCCTTTTTTTTCAAAAAAGTTAAAAAAAGAGTATAATAAAGTTATACAATCCTGCCTGTATCGCATAAATAAACAAAATTATAATAACTTTTGAATGTCTATAAAAACTTAATCGATTGACCAAATTCTTAGAGTCAGATAACGAAACAGTTTATAGTTCAATACAGTTAAGAATAGATTACGCCTATGATTGATATAGGCAATACGATATCGATGAAGAACCAGAACCAAAATGTAATCAACTTTTGTTGCCCAGTTAGCACTTGGATATCAGATATGACACAACAAGCGCGCTGCCTGGTTCCGCTCATAGTTCTGTTAGTACTGCTACTGGCCAATCCCGTCGAGCTTATTGTGGGTGGTCAGAATGCCGGTGAAGGCGATGCACCCTATCAGATCTCGCTGCAGACGCAATCGGGTAATCATCTGTGTGGAGGAGCCATCATTTCACAGCGCTGGATACTTACGGCAGGTCATTGTGTAAGCGGTTATCCTGCGGATCTGCTACAGGTAGCTACGGGCACCATACGATATACACAACCGGGTGCTCTATACTATCCCTCAGCTGTCTATCTGCATTGCAACTACGACCGTCCCAAGTATCACAATGACATAGCACTGCTGCAGCTCAACGAGAGTATTGTCTACGATGCACTTACGCAAATGGTGCCCCTAGCTAATGAACCCTGGCCCGTGGCTAGCTCCCAGTTGCTCTTCACTGGCTGGGGCAGGCAGTCGGTTGGTGGCGTCACACCCACGTTGCTGCAACGTGTGCAGCAGCAGCATATCACCAGACAGGAATGCGAGTTGCGTTTGCTGGACTACAAGGATGTGCAGCTGGCTGCGTGTCATCTATGTGTCTATAGACAGTTAAATATTGGCGCCTGTCATGGCGATACTGGCGGTCCGCTGGTCTACAATGGTCAATTAGTTGGCATACTTAACTTTTTGATACCCTGTGCACAGGGTGTGCCGGATGTATTAATGGATGTACGTTATTACAGAGACTGGATGCGGCAGGTGATCAGCGGCAATGGCAAATGTGCACATGTGCAGCAGCAGTTTGTTAATTAGTAATTAGAAAGTGTAGTTGTAATTATATTAAATATTATTATTAAATATTAAATATTATTACTTTAATTTGGTTTTATGTTAGGATAAAAAGGCAGTACAAAAGCGAACTTTATAATGCATGCATTTGCTTATGAACCACATTTTCCTGCTTTCATCTAAGTTTATGAAAAATAACTGGTGATGAAAACACAACACATTTTCCAATAAATATTAAACAAGTAAGAATGCTCTAGTCGAGTGTGCCCGACTACGAGACTCGATGCTCCCAACTTGCATTTCAAGCAGTTCAGCAGCAACACAAGCAAGCAGCGCACTTAACGTGTCCAGTGCCTGTAAAACTGTCGTTTCTGCCAAGTGAGACGGGGGTTATAGATTCTTCCATAACTTTGGTGCTATTTATCCGATCGTAATGAAATCGCAACCGATCAACACTGACAAAACCTATATGTGTACCAAAAATAAATGCTTCAAAATTGTGGCTGTGGGAGTATTTTGCGATTTGCGGGGGTGCGGGGGGATGCATCCGAAACTTGAAATAAACTTGATCTGCGTATGGTATATAGGAACCTGCATGCCAAGTTTGGTGTCTCTAGCTCTTGTAGTCTCTGAGATCGACGCGTTCATACAGACAGTCAGATGGACAGACGGACAGAAAGACAGACAGACAGACTGACTGACATGGCTTAATTGACTCGGCTGTTGATGCTGATCAAGAATATATATACTTTATATAGTCGGAAATGCCTCCTTCTGCCTGTTACACACATTTGCAGCACTTTATAACTCCCTTTTTCCCATTTTTAATGGGAACAGGGAGTAAAAATGTATGGTTAATCAATATTCGTTTACATACAATATAAATTGGCATAAATAAATAATAAATACTTTTGTTTGTTATGGTTTTTACTTACTTCTAAAATCCTCACCCCTTAATTTTCATTAATTAGGCCTCTAACAGTACTATTACATATACTAATAATAAAACTTTGGCCAATGTCCAGAAATTTCAGAGGATATCTGACAAATATATATTGAACTGAGTCACCCCACAAATGTTGTTGGCATTTTGATTTACGAGTCGTTTGTCAGTTTCTTGTGGCTGTCTCTTTTTTTTTGTTGTTGTTCTTGGGTGACCACACGTGTCGCAGCTTGTTCTAATTAAATTCAGGTAGTCCCAACGGAGCACAAAAGTACGAGTAGAAGACGAGACAAGTGTTAGTCATGTTCGAAAAAAACAAAACTGAAATGCTCAGTAGATGCTGTCAAAAAGATTTCAAAGGCATCGCTCAAAAGATATTTGTGTCGTGCGACAGCCGCATGGAAATGCTGTAAGAAAATTTTCGAAGAATTTTGTTTTGGCTCTCTATTCAGCAATATGCTTTCTACCATATGTGTGTGTGTGTGTGTGTGTGTGTGTGTGTGTGGGCTCAAAATTCTGAAGCATTTTCGAAAAGATTTTCAGTTGTTGCATTGACTTCGAAGTGTGCGGTGTGCGTACGAGCAATCTGCGTGTCTATAAAGGAATACGCGACGTATACGCAATATATATATATATTGAGTGCCAAAACAAAACGCGTATATGTATGTAGGCGCGTGCGTTTTACATATAGCGCCACATAATTACTTAAATAGTGCATAACGAGATCGAGTTATACAAATACTCGCGAAAAATGTCAAAGTATGTGAAGAATTGAAGGCAATTACGCGACAAAATCTATAGAATTCAGATATAAGTACCAGATATACAAGCGTTATATGATGAATAATATGCGCACGCTTTTTATTTGTGTATCTATATGTATACTATATATATATATATATATATATATATATATATATATATATGTACAATATTTTGTGCAAGCAGTCGGACAAGCAAATGAATATATTTCAACTCAAAAATTTTTAGATTTTAAGAATATTTCGATAAATAGTTTGATGTTTTTGCCATGCCCCTTAAGTGTATTATCTGGAGTCCCTACATTTGTTCCGCATTCCAATCCAAAAAATGATTTAAACTGTAGAAATCTAGCGCCAGATGTTTATCTTTCACATAGTTGATCTTATTTTAGAAGCAGTTGCATGCCTCAACGCACCTGAGTGCCGAATTGGAATGAAAATTTATAGGCCTAAAGTTTAATGTGCACACAAAATACAAAAATGAAGTGAGTTTCTTGATTGAAATGTCTTATTTGCTCAAAGTGCTACATTTAGTGTTCGACTGAAATCGTTAAAAAATGGAATATTGCGAAAATTCAAATGTTTCGCAATTGTGTTTGGTTATAAAATGCCTTATTTTTGGATATATAGCATAAGTTTTGAACAAATAAAAGAGCAAAAGATAGCAAAAATAAGTTAGAATCAGAGAGTAAGCTAAAACAAGAGCAAAAGAGAGAGATTGGGTATGAAGGGTACTTATAGCCAATTGATTGCACGTGAATATGCCGACGGAGGCAACGCGGCGTATGCGCAACATCAGTTCTTAAACAGCTGCTGACAAAGTCATAAAATGTAGCATGAAAAAAAATTATAGCTAATACAAATGAAATTTGTTGATATAACAAACGTGAACAACATATAAACTTTTTGGCAGCTAAATTGTGAAATAAAATTAATAATAATTTATGTACTTATATATGTATGTGTATATGATTAGCATCAAAAGTAGAATTGTTGAACTTTTTACTCCCTGTTCCCATTAAAAATGGAAAAAAAGGGAGTTATAAAGTACTGCAAATGTGTGTAACAGGCAGAAGGAGGCATTTCCGACTATATAAAGTATATATACTCTTGATCAGCATCAACAGCCGAGACGAACTAGCCATGTCAGTCAGTCTGTCTGTCCATCTGACTGTCTGTATGAACGCGTCGATCTCAGAGACTATAAGAGCTAGAGACACCAAACTTGGCATGCACGTTCCTGTATACCATACGCAGATCAAGTTTATTTCAAATTTCGGATGCACCCCCCCCGCACCCCCGCAAATCGCAAAATACTCCCACAGCTAAAGCTTTGATTTTTGATACACATATATGTTGCATCAATGTTGATCTGCTGTGAAAATTTCAACACGATCGGATAAATAGTACTAAAGTTACGGAAGACTCTATTACCCCCGTCTCAGCTGGCAGAAACAGGCACTTTACGAGTTAAGTGCACTGCTTGCTTGTGTTGCCGCTGAACTGCTTGAAATGCAAGTTGGGAGCAGGGAGTCTTGTAGTCGGGCATACTCGACTAGAGCATTCTTACTTGTTTACAATTATTCAAAGCTTTTTAATCTCAAAGAATTTTCAAATTGAATTATTGTTATCATGGCATCCCTATATCATTATTAGCCTTGATATCAACTATCGTAGTTTTAGTTTTGTTGCGCTGCTTAATTTTTTTTATCATTTTATAGCTGCGAAATTTTCTAAAATTTGCAAAAGTTTATGAACCCAAAAGAATAAAATCAAAGAATTTATGAACGTTCTAGCCAAAAGACTTAGTCATCTATTAAGTCAAAACATGCCGCAAAACATGCAAATCTTATTTCATATTTTTTATATATGAAGGCTGCCCATCTTTGTTATGTATATCTTTTTTTTTTTTTGTCGTGATGTCAATCTATTCTTTGGACTTCAAGTGCAAATTATGTTGCGCTCGCTGATGATGAATCACTTTTTGGGATACTCAGAGGGGAAAGGGGCTATGTAAATGACAAAATGAACTTGGTTGCGCTTGCAATTTTGAACAAATGAAGCATACTAGCCGCTTTCAATTGTATTACCAACAGCAAAAACTACAACAACAACAACAATTGTGCTATAAATAAAAGAACAACAAAATCAGCTGCGCGCAAATATCACTGAGAAGTGGGGAATATCGCCAAACTGCCTCAGACAAATGGCGTTCAACAGAGTCAAGAGTGCGGTCAGCGTCGACGTCGACGTCGACGTTAACGTCAACGTCAGCGGCGACGTCAACGTCAGCGTCACAAGCAACACCAAAACACAACACAAAACATGCAGCAAAATAAAATATTGAAGAAATTATGTATTGATGATCTTTTTACACTTCTGTATAGTCAAATAGAAACAAATGAACTTTTTATACTGAAACTACTTGGTTTTCAATTCACTGAATCTTTTTCATTAAGAGGTTTATTTTATCGGCAAAGATAACTCTATAAGCCGATAGATATTATTTCTTTATATGGTAAATAGCTTGCTCAAAAGTTTTAATCGCTAGAGCTGTTTTTTGTGACATAAATATAAATACAATAACTCTTATTATATTGTATATTTCTGTATGATTCCGTTTTTCATTTCAAGACGAATGATCTCATCATCTCAGCGATTGATTAAAGTTCGATTAAAACCTGTTGTGTTTTGGTATGACATATGAATAGGAAGCTATGACGAAACTTGTTAAGATCAGCAAATTTCATTATGGAATATCGGAATATTGGGCAAATCTTCAATCGAATTTATGTACAATGCACATTAATCACTCTTTACGTTTTTGCAATTCGCCCTATGACAACGTTATATCAAACTTCTTGCTTTATCAAACCTGTTCCGGTTTTCACTTTTGGCAACATTTTGCGAAAGGTTCAAAATTTCCTATTGTTGTTCGTCTTGTGAATTGAATCTTAACTCAATGGTAAGTTAGTTCAGTTCTTTTCAAATGAAAGTGAACTCAAACCGCAAAATCTTACAAAAAGTTAAAATTTGAATATAATAATGAAATTTCCTTTCGCAATTTCTTACTGAAAGTGGAAGTCGGAACATTACTTTATATCCAAATTTGTATTGAGAAAATATGCTCAGGTTTTTGAATTGTTAAAACTGTTGCTATTTATACGGCCGCTGCTGTAAAATTGTGAAAAATAATAATAAAGAAATTGAGCAAAAAAAAAAAAGAGCTGCGCGCGTTTGACCGCATAAAAACATTGAGCAAGGAGGCGAACACAAGTCAGTCGAACTGAGAAATTGCCAAGACCAGAACATTAACATTACAACGACGCGACGGTGACAACGTCAACGAGTAGTCCCAAAACCAAAGTCAAGTCCCCAAGTGGACATAACGCGACAACCAATCAGACGGAACAGAAGAAACGCGCGCAGCTTGTGCAAAATATTTTGAAAATTTTTGGTGAACTTTGCAAGAGACAAGTCTTTTGTTTTGAAAAACGTGTTTTGCTGAGTTAATTAATTGGGTGTTTTGTGAACAGTATTATATGCTAAAGTCGGTCGAAACCCGCAACAAAAAAAAAATTAGCATTTCAACTTGCAATCATACAAAATATATAGTTCTAAACAAACACTGCAATCAAAATGGCAGCATGCAAAGTGAGTTTGGTAACTATGCATAGATCTCACCTGTGCTCACCTCTCACCACAATTTCATCAACTATATATTCCATTGAATGCATTTCCTAGTGATGTTTATAATTATCCAAATGGAGGACATGTGGTTTGCATTACCTTTTTCTTTTTCATAAAAACAAAATATTTGTCAAATTATTTTTAGAGAACGCCCGACCATATTCTTGGCTATTTTATAATTGTGTGTGTGTGTGTGTGTGTGTATAATTTTAGTTGTAAATAAATTAAAATTAATTAAAATGGAAGTGAAAATTTATTTAGCATTTCATTACGTGCGCTGAATCATGCCTAGTTTTGCAAGGAAAACTACAAGCTAGCGATGCAAGTGGCGCCTCACGTTTTTCACTTGTTGTTGTTGTTTTGGCACCGTTTTTGGCTTGACGCGTCAGTTTATTTCCATATCGGGTTAGTTTCTAGCTATATAATATACTAGCCGGCTTTAAGGTCAGTTGACTGTCCAGGTTTGGCTGCTTTAAATGGTCAACCAAGTGGCGTTCCCTTGTGGCATGCATCGAAGGATTTCAATAGTCCCAGTGCGTTGCTTTTGGCATCAATCAGCTGCTGCTGATTAACAAGCCAAGTTGTAACAAAATTTGACTAATTTGGCTAAAATTAACAATCTCTAACCATATTGAGAAGGCCGTTTGGCTGGCAGCATCATTTGTTGCGCTCATTCAAATGTCAGTGTGCATTTGTGTCTGCCTCTCAGTTTTGGTTTTTTTTTGTTTTTGGGCCAGAGGGATACGGGGCTAGTGGCGGGTGTATTAAAAAGGCGATTGCCAAAAGCAATTCGCAAATATGCCAAATATTTGACTATACTATTTATTTGTTTTCATTTGGGTGTGCACAATATACATACATACATATGTACATACATACATATGTGAAGTTAAGTGCATGAATCATTTCTTTTGATTGGGATATGCATACAAAATGTTTGACTGGATGTATAATGATCAGAATCGTTAAAGCTTACGCAATGCTGCGTATGAGTAATAAACTCGATATTCGCGATAAGAATTGCTTATCGTTGATTATTGATATTGATATTGATATTGTTGTTGTTGAGACCCTTAACATGTAGGCATCTTCTTTTATTTGTGCTCGAATTCTTGAGCTATGCTTTTTGCGTTATCAATTTAAACTATCTTGTATATCGCCTTATCAATATTCATACTCCACTTACCCGACTCTATGTGGCAACCAGCTATTCTAGTATATCTGATCGAGGTCTTGGATCTCTTTATATATTATATATGACTTACATATGTTGTGATTCAATAATTTTACTTTTAATAGTTGATGTCTTTTTAATAATAGTTATCAACGATATTAATGATATAAATTTAATTATGAATCACTTCTATATCAGTGCAATACAATTGCATACTTTGCGGCGAACATTTTAAACTTTAAGCTGCTGAATCTTAGAAAAAACTACAAGTTTTAGCCTTAATCTTAGCCAAAGCTCTAGTCAATTCATGGCTTGCATAGAAAATAGACTAGTTTGGCATTTACTAAAAGCATTTATTAAATAAACATTTTGATCACGAATGTTCAAATATACTTTAAATATTATATACCTACTTAAAATAGTATAGGCTGTTATTTTAAAAAACTATACTTTTCCGACTTATGTAACTACAAATCCAATTATTTTTACCTTACATGATTATCTAAAACAAATTTTTGTTTCTGAAAAGAAAACTATCAAACTACTTATAGTACTAAATTTTGTTCGCCTATGAATGAACTTATTGATGTTATTGTTGATAATCGCTTAAAATTTAAAAAATAATGTACAGATGGGTTGGTCGGTGCTCCAGGCTGTTGACATCAAGGCACATGCAAAATAATATCAATGAATTTTCCAACAAATTCTTCTTTTGGCAGCTATAAGATATAGTGATCCGATTTTGATTAAATGTTGTGCACTTATGTGGAAAGTGCTTAAACTTAAGTATTGTGAATTTGGTTGACTTATTTTGAAAAACAAAAAAGTTTTTTATACAAAAACATATTTTCAACCGATCATTCTTATGGCAGCTATAAGATATAGTGGTTCGATCTGGCCAATTCAAAGGTACTACCTACATAAAGAAGAAGCATCTGTGCCAAATTTCATCCAAATAGCCCTAGGACAAAGTCCTGAAAAACGCATATAAACAAGCAGACAGACGGACATGACTCAGCTGTTAATGCTGATCATGAATATATGTACAAACTTTTTTTTTCTGAGACGTCTCATTCAATGCGTTACACGTTTCGTGACAAAATTATGTTACCCTCTGCAAGGGTATAACAAATAAGCTTAACTTAAGTTGTATATCAGAAAGTTTTATTAGCTCTACTTGTAAGTAGTGAACTAACTTTTTGCGCAGCGTGTGCTAGCGCATCAAAAAAGAGATTGAACGATTAAAAGAGATACACCGCTAAACAATTTTTATAAATGCGAGAACAGAGCGTATGACAGACAGATGGAAAGAGAGAGAGGGAGAGAGAGAGAGAGACCGGTAAACATAAAAACAAAAACAAAACAACATCAAACCGGTCATCCAAGTGTATATCAGGGGCGTAGTCAAACATTTCTTGCAAAGGGTGCGCAAAGGAGTAGCGATCAAATTATTTTTCTAATTTTTTGGTTCTGCGATTATTATCTTATTTCGTTTTCTACTCTTCTCTGTAGAATATCTAACAAAAAGTTTACAAATTTTATTTCAGAAAATAAATTAAAATGTATGGTTTGATTACAACTAAATGTTTTTGTTTGTATTTTTTTAATTTATGACTATGATTCAACTTGTACACAAACATTGCACATGTACATGTATATGTATGTAATATGTAGTATGTATGTATGTATTTACAAAAAGTATAAAAAACTTCAACTGTTATATTATTGTACTACCCGTGCGTATATTTTTTGTGCAGAGTGTAAAAAGCGCGCAGCTGAGAGAGTCAAATAAAGAAAGAGCGCCAAAGCAAAGGAATTTTTAAGCGCGACGCCAGAGAGTGTGACAGAGAGAGAGAGAGAACGAGCGAGAGAGGAGTGCCAGACAGCGAGAGAGACCGATAAACAAAAACAAGAAGCGTGATAGCGGCGCTCCGATCAGTGGCAGAAGCAACAGCAACAGCAACAACAATCTATAGCAACAGCAAGAGGAACAACAAACCGGCCATCAAAATGTACAGCGATCAGCAGCAGTTGGTGTTAGTTAACGGTGGTACGCACAGCAGTAACGACGCTGTCGGCGACGAGCGTCCAAGGAATAATCCAACGACACGCAATAACAACAACAACAACAATCTTAATATCCATAACAATAAAAGTCAACATATTCCTGTTGGTGAATTAGTGCAAAACGCGAATTATACAAACGGCAACGGTCAAACGACGCAGGCGACGTTATATTTAAAGCACAGCAACAACAACAACAACAAAAGCAATAGCAACAAAAACCCGCCAAATTTGCAGCCAAATAGCAACAAGAACGCGTGTGCTTATACAAATTGCAACAACAACAACAGCAACAATTTTAGCAATTTAAGTTTCTACGCACAGCAGCCAAGCAGAGACTACAACAGCAACAACAACAACAACAGCAGCAACGAAGACTACGAGGTATATCAACAAGTGCAGGTGTGTGTTCTCCCGCTGCGTCAACGTCTACGTCGACGTCGCCCTTAACTTTAGCTTTGCTTTTTATGCTGCTTCTTTCCTGCTGCTTTTGTGGGCGCTACAGTTTTTAATTGCAACATTTCACATTGCGTTTTGTTTTTTTGGCCGCTCGCGGACATTTTGCAATTAACGAAAATGTTAATGAACTTCACACGCTGCGCACTAAGCGCGGCGAAAGATTTTTGGTCTCTCGCCGTCGTCGTCGTCGCCATCGTCGTCGTCGTCGCCAGCGTCGCCGACGCTCCATTTCTTTTTCTAGCCCTTTTTTCGCCAGACAGGCGACTGGCTACTCTATTTTTGTTGTTGTAGTCAGCTGTGCTGCCAACTCATAGCCAAAAATAGCTAAATTGACTATTGAAAATAGCTACAAATAGCTAACTTAATCTAAAAATAGCCAAATACACTTGCCGCAACATTTTTGTAGCAAATTTAATGGTATTCTTCTAGAATATTTAGAATTTCATCATTATACTTGATTTTAGTTCATAAAAATATGAATATTGTAAATCAGTGCAAATAATTAGGCTGGCAAGTTTTGAACTTAAAGTTCCTATATTCATTTATTCCTTAATTCTTTTTATTAGCCTGACTGAAAAATCCATAACTATTATCAAACGAAACGGGGAAATGTGCAGAATCCTTTTGCTCATTCCTTCTAGCTTATAAAAAAAATCAAGTTATGTATATTCCTTAATATTGTAAATTTGTTTGAATGAAGATACAAACAAGTACCGTATCGGTTTTAATGGTCTTAACACACTTTGCTCATAAAATACATTTGCATAAACGTTAAAAATTCTTAATTGTTAGCGATTTATTTTTATAAACGTTACTTTTCCGGCGTGTTTGTTTTTATGTTCTCATAAATCTATAAATAGCTGAAAATAAGCTGGTTGATTAAGGAAAATCGTCAGATTTACAGGCATCTGCTACCTTCCATTGTTTTCCGTTTTGGACTTTTCAAAATAGCTAAATCTAACGTAAAAATGGCTAAATTGGCAACACTGGCAGCCAGCCGGCAAGAGACACACACACACACACACATGTATACCTACTGAAAACTTTTGTGGCACTGGCACGCGAACGTATTCTTCTTCTCTCTTTTGGGTCTTTTGCCTCTCTTACAACTTCTTATTGTTGGCGACGTTCTTTTTGTGCGTTCTTCGTCGGTTCTATAACCTTTGCGCTGGGCGGGTAATTTGATTTCCCATCCAGTTTCCGTTTTGAATCCTGACATAATTTTCCGTCCTTTTCGAGCGTCTCAAATCCTAACAGAAATCCTTGCAGCATTTATAAAACTAACAAAATTGCTACATTTTTGATTTTAAAAATTTGTTTTAATTATTTTTTTTGGAAAATGGTTAAATACATAATTAAACAAATTTCAAATAGCATTTATAGTCCATTTTCCATTCTTTGTTACATAAAGTTTGGTCACACTTAAACATAGGGGAAATATAGTGTTCACTTGCAAATTAAAACGATTCGGTTTCAGAGCAGTTCCAATTTGCGAAAAATATTAATTTAATAATTTTATTATTATTTCATGCGACAAATTGTGATTGATAGATTAAAATAAATACTTATAAAATACTATAAAAATAAAATCATTTGTATACTCTTTTTTCTATCGGTAGAGTTCTTCTGCTACTTCTTCACTGTTTTTTAAAATAATTTTTAGATTAATCACTTTTTTGCAGTAAATTAAACATATGTTATGTAGGCAGTTTTGAGTCCTTTTTATACATCAAAAGATTTAACAATCCTGAACTTAAAAATGCAAAAAATGATGTTTTGTAAATATTTGATATTCATGTTTCATTTTTTGATAGGTAAAAAAGAACAACATATCTAATAGTGTAAATAAAGCAAAAGAAAAAGCAAATCGTTCTTTTTAATTTTAATTGAAAACGGTAATTCTAATTTCTGCGAAAATTGAAGATTTAATTTCAAAATATATTTTAAAACTTCAAAATTTAAAGTTACATTCTAAACACAAAATAAGCTTTTAATAATTGGTGATTTTTGGATTGACAAAAGTTGAAAAGTTCATAGTTGTCCCGATACCCTTTTTTTACTGAGAGTTATTTTCTAATGAGGAAAGTCTTTAATCTTCAACCACACGGAACTTTTTACTTGAATCGAACTTCAAGGGACTCGACAAAATTTTTCATTTTAAACGAAAGTTCGCTTTTAATTACGACTTGAACAGAACAACTTTTGAAATAAGTTATTTTTAAGCGAAGGGTATAAGCGAAGGGTATTGTATTTTTATTTTTAAAGGGTATTCAAGTTTCGTCAGAAATGTGTTAACAATCTTGTTTGCCACTTAGGGTAGTGGCCTGAAGAAGCAGCGCATGTGTGGAAAGTTGACTGAAAGTCCACTCAACAGATATTGAGTGTTGTGCGTGTGTGTGGTTGTGTCCATGTGTGTGTGTGTGAGGGTAAAACTGGAACAAGTCGGCGTCGTTATGTTCATTGTCCACCACAGCCACACCTTATTTATATAGATCGTATCGAATTGAATGCGATCGGCCACGCTCAACGCTCAACGTTCAACGCTCAACAGTTGACAGTTTTGTTGCAACTCTTTTTTTGCATTTTGCGTTAAGTGGTTTTTGTTGTAATAACAGCATAACCACCCACATATACATATATGTACATATATTGCACTGTCATGCCACATGTCCATTTCAAACTCTGATAACAAAAAATTAATCCACAACCAAAACACTTTTACCCACAGCAACCGCAACAACAACAGTCGGAACAGTACGACGAGAACTTTGACGACGATATGGAAGCCGAACGTGATCTTGCCGAGGATGCGCAATGGAAGAAAATCCAACAGAATACCTTCACACGCTGGGCCAATGAGCATCTGAAGACCATCGATCGTTCCATTAACAATTTGGAAACTGATCTATCCGATGGCTTGCGTTTGATTGCGCTCATCGAGGTGTTATCCCAGAAACGTTTGCCCAAATACAATAAACGTCCAACATTCCGTAGCCAGAAATTGGAGAACGTATCGGTCGCACTCAAATTCCTTCAAGATGAGGGCATCAAAATTGTTAATATTGGTAAGTTTTATTTGGTTTCCAAGAAATTCAAATTGGCTTTTTGCCTGTGCGTTCCTTTTAAATGGGTTGGGCTTAGGTTCCTAGCGGTTTCTGGAATCCTAAGTCACGTCTTCTTGTGGCCATGAGTCAACTTCTATTTGCAGCTTGAAAAGTTGAAAATATTTTCATGCAAATTGCATAATATGCGTTTATATTATTATCAAGAATAGATATATGCATGTATATAATATATATACATATAGAGATAAAGAGATAGCGATAGACTCACTCAAATGAAATTGCCTTGATGGCAATAATAATAATAAAAAAGTACTCTCAAGTTTTGCTGACGACTCCTCCATTGCATTCCAAACAAATCGTTTGCCATGCTGTTGTTTTTTTTTTTTTTTTATGTATATTTCAATTTTTTTCAATTTGTTTCAATGCCTCGCTGCCAGACTACACAACAAATGATGTCATGCGGTTTTGTGGCCCAGCAGTTAATTCAGTTAGTTATTGTTGTTGTTGTACCATAGCGCCAGCCTCTGTATGCGATTTTTACTTTCATTTGTTTTTGAATGCATAATTTAAGATCTGTATGACATCTGTTTGCAGTACCTGCACGATGTGAACACGTTTCAATTCAGCAGGTTTGTCAGAGTAATACTTACATATGATGTCAGATAATGTTCTCATAGTCATATAAGTACACTCGGAAAATGAAACTTTTCTGAAACCACCTTAAAATTGCCCGGAAAAACAAAAGTGATTTCCTTGATTTTATAATATATTATCAATTTTTGATATATGTATATGCTATTTCAATTTCTATTTATACTCTTCTTACTTGTGAAATAAATTTCTTGATATACAAACCCTCTTTTAAAAAATTAGGAAAATTTCGTCCTAAATTTCGGAAAATTTTAAAAATTGAAAGAAAAAGGTTTTTTATTTTCGAAATAATTTTTTAATTGTTATTTTATATAAAAATAGATACTATTTCTTTAAATAATATTATTTTATTTTCTAGTTTTCAGAAATATTTGATATATTTGTGAATTATATTTCTGGGTATACAAATCCGTTTTTTAAAAATGTCTTCCTAAATTTTATAAAATTATAAAAACTGCCACAAATGATAATTCTGGCTCTTAACAAAAAGAAAACGAGTTTTTATAAATAAACACTTTTTATAAATAGAACGAGCTGTATTATGTAAATTTTGTATAATCTGCAACCCTTTTTTTCTGAGTGTAACCATAATGTTTTAATGTTTCACACTCACGGCGATCAGTTTGATGGTTTTTCAGATTCAGTTTCCCACAAAAAGAACACCAACGAAGCGTGGACAGTTTTGAAGGTTGATTTCATTAGAGGGGCTTCAATTTGAGAGCTATCGTTTTTCAAAAGCCCTGCCACGCCATGAAACCTGAAATAAAGCTAATCACGGGGCTTGATAGAAGCCCAATTTCAATGCAAGCTAACGGCATTTGAAGTATATTTTTGAATAGCTTGCTAATTTGCATTGATTTAAACTATGAGCATGTGATATGTGTGTGTAGATTGTATGACTCAGTGTCAAATCTTAGTTCAATGTGCAATATGTCGTACACTCGATCTAGTATTCTCTCATGTATATTAGATTTGTAATTACCGTTCAGTTTCTATGGCAGAACCATTACGCAATTGATAAGCCGACTGTTTGTTAGTTTGTCTATCTGTCGAGACGAGTTTGCTTCAGTTCACTGAGCATACAATGAATGTAATTCCATTACCATGTAACAGATAAGACAGAAGATCGTTTAGTAGGTGACACTCACATATAGTGTATATGTATATTGTATGTGTGTGTGTGCAAACGAATAAGTACATAAAAACCTGTTTGTCAATAATTGACAGCTACGTAAATAATGTTAACATTTATGTGTTTTTGAACTGTTTTTATACCCTTTTAAAAGGTATTCTAATAATGCCATGAAATGAAATGTTTTTGAACCCATTAAGCAATCGGAACTAGTTGAGACTGCGATTCGAACCCGAAATTCCAGAAGAAATCGTGAAATATTTCCTATCCTTAAAACTATCCGGAGAACAACTTTAGTAAATATCTATCTCCGTCTTTCCACTCTGACTTTTCAATTGATTTTACTCGGAAAAATTTAATTCGACACTCTCATAAACTAGACTGCGATTCGAACCCCAAATGCCAAGTTTTCTTCTAAAGAAATGAAATGTTTCTGATCCCACAAAGTATTCGAACAACTAATTGAGTAAATATAGCTGTATCCCTTTATGGACTCTCAGTTTTCAATTGGTTTAACTTGTTGTCTGCATGATAGACGAAACGGCGATTCGAACCCGAAATTTGTTTATATGTTTCTGATCTTTTAAGCTATCCGGTTAAGATGTTTTCCGTCTGTTTTCAATGTTTGGTAATGAAATTTGTTTAATTTGCAACAGAAATAATGGATTTTTTTTTTACTCTTATTGACGACCAAAAGCTAAGATTTCGTTGAACTACAATTAAAATGATGTTGTTTAAAAGAGTATTTAAAATCTTCGTCAACCGAAAGCTAGCTACTTTTTCTTGTTTAGGACGGCTTTTATCAACAAAGCGGGTTAAAATAAAGTGAGTTTAAATTCCAAAATTTAAGTGGGAAAAAAGTGAGTGAAAAAAAACCCAAACTGTCGCATCGAGAGCGCAAAGCAAACACGATTATGTACATATGTTATTTGGAGACTTACTCTCCCCAATTGCTTGCAAATGGAATGTTTCAATTTTTATAGCTAATCAACATTGAAACTTTCGCTTTTGTTTGATAGACATATCGCATTGACTGTCGATAAGCCAAGCTATCTTTGCAAATAAAAAACTAAAAAAAAGGAAAAAGTTACAGCTGCAAAAATGTTGATTAGAATTTGCAAAAAATATTATTTTGGCAATTGTTATAGTTTTGTTATTATTATAAAGCTGCTTATAAATTTTGAGTGTTTTTGCGAATGTTAGACACAATCATTTGATTGATTATGCGTCATAGATTGGGTCAGCAACATTCTTGCGAATACATTTTATATACTCACTACCACTTAATGAATCATTTATTGAATAATTTATTAAAAAAATAATTTAAGACTGTGACTTTTCTATTTTTATACAAGTTACTTAAATTGTCTACATGTTTGCTTTTGTTAACTGTCTTCAATTTGACCAAAAACAGAAAATTCGCCAAAATAATTTATTGCTTTGCTGATTGAGCTAATTTAATTTTCAATGCAAAAAGAAAATACGTTTAATTAATTTAACGAGCTGCATATTAATTTGTTGTTGAGACAAGACGCACCTCTTCCTGTCAAACGAAGAGAAAAGAGCTTCTTTTTTTTTCGAACTGTTTGCGATTTCTTAGTGGAAACTGGTTTCGAAAAATTCCTCAATTCTCTGTTATTTTTGAGCTCTTTTGTGCTGTCAATTGAATTAGCGCAAACTCGTATGGAGTTTATTTTGTTGTTGTCAAGTCTCGGGAACATTCAGCGACAATTCGTATCTGCAAATGTTTGCGCTAAACAATCTACAAAAACAAAAAATGATAAAACATTCGTGCGCAATAAAATGCAAAAAAATAAAAATTTAAAAAAAATAGCTTAGCAAAGAGAAACAAGCCTAATACGTGTGTGGATACACATAAAAGTCGCTCAGTTTACTGAATGACATCATCTGCGGCTTTTTGGGAATCGAACAAAAAGAAGTTGTGAGTTTCATTAATAAGTGTTTGTGAATTGCTTTTCATTTTTCACTTCACTAAGTAAAACCTTCAAATGTTTTTTTTTTTTTTTAATTTTTATAACACAGTTGTCTGCCTCAATTTGTCACAGGCAATTGATTGTTATTGATGAAGGGCTTCGATGCGTTTTGTTATTTGTTTCAAACTATAGTTCAATAAATATATAAAAATCTAATTGAAGCTTCTTGTTTCAGTTGACACAATTTCTTTGCTTTAATTGCTTGTTAATAATCTTTTCAATTGTTTAAATATATACATTTATATTAAAGCAGAACGGAAATAACAACGTTAAAATTTGTTTTTAATAAATTCCATTTTTATCTTGACTGCTAAAACTATTTAATTATGTTCACATAGCAAACCACAACTTGCGTTTTGTTTTTTTTTGGTCGATTCATCTTATTTTGTTATCATGTGCTTCCCGTCTTTGATAATAAATATTTAAACAGTCTTAAAAAGTTAAGCACCTACGTCAAATTTTTTGTTATTTCTTCGCAGAATTTGAAAGACACTGCAGCTACAAAATTTTAAGGAAATGCTTTTAAGAAAGTTGTGTATATTTTTAAAATTTAGGTTAGTACAGGGTGTTTTTTCTTATATCACAAGATTAAAGTTCTCAATAAAAAAATTGTAATACATGATATCCAAAATTCGGTGGTCTCGCAGAACTTTATGTATTTTTACTCCCTGTTCCCATTAAAAATGGGAAAAAGGGAGTTATAAAGTACTGCAAATGTGTGTAACAGGCATAAGGAGGCATTTCCGATTGTATAAGCTATATATATTCTTAATCATCATCAACAGCCGAGACGAACTAGCCATGTCCGTCTGTCTGTCCGTCTGTCTGTATGTCCGTCTGTCCGTATGAACACACAGATCTCAGAGACTATAAGAGCTAGAGACAGCAAACTTGGCATGCATGTTCCTGTATACCATACGCAGATCAAGTTTATTTCAAATTTCGGATGCACCCCCGCAAATCGCAAAAGACTCCCACAGCCACAAAGATAAAGCTTTGATTTTTGATTCACATATATGTTGTGTCAATGTTGATCAGCTGTGTAAATTTCATCACGATCGGATAAATAACACCAAAGTTATGGAAGAATCTATTACCCCCGTGTCAGCAGTCTCGTAGTTGGGCACACTCGACTAGAGTATTCTTACTTTTTTTTTTTTTTAATTTTCAATACAAGCAAATCGCCTAACAAATTTGAAAGTGCTGAGAAAAGCTTCATTTTTATTATCTGGTTATTTGTGGTCTTAAAAACTGAGTTTAAATACATACGAATTTATTAATTAGAATTCTGATAATTTTTTCCAAATAGTTATGTATACTATTATTTTAGCTTTCGCGCAAATGCCTTGTTGTTTGGTATGTGTCTCTATGGAAGTTTCTAGCTTTTCCTGCTTAATAAAACAATACAAATTTCATATAGCTTCCGCTGCTTGGCATGTTTTTGGGTGAATCTTTAACTATTTGAGCCAAAGCTTAACTCACGTAGATGAATCATACTCAAAATTGGTTAAACAGTTAAATATGCAACCCACATTATCAGTGAATTTCCGTTGAATTTTTTCGCTGAGCAGCTCAGAAAAATGACACGGTTAAGACATGAAATGTATAAATATTGTTGGTGATGTTTAATGTAGTCATCAGCACGTATTAATCATTGCATATGCGAATAATATATTGTTGTGCTGTGAGTTTGTTAAGAATGACGACATCAATTGGAACACCTCACGTTTGTTGCAGGTTGGCCGATTGACTGACTTTGGATTACTCAAAATAGAAATGATGCAAAGCTAATGAACATACTTTAAACATCGTCATCGGTCTGGTCAAAATACAATTATGATAAGATTAAGGTTTTATTATAACTATTTGCACTTGTTTCGACTGCGCTTTATTTTGTTACGCTTTGTAATCTAATTTGAATCTTTGGCAATTTAGTAATTTATTCAAATTAGAAACTCTGACCGTCAAAGTCAGTTAGAGAGCCGGAGACCCGGTTCAATTAACCCCGAAAAAAAAAACAACAAGTGCGCTGTCGACGACGACAATGAAAAATTACACAAATACAGAAACACAATGCTTGGGAGAAATGTGGGCCACATGGCGTATACTTTATGCTGCAGACGCGCAGACCGCGCAACCCACGCCAATCTGCCCAAATTGAGCTGAGCGGCTTAAAGTTTGTTGTTGTTGCTGTGTGTGCTTTGTAGCAGGCTCAACTTTCTAAGCAATGCCAACAATTCCGTGGCAAAGTTGGCACCGTTTGAGCTCTGCGCTGCCCTGCCTCTAATTTAATTAGAGACGCGCGCCCATTTGAGGCTTGCAGAGCAGCGTTAAGCTGAGCTTGCAACAAGGCAAGAAGGCCGTGGGGCCAAACTGGTTTCCCAGGCCCACTTCTAACCGCTTGTGCCGTTGGAAAAAATGTCGGTGGAAAAATCACTGCATCTGATTGCTGCTGCTGCTGTTGCTGTTGCTGTTGCATCTTTGCCTGCCACGTTGCTGTCTGCGACTCTCGACTCTGGTATGCGTGCCTGCCCCTCAAGAACGTGTCTGACAACTGTGACCCAGCCGGTTAGTCAATGGCCTCGGTCACAGACACTATCGCAGTCTCCGTCGCAGTATCCGTCGCAGTCTCAGACTCCAACTAAGACGGAATCTTAGCAATTTAGCCACCTCTTCTTGTTTATCTGCAAATTAAGTAGTTTTCTTCAGTTGCGCTTAACATCATAATTCTTGGCGCGGCTTTGCTTGATCCGGGCTGTTTATACATATATTCTGCCACGTCATCTTGAGGAATGTTGCAGAGTACAAAGCACAAACGATTCGTTTCACACTGCCAACAGCATCGAATACTTGCAAATGTGTTGCTGCCAGTCAAGTGTAAAGTGCTGCCAGATGTGCTGCCAGTGCTTTGTCTGGCACGCCTTTGCCAGTGTTGCTTTAACCTTGTTGTATAAGCAGCAAAAGAAAACTTCTGTCTATAAATTGAGCAATTGAAAAACCTAATAAAGATTTCACGTTCAAATGGAAACTGATTTAATCTTAGCTTGATTAGGTTTCCCGCTAGACAGCTTCCGTCGTATAAAAGTAAAATGCAAGAAATTTGATCATAACGATGAGCTTGAAGAAGCTTTTGTAGGGTGTCTCGTAGTCGGACAAACTCGACCAAAACATTCGTACTTTTCTTATAGAAATAAATTTAAAGAAAATGCGCTTATAATTCTCAACTGGTTCTAACGCAGCAAGGAGTAACTGCCATGTTCGATTGCATCATAATTCATCTTATTTTTTTTTCTAAGTTTTATATCTTATTTTATAATTTCATACAATTGCCCTGCAGCCTACCATATACGGGGTATATTTTGGAATCTTTTTCAACTGCAATGAATTCATGTGGCATTTTCGTTTTGAATGAAGCAAAAATTATAACAAAGTATTCAAATACCAAATGAAATATAATTATTATAATTAAGTGTGGACTTTACTTCTCAGAAATGCCATATTCTTATATTTTCTTATTTCTTCCTATTTTTGTATGTTATTTTATAATTTCAAATTATTATCCTTCAAACCAAAAACATCTTAGAGTCCGTACAAATTTCAAAAGCTCTTCATGTCTAATGAATCATTCAAATATCATACAATTATCTATTTCTGTGGAGTTGTATTCTTTAGTTTTAGTCGGAAGAAGACTAAATTTATACTTTAAAAGCATGTATACCAAGTTTGGTTGCTCAGCTTTAAAACTGACGGACATTTCACAAACCCAATATACTATATGTTTTTAAAAAAAATAAAAAAAATTTATAAACAATTAAAAAAGTTCATTAACAGTAGTGCTGTATACGTTAACAGAGAGTAGGATTTTTGATTTTGACAACGTTTTTGGCATGGAGAAGCTCAAGTAAAGAATAACCCAACATTCGACGTGCTGTCACTGTGTGTAAACCGTACTTAACTTCAGAAATTGTGAGATTGAAACTAAAGAAAAATGTCGCTTAATGCGCTTATAATTCTCAACTGGTTCTAACGCAGCAAGGAGTAACTGCCATGTTCGATTGCATCATAATTCATCTTATTTTTTTTTCTAAGTTTTATATTTTATTTTATAATTTCATAAAATTGCCCTGCAGCCTACCATATACGGGGTATATTTTGGAATCTTTTTCAAGTCCAATGAATTCATGTGGCATTTTCGTTTTGAATGAAGCAAAAATTATAACAAAGTATTCAAATACCAAATGAAATATAATTATTATAATTAAGTGTGGACTTTACTTCTCAGAAATGCCATATTCTTATATTTTCTTATTTCTTCCTATTTTTGTATGTTATTTTATAATTTCAAATTATTATCCTTCAAACCAAAAACATCTTAGAGTCCGTACAAATTTCAAAAGCTCTTCATGTCTAATGAATCATTCAAATATCATACAATTATCTATTTCTGTGGAGTTGTATTCTTTAGTTTTAGTCGAAAGAAGACTAAATTTATACTTTAAAAGCATGTTTACCAAGTTTGGTTGCTCAGCTTTAAAACTGACGGACATTTCACAAACCCAATATACTATATGTTTTTTAAAAAAATAAAAAAAATGTATAAACAATTAAAAAAGTTCATTAACAGTAGTGCTGTATACGTTAACAGAGAGTAGGATTTTTGATTTTGACAACGTTTTTGGCATGGAGAAGCTCAAGTAAAGAATAACCCAACATTCGACGTGCTGTCAGTGTGTGTAAACCGTTCTTAACTTCAGAAATTGTGAGATTGAAACTATGCTGCCAAAGCTTAACAGTTATGTACATTAACATAACTACACAGTATCTAACAGCTATGTAGATTTACATAATGTTATAGTCAACTTGAAACACACCCAGCTCTTTAGTAGCTCATCATTGCCTGTAAACGTATCTTAAAACTTTTCCTGCCAAATTTCTAGATAGTAGCTGCCAATTATGTAGATTTACATGATGTTAAAATTAACTTAAAACACGCCCAGCTCTTAAAGTGTATGTTCTAGCCCTGGGCTGTATTATGTATATTATATAGCTTTCTTTCTTATGCTGTTCCCGCGATTAGCTAAAATATTTCAACACTTATGCATATGTATGTTTGAGGGGCTCTTAAGTGATGCTGTTGTCGGAGAAGGAGGAAGGAGGAACTGGTTAATATGCATTACCTTTAGATATTTATCGTTGTTATGGCAATTTCATGGCATGGCATGCATTAGCATATTTCTACAGCATTATGCTACACGTAGAAGACACTGACGTGCTAGAGAACAAACAAACATTGAATTGACAAGCAGTTGCAGTTGTAGCTAACACAGTTACTTTATGTTTATATACATAGTATACATTGTTTAGAGATTGGCATGCTGTTGACTGCTTGCTGTTGGCTAATTAGCCAAATCATCTCTTTTTGCAATGCGCCGTTTTAATTGCGGCTTTCTTTTGACTGTCGGAGCTGGAAGTGGATAGTGGATAGTGTATAGTGTATAGTGAATAGCCAGAGAGTCGTCTTTGAAAATATGTCAAACGGGGTGAGCATACCAACTGGCAGCAGGCAGCTAATACATTTGTCATGGCCAGCATTTAAGCGTTAAACATTTTAAATGGCCATTGAGATGTGCGTTAAAATGGCTACAGCCTGCCAATTTGACGGCTTTTGGCAGGCCAAACCAGCCGGTTTCAACTCCATTCTCCACAAGTGGCACCAAAGTAAACAATGCCAAATTGCAAATTTCGCAAAATGTCGTTTCGTTTCGCTGCGGGGCTGTGTGGCGCGGGGTAGACGGGGCTGCCACGGGGCGTGAGTGCTGCCATAAAAAGAAATGCCACTGCTTACAATACATACATATGTACAAATATGTATATTTGTATTTGTATATGGAAAAGCTGTATCAGCAAATGGTTTAACGGCTCGTTGAGCAGCTAAATCAGCGGCAAAAGCGTTCTACTAGAAAGCACCTAAGTAAGAATGCTTTGGGCGACAGGGAGTGCTCAACTGGCTAATACCCAGGTTTTAATTAAAAAACTAAAAAGTCTGTTCGCATTTCCGATTACGATAGGAATCGAAATTAGAAGCTGTTCTGAATTTTGGAAAGTTTGTTAGTTTTGCTTTTGATACAATGAAGTGAGAATTATTCGAATTTATCTTAAAAAAAAAAAGATCGATAAATATAATATTTTGTTCGCAAAACGATTTGAAATGGAAAGTTCGCGGAAATGGGAATATTTGTTCGTCATCTTCTGTTTTAAAAATTATTTTGTTTCTTATTATATAAGGTGAACAGCAAAATTAAAGACACTTATGATCCCTTTGAGTTCTAGTAAAAGTATTACGGTTGGCAAAAACCTAATTCTTGTGCAGTTTTTTAACACTAAAAATTGAAACAGTTTCAAACTCATTTTTCAAAATGCCTTTTTGTTAATGTTACATACATTTACAACACACTATGCTACCCTATTTTCCCTTTTTATAAGCACTGAGTATGCAGTTGACCTGTTGCCAAAACATGTATCTGATGTACGTCATTGTACTTGACTTTCGTCACTTTGATGATGACTTGGTTACATTCAATGTACATTGTACACATGCACAGATGTTACATACTGTATTTGGTTACAATCAGTGACCAGGGCAGGTTAAAGTTTCGCTTAACTTTCACTATGAACGAAATGCATTTCACATTGCAACAAAAAAAAACAACAACAACAACGACACACAAATGAAACGAAAACAACAACAACAACATTGATGCCAATTTGTCAGGGGCACATGCTTAGCCGGTTAAGGCTGCAATTCCAGTGCAAGTCATGATTGGCATTAGAAACGCACACACAGGTGTGCCACACAGCATTAGAGAGCAACCTTTTGTGTATTGGGTAATGTGTAAGCTGTGCTGATTTATTAATTGCCAGGCAACAGAGCCATTGATAAGCTATCAGCAGTTAAAAATAGAACCTTTCACTTTGATATTGTTTTCTAGGTGGCCAAAACAATGGCAGTTTTTATGCATATCAAATGGTCATAAAGAGTGGCAACAATAAGTTCAATAAACCCACAAAAATTATAGCTTGAGCATTAACATAACAAAAGTTATTTGCGTCAACAAAAAAAGATCTGTGGCTATTTCTGTTGGCCCAGCTTTGAACCAGCCAGACAAGTTAGTCGCGTGCAACTCAGCCCTGAACTTGACCAGGCCAAATATGCGAGACGAAACAAAACGAAACGAAACAAAACGAGACGACACAAGGCTGTGTGTGTGTGTGTGTGTGTTTAGCAAGTTGTTGTAACAGTTAACAAAAATATCTTGCACATAATTGGCAGCTTGTATGGCAACGAGTTTACAAGCAACGGCGATCTGGTGTTGGCATTGACAGATGGGGCCTGTTGCATGCTACTGCTGTGGATGCCACAACAATGTTGCCATAGCAATTAATAGATATATTAAGTTTATGACGGTTTCTGAGTGCTCGGTAACGGTGGTCCGTCGTTCTATGGCTAGAATTGGCCCCGGTTTGACAACAATCCAAAACTAACAGCAAATCTTTCTTTTTTTTTCTAAAATTGCAGATTCTTCGGATATTGTTGATTGTAAGCTGAAGCTTATATTGGGTCTTATATGGACGCTGATTCTGCATTACTCCATATCCATGCCCATGTGGGATGGCGAGGATGGCGAGAAGCAATTGAATGGCTCCGGTCAAACGCCCAAGCAGCGGTAAGCTTACAATAAAGAACTCACTTAGTAATCCCTGTCATTAAATCTTGCTTTATTGTTGTTCTTCTTGCAGCCTACTGAATTGGATACACTCGAGGATACCCGATATGCCCATCAATAACTTCACCAATGACTGGACCACAGGCAAGGCTGTGGGCGCTTTGGTCGATGCCTGTGCGCCTGGCTTGTGCCCCGACTGGGAGATGTGGAATCCCAAGGATGCTGTGCAGAATGCCTCTGAGGCCATGGGCCTGGCCGATGATTGGCTGAATGTGCGTCAGCTTATCAAGCCGGAGGAGCTGGTCAATCCCAATGTTGATGAGCAGTCCATGATGACATACTTGTCGCAATATCCCAACTCCAAGCTCAAGACTGGTGCACCATTGCGTCCAAAAACGAATCCCAACAGGTGAGCAAAGTTTCAGCTAAGGCTTATCAATAAGCTAACTGCAACTGCAACTGAGGCACGTAATATTTCTTATACTCTATTGTAATAGTTCTGAACTGAAAGTTGTTTAGTTTCACAATGATTTCAATGTCTCTCCGTCTTTCTCTCTGGCTTAACTTACTGCAACGCATTAATTTTGAAAAAACCCAGTTATGTGGCATACCAAACTGATATCTCTAATCTTGTACATCTCTCTCTCTCTCTCTCTTTTTTCTCTATTTCTTCCTTCTTTCTTACCAATCTAAATACATATACTTATGTACAATCTATCTGTATGTATATTCTGGTCAATATTTTAATATATTGGATATTGTTTTTATTTTTTATTGTATCCACCCTGTATATATCCTATGTATATATATATATATATATATATATATATATATATATACTACTACCTGCCTACCTATACATTTTAATGTCTGAAATGCAAAACTCAGCATTCCTCCGCCGCGGTAAGTTCGGCATGCTTTTTCTTGTTTTCGGTTACTGACGGCCAACCGTTTTTTATATAATCTTTTTTTTTTTTTTAGTTTTTTGGTTTATGTTTTTGATATGTATTCGTTTTTTTTTTGTTGTATTTTCTTGTTGGCTACTTTATGGCATTTTGTAGCTGCGCTCGCTTCACATGATTTAAATGTTCTACCAGTTTTATTTTGAGTTTTATTTTTGTTTTGTATGTTACCATGTTATCTGCGGCTTAACCTCATGCCTAGCCTTGAGCGCGCGTATTTAATGGATATTTCAACACGCTGGCTTCTGGCTGTCTGCTGCTTATTTTCTGCTCTCTTGCTCTTTTGTTGAGCATATATATACAAAACATATATAAATTTGAAAATACTTCTTCGCTTTGTGCGGCTTCATTAGCATATTTTGCTGCCAATTATTAACGCTAACTAAACTACATTTTTGGACCTGCAGTAAACGCTCGCCAATTATATACAAACTTTTTATTGTGCTTTAAAATTGCAATGTTTATCCAATTCCGACAGTAGTCCGTTATGTCCTGATTTTGCTCAAATTACTTAAAATCTAAATTTTTAAGCAGTTCAGAATCTCGAAAAACGGTTGCTGAAATTTGAAATCGCTTCAAGTAAATTGAAAACAGGCCTGATTATTTCATTTTTAACTTTCTACCCATTAAAAAACCAATTGTAAATAAGATATTTGAATAGCAACTCCTTCTGAACATCAACCGAATAGGTCGCGCCCGGATTTTAGGCAACAACAAAATCGTTAGCGCCTAAAAGCATGCAACATTTTAATGAAAGCTGCTTTTAAAACGTAGCATACTCTTAGCTGCGTTCTCTTATGCTGTTTTTGCCGTAATCGCTGCATACTTTGAGGCTGTCTGTGAAAATTGTATTAGTTGTTATTACAACTTTTAATTAGGACTAACTAGAAATGAATTTAAACTTATTGCACATTTAAACTTAATTGCTAACCAGATTTAGTTAGCTTAAAGTGAGCAATTAACTGATAATGTTTTTTTCTCGCCCTTTGCGCCTGACACAGAGTGCGTGCCTATGGTCCTGGCATTGAACCTATTGGTCCTGTTGTTGGTGCACCCGCCAACTTTACTGTTGAAACCTTTTCGGCAGGCAAGGGTAAGTGTTAAAACAAACAGTTTAAAAAGTACAACTTTTTCATAAATTTAATTTTATGCAGGTGTTGTCGAAGTGTTCATTGAGGGACCCAACGGAGAGAAGGAGCAGGCTGATGTGCGCTTTAACAATGACAAGAATCTCACGTACACGATTTCTTATATACCCAAGGCCGAGGGTGTGCACAAGGTGACCGTTAAGTATTCGGGTCGTGATATACCCAAATCACCGTTCACCGTTAAGGTCGAGGGTCATGCGGGCGATGCTTCAATGGTTAAGGTAACCGGTCCGGGCATACAGCCCACGGGTGTGACCGTCAAGAAGTCCACCTTCTTTGATATACTCGCTAAGGATGCTGGTTGCGGTGTGCCCGAGGTGATCATTATTGATCCGGCAAATCATAAGACATCGGTGGCCGCCAAGGTGCGCCAGTTGGAGAATGGTACTTGGCGCTGCGAATACGTCACCGCAATGCAAGGTCTGCACTCGGTTAATGTGTTTTATGCCGGCACACCCATACCGAACAGTCCGTTCCCGGTTAAGGTGGCGCCTCTGTCAGATGCTCGCAAGGTACGCGTCTCTGGACGTGGTCTGCAAGCGACTGGCGTGCGAGTTGGCGACGATGCGGACTTTAAGATTCATACCGAGGGTGCCGGCGAGGGTGTGCCCGAAGTGCGCGTTATTGGACCTGGTGGCATGAACCAGAATGTCATGCAGTCCAAAGTTGATGGTAATACCTATGAATGCCACTACTATCCCACAAAGGAGGGTCGTTATGTGGTCATGGTTACCTTCAGCGGGCAGGAAGTGCCCAAATCGCCATTTGAGGTGAAGGTTGGTCCCAAGAAGGAATCTTCCATTGTGGCCTATGGTCCTGGTTTAACCAGCGGCATTATTAGCTATCCCGCTGCCTTTGTGGTGGAGACTAATGGCGAAACAGGCGCACTCGGCTTCACCGTGGCCGGTCCCTCGCAGGCAGAGATCGAATGCCATGACAATGGTGATGGCTCCGCATTGGTCAAGTACCATCCAACTGCAGTGGGTGAATATGCCGTGCATATTCTTTGCGACAACGAGGATATACCCAAGTCACCGTTCATTGCTCAAATATTGCCACGCACTGACTTCCATCCAGAGCTAGTAAAGGTCAGCGGTCCAGGTCTGGAGAAGAATGGCGTTACCATCAACCAAGCCACCAGCTTTGATGTGGATACCAGCAAGGCGGGCAATGCGCCACTTGATGTAGTTGTTCAGGATGTCTATGGCAACAAGTTACCAGTGCAAATCAAGAACAATCCCGATGGCACCAAGAAGGTCTCATACACGCCCACATCTGGCGTGCCACATACTGTTGAAGGTAGGTTTTACTGCACTGGTATAGTTCATCTAATCACTCTCTTGTTCTTTGCAGTCAACTATGGTGGCGTCTCCACAACCAACTCGCCACATCGCATCTATGTGGGCGTGCCCGTGGATGCGGCCAAGGTGCAAGCCTTTGGACCCTGGCTACAGCCTGGCGTGCGTCCCAATGTGCCCACCCATTTCAATGTGGACGCACGAGATGCTGGTGATGCGGAACTGAAGGTTAAAGTTGTGCATGAGGATACCAAGTTGGATGTGCCTTGCCGCATCATTGACAACGATGACAGCACATACTCGGTCGAAGTCATTCCACCCATGAAGGGCGCTTATACAACAACCATGACATATGGCGGTCAGCGTGTGCCTTTGGGACAAAAGGTTGTCGTGGAGCAGACGGTGGATGTGTCCAAGATCAAGGTCGATGGACTAGAGCCCAGTAAGTAGAGTTCCTTCATAAAGTAGCCAAGCTGATATTTGATATACATACAAAGATATATATACTGTGAGTTTGTCATGGTCTAAGTCCAAGTCATTTCATTCACCCACAAGCCGCGCCCCTGAACAGTTTGCAGCAATTTCGCATCATAACACATGGTCTGCCAAAGGCGGATTTGGCTGTAACCATCACCAGTCCCTCGGGCAATCGCATTAAGGCACACATCATACCCACCGCCGAGGGTTTTCTGGTCAACTTTACGCCCACACAACTGGGCGAGTATTTGTTAAGCATTTGCTTTGGCGGCACACCCATTACGCCACGCCCCTTTCGCCTACAATGCCTCACGGGCAGCGATTCCAACAAGGTGCATGCCTATGGTCCAGGTCTGGAGCGTGGCATTGTTGGCCAGCCAGCTGAGTTTATGATCGATACACGCGGCGCTGGCCAAGGCGGTCTGGGCGTCACCGTCGAGGGTCCCTGCGAGGCAGCCATCAATTGTCGGGACAATGGCGATGGCACCTGCAATGTCGCCTATTTACCCACCGAGGCTGGTGACTACAGTGTCAACATTACGTTCAACGAGCGTCACATCAATGGCTCGCCATTCCAGCCGCTGATTGTGCCCGTTCCGAATCTGAAGAACACGCGCGTCAGCGGCATCGGCATACAGCCGCATGGTAGGATATTAAAGGAGTTCCAAAATGTTGCCAGTTCCGAGTGTTCCAAGCCGCTGCCGCCGTCTTACACCTCTAATCCGCCTACGCTACTGACCCAGCCAAGTCCTCAAAAAGTCAGCTGACCAAAGTCTAATCTCTCTGCTCCTTACGTTGTTGTTGTCTTGTATTTTTGTATATGTTGAAACTAAACCATTTGATACACTAATCGCATCGTTATATTGTTAGCTTGTTGTTCGTTGGAGTCCAGCTATCATATGAATCTTCTCGCTAATCCTTTGAGTTTTACCCCTTAGGTGTCATCATGAATGCGGCTACGGACTTTATGGTTGATATGAGCAAGGTGGGCAGCAATATTGAGTCGGGCAAGCTGTCCTGCGCCATCTTTGATCACATGGGACATGTGCTGCCCAGCAAGATTGTTCAGGGACCCACGGATGACATATTCCGCATCATGTACACGCCCTTCGAGGCGGGTCGTCACACCATTGAGCTCATGTACGACAATATACCGGTGCCAGGCTCACCATTTGTGGTCAATGTGAAGAGTGGCTGTGATCCCGCACGCTGCAAGGCCTATGGACCTGGCTTGGAGAAGGGTTTGACCAATCAGAAGAACAAGTTCACAGTGGAGACCAAGGGTGCCGGCAATGGCGGTCTATCGCTGGCCATTGAGGGACCTTCAGAGGCCAAGATGACCTGCACGGACAATCGCGATGGCAGCTGCGATGTGGATTATTTGGCCACGGATCCGGGCGAGTATGATATTACCATACGGTTTGCGGACAAGCACATACCGGGCTCACCATTCCGTGTGCTGGTGGAGGAGACCGTGGATTCCAGCAAGGTGAAGGTCTATGGACCAGGCATTGAGCATGGCCAGGTGCGCGAGAGCGTACCCACCGTTTTCAACGTGGATGTGGGCGAGGCTGGTCCTGGCCGCATTGCCGTTAAGTTGACCAACTCCGAGGGCATACCCGTTGACAATCTGAGCGTGGAAGACAAGGGCAATTGCATTTATGCGGTGCACTATGTGCCGCCCAAGGCGGGCTCAGTTTTGACCTGTCAGGTGAAGTTTGCTGACGTGGAGGTGCCATGCAGGTGAGTACATAAATCATATATAGCCAGTAAACACAGCTCAACGTATTTGATTTCAGCCCATTTGTGATGACCGTATTTCCCAAATCCGAAGCAACCAAAGTTCGGGTCAAGGGCGTCAATGAGAAAAAGAAAACTCCTGCCTCACTGCCCGCTGAATTTGAGATTGATACCAAGCAAGCTGGCCAGGCTGATATTAATGTTGCCATTAAGAATCCCAAGGGCAAGCCAATGCAGCCACGTCTCGAAGAGGTTGCCACTGGCACCTATGTGGTATCCTTTGTGCCCGACGAGTGTGGCACATATCAGTGCAGCATCAAGTATGGCGACAAGGAGATCGAGGGCTCGCCCTTCAAACTCGAAGCATTCCCCACCGGCGAGGCCAAGAAATGCAAGTTGGTGGAGCAGGCGCCCAAGATTCAGCCATCCGGTAGTCAGTCCCACTTGAAAGTGGATGCTCGCGAAGCGGGCAATGGTGCTGTCACCTGCAAGATCACCAATAAGGAAGGCAGGTCTGTATTTGAATAAGATGTTAATAATATCAAGATTCAGTTTTTGATTCAAATATATTGCTTTTATTCTGCAGTGAAATTGTTGACATTGATGTTATCGAGAAGGATGGCTTCTTTGACATCATGTATGCCTTAAATGATCCAGGAGACTATGACATCAACGTCAAGTTCGGTGGCAAGGACATACCGAATGGTAGCTTCTCCATTAAGGTAGCCTGATTGACAATTTACAAAAAAAAACACGTTTATGAAGCACAGCCAAATCTAGTCCCAACTCTAGTCACAAATGGGAATTTTTGTTGAAAATTAGCAATTATTATCATAATTTATTTCTTTATCTTTAGTCACATAAGAATTGGGGAGAAGTCGCTCCCAACATATAAGTACATCCGTACATAATGTCTAGTCAAAAAAAAAAACAAGTCCAAAGTCATTTGATGTTTGTGTTTTGTGCGTCCCTCAATGTTTATTAAAATTGTTTATGTATAAAAGTCATTTCAAATTTGCTCGCAATTCAAAAACACGCAAACAATTTACCATATGTGCGTATATATCGTATATATATATATATAAATATATGTATATATCGCCTATAAAGCAATGAAGACTCAGCAATAAAACAAAGAATACAATTTAAGTGCATCGTTGTAAAACATGTCAAACAAAATAAATGAAAAGGAAACTTTCTTTATGTACAAAAAGCAACATAAATTAAAAAACAAAAAATGACAACAAAAAATTGAAATTTAATTGCATGCAAAATTTTTTCGTTTTCGAAATGATTTGAACCAAACCAAATGCTCTGCTATGCTAATTAAAAATTTGCGCTTTGTTTTACATTATGCATTTAATGCACAAATTATTCAAATGTTTTAATGCTTTATATTTGTTATAGCCCGTAGTATTTGTAAGTTGTTTGTGTGTGTTTGTAACTTTTATATTTTTTATTTGATTGAATTTTTGAAACTGTAGCGCACTTAACACAACATTCCTAGCAGCAAAAAAAAGATACCAATCCAATCCAAATACTTGACTTGGTTGCACTCACTTTTTATATGCTTAAGCGCAATACCAAATAATTTATAATAATTGCTAATTTAACAACAAACATTTGATCTAACCCACTTGTAACGTATACTTTGCACTATAAACTTTTGTTTTCAGCCAAAATTCAACAAATTGTAAGTACATATAAAACATATATATATTTATATATATAGAGAACACTGACATCTTGAGAAATGATTTAAACTGACAAGTTTATAATTTCCGACAGCCAAAATACAACAACAAAAACAAACACAATAGTCGCACTGCAGAACAATTCAAATTAAACAACAGAGAGACTAATATAACTTAAAAATTTCGGGCACATTGCCCAACAGATAATATCAGTTTGTTTTGTTTTTGTTTTAAGCATAGATTAATTGTGTTAAAAATATGCGCAATTTACTGTTAAATTCATTGTCATCAATCCCTTGAAACTATTTTGAACTTATAAAAGTATTTGTTTATTGCAAGGGGCACTTTTGTTGTCTATTTTTACTACGCATAGTCTGTAAACTCAAGAACTTTGTTGTTATCATGGGGTCTACGTGACGTTCAGCTGGAATGGTCATAAAATTTGTATTTCAAATAGGTACTTAATTGTTAAATATAGATTTGAAAAAAATTTCAATATGTATTTGGCAAAATGAAAACATTTCCAGTTATAAAAACACAGCATTTTATAGGTTTTTTAGTGATCGTAAAATACAATTTTTATATTATATGAGTAGAAAAGCTTATAAACTAATGGGGGGTTGTATATAAGGTTTTTCTCAAATTACATGCAAGATTCTTAGTTGAAAGTTCAATAAAAATAGATTTAACAAGTAAGAATGATCTAGTCGAGTGTGCCCGACTACGAGACTCCCTGCTCCCAACTTGCATTACAAGCAGTTCAGCGGCAACACAAGCAAGCGGCGCACTTAACGTGTCCAGTGCATGTCAAACTGTTGTTTCTGCCTGCTGAGACGGGGGTAATAGATTCTTCCATAACTTTGGTGTTATTTATCCGATCGTGATGAAATTTACACAGCTGATCAACATTGATACAACATATACGTTTATCAAAAATCAAAGCTTTATCTTTGTGGTTGTGGAAGTCTTTTGCGATTTGCGGGGGTGCGGGGGGTGCATCCGAAATTTGAAATAAACTTGATCTGCGTACGGTATACAGGAACCTGCATGCCAAGTTTGCTATCTCTAGCTCTTATAGTCTCTGAGATCGACGCGTTCATACAGACAGACAGACGGACAGACTTACGGAAATGGCTAGTTTGACTCAGCTATTGATGTTGATCAAGAATATATATAGTTTATATAGTCGGAAATGCCAATTTCTGTCTGTTACACACACTTACAGTACTTTATAACTCCCTTTTTCCCATTTGTAATGGGAACAGGGAGTAAAAATTGTAATTAATATTGATAATTATGCCCAAATTTAAAAAAAGAAAACCTGGTCTATCCAATGCTCGACATGTGCGGGAAGCAAATTATGTAGAACATAAATTAACACATTGTTTGCAAACCAAATGAATTATATTACATTAATAATCAACAAAATCAACAAAATTAAAAAAAAAAGCTAAATATAAAATGGTAAAATGTGCAGACTGCGTTTCAACGTCGAGCGGAAAGACAGCTACAAATTTTGAAATATAAAAGTTTTAGAAATTTTATGAGTGCCACAACAACAACAATAACAACAAATTTCGAAAGTTTTTCGACTGAAACCACCGTAATATAATGAAAATTTATATATATATAAATTGTAGCATATAAAGTGTTGAATTATAATTTTTCTTTCTGGTATAGTATAGCTAAATATATATGTATGTATTTATACATGCAGCATTACATCAAGTTGTACATCGCGAAGAACCTACGCAACTCGGCCAGGCGATCGGAGACTGCTGATTCACAATTGTTGTTGTTGTTGTTGTTGTGGTTGTTGTTGCTGTTGTTGTTGTTGTGGTTGCTGCATGCAATCGCGTGGCAAGCACAAATATCAAGTATACGTCGCTGCTAAAGGCGACTGCATATATGAAAATGTATTTTCTGCAAACAACTAAAAATTCGCAAGTAATTAAAATAAGAAAATGAAATTATTTACATGTGTATGTGTGTGTGTGTTTGTGTGCTAAATTTGTTGTTGCTGGCCGTGGAGACCATTAAGATTGGCAAGAGGAAGAGCCACATCTAGTGTCAATTTAATATAGCTAGTCGCCATAGCTAGTCGTGCACCGATTCTTAGTCAGAGTTTGTCCTCAACGCTGTCATCGTCATCATTGTGTCGCGTTTTTTGTCGAATACTGGAAGTCTAAAAGGTGGCACTGCAATAGTTTTGATTTTCTTATATTCTTGAATTGAAATTTCGTGACGTTTTTTGATGCATATCGATATATGTGTAGATCGCTGCTTGGTCTGTCAATAGATATATACGATATATATATAACGAAAGCGTTCTCTTCTATTGATTGGTCGTTCATATATATTCGCGTACTTCTTATTAATAGCTCAAATATTTTATTGAGATTTGTATCTATGAGTTTTTGCGTCGATTTTGGCCACGGATATGGCACGGCATACATAATTTCAATATTTTGCACTCATTATAATGTGCTTATGTAACAGCTGTTTGTCAAAATACTTTGCACATGACCGCAAAAAAAAAAAAACTACGAAGAGAGTACATCATGTCTATCAATGCCACTTCCTTTCAAATCGTGCGTGCGTCTATTTGTCTTATTTGTATTTTTTTTGTAATTATTATTGTGTTTCAGGCATTCGCAGCTTCTTTTTCTCGTTTTTATAATTTCACACTTTCAAGTATTTCCATATCAATCAGTGCATCAATTTTTAATAATAAGCAGAAGCCACAAGCAGTCATTGTAAAATATATTTGTGCAAAATTTCTTCACAAGTGCAAAGTATACGGATATAAGTACTATAATACTATATGTGTATTCGTGTCTGTGTTCCGATTTCCAAATTGCCAAATCGACCAATGGCATGCGTTGTTGTTATTTTATTACATTTTTGTGAATAACTTGAAAATTTTCAATTTTATTTTCATTGACCTCAGGCTGTCGAAAGCATCGAACAATACTCGCACAGTGAATACGTCGAGGAGCATACGTCCAAAGTGGTGCAGCAAACAACAACCCAGGTGAGATATAATAGTGCAAAATATATAAATAAGAAACAACCTTCTAAGGATTTCAAAATGTGTTTGAAAATAGATAGCTAGTAAAAACTGTAAATGTGATTTCAAATCATTTTTACAATCAAACAATCGGTATAAAAATGAGATGTATGAAAAACTTTTCTTTCATTTTTGACTTTAATACCATAGTTAATGTGAGGTGCAACAACTAATCACATCACAAACATTTGCCATTAGACATGGAGCGGCAGTTCGTACAGTTCCGTTCCGGAAGTAGCCACACTTCCTCATCAGCAACCAATGCCACCAACTCCACTGTCAAGCATCCACTTACCCCTTGCTGCGTTAGAACTAGTTGAGAATTCTAAGCGCATGAAGTGAAGAAAGTGCTTTAGAGTTGTGTTGTGTGTGATTTGTTGCCGTGTCATGGTATCCAGCTGCGTAGAGTGCTATGTTAGCAACTTTTCAACTACATAGTGCTTCATAGTTGGATTTTTTTATTTTTAAATAAATGCAGCTAAATGCAGTTTTTTTATGTACATTCTTTACATGTCAACAAAATTTCAACACAATAACGCAACTGTATCTTATAGCTGCCTTAAGAAAAGTCGGTTGAAAAACAAGTTTGTGTATGAAAAACTTTTTTGTTTCTCAAACTGTTTTATCCAAGTTAACCTATTCTGCGTTCTCGTCATGCTGGCCATATTTAATAAAAACTAGGCGACAATATGTATCTTATAGCTGTCAAGCGTTTGAAAATTAAATTTTATGTATGTATCTTCGGCAAGCCAAATATAAATTTTCTTTTCTGTTTTGAACCATAATGATAGAATTATAATTTTAATTTTTTTCTTTATATCTGTTGAACTCCTTTTTATAATTTTTGCAGAGTGAGCTTGTAAACGGAAAATCGGAAATTATATATCGAAGTGTTGCCTTTGAGAAATTGCCACTACCCACAACAGGCGGAAACGTAACTGGTGCGTATCATGTTTTTATATGTAACAATATATAACTTAACTTATGCCAGATCTAACAAGCATCTATTTGCACTAAGCATTCCAAATTTATGCCAACAAATTCGAAAATACCTTAACAATATTTACGATTTGATATTCTAAGACTAAAAAAAAGAAAAAGCATTCGTGCCAAACGAATTTTTAATTAAACACAAACATGTTATTTGTTTAATTTAGAAAAACATTTATAATATTTATGCGCCATTTAAGTAGCGTCTCGAATTTTGCAATTTAGTGCAACGCCTCGACAAAGCAGTCGCTGCTACTATTGTAAATAGTCTCGGAAAACAAAAATAGAAATCAAAACTGTCATAAATTTCAAAAATATTTGTATGAAAACATATATAGCTAAAAATACATAGAAAAACAACGTATTTAGACGAAGCGATGAGCAAGCATGGACAATGTTTTCAACAACTGCGACGGATTGAACATGCATTTATATATATACTATATATGATATATGCAGATAATGTCAGTCGCGACAGTTTGACCGACGTCTGACGGCTTATCTGGCTAATTGTTGACAGTTGAACAACTTAATTTAAAAATGGCAACGACTCTGCTTTCAGTTTTTTTTTTTTGGGAGATCTTTGTAAAATGTTTGCGGCCAATTGTCGTGTTAACAATTTGTTTTTCTTGGGTTCATTGACTAAGTCATTGACTTGCCGGGGTGAAAGTAATTAGGTATTAAAATGTTCATATGTACGCAAATTAACTGAATTTATGTTCGAATCGTCGAGAGAATTACGAGTTGTAAATTGGCTTGCCTACAATTTCATTAAATTCTTAACATGATTGATGAGCTGTTTTGCATTTAGTTTTTCGTTTTACGTTTCTGTTTTTGGCTTGAGAGCATACAAATCAATAAATAAATATACAATTTTGTTTCGCTGCTAAAATATTTGTTCGATTTTTCACGCTTCCATGCAATTTTCATACATTTTCGCCGCTTGGCTACGATGTGGCGGCCCGCTCTGATGCGAACTGCGACGCACTGCACCCAGAAATTTGGGTCTGGGCTCCTCATTAAGATCACACAACGCGCCACGTTTCATTTGGGTTGGACTCTCCCCGCAAGTGGCAAATGTGGCAAATGAATATCAAACCAATAAGTTGACTTTTGAACGCTTTTTGGTCGCTCAAGTGTTGCCGCTTTGTGGCCAAAATGTTGCGGCTTTTATTGCGCGCTCCATTTCGTTTGAAGATGGTTTATTGTAAATGATTCGTTTTGGCCAAATGACATTTTTTGTCGCGCATTTGTTGCACTGATTTTTCATTGCTCGTATAGACGTCTAAACAACTTTTATTGATCATGTGAATCAATGCTATAAAGCAACAACAAACTCAGAACTTAGTCTACTAGCTCTAAAACACATTCAAAACAAGTAAGAATGCTCTAGTCGAGTGTGCCCGACCACGAGACTCCCTGCTCCCAACTTGCACTTCAAGCAGTCAGCGACAACACAAGCAAGCAGTGCACTTAACTCGTAAACTGCTTGTCAAACTGTTGTTGCTGTCTGCACAGACTGGGGAAATAGATTCTTTCATAACTTTGGTGCTATTTATCCGATCGTAATGAAATTTACGCATCCGATCAACATTGATTAAACATATATGTTTACCAAAAATCAAAGCTTTATCTTTAAAACTGCGGGGGGGGGGGGGGGGGTGCATCCGAAATTTGAAATAAGCTTGATCTGCGTATGGTATACAGACGGACATGGCTAGTTCGTCTCGGCTGTTGATGCTGATCAAGAATATATATAGTTTATGACTCCTTCTGCCTGTTACACACATTTGCAGTACTTTTTTTTTCCCCCATTTTTAATGGGAACAGGGAGTAAAAATTAATCACCTTTTTTTGAATTCAACACATAGATATTTGAAATGTTGTCTGCATTTGATGACAAATACAATTTGCATGATTTTTGTCAAAAATTTGATTGATTTTAGCCAATTTTACATTTCAGCTGCTCAATGCCAACAAAATCGAATACTTATTACATAAGTATACAAATATTGAATGTTTCCATACTTATGAATACATTTGAATTCACATATTATGTATACATTTGACAAAATGTTTAACGCATTTTTTGCATACCTTAGATTTGTTTTATATGTATAGATAGTATTTTATAGTTTAAAATAAAAAGCCATAAAAATTCTACATATCGAAATTATTTTTAAACATTTTTCGCCTGTTGTTTTTAATGCTCAAATATTAATAAATTTGATGTCGTCTTTTGCCGCAATAAGTAATAAATTATATTTCCTTTGGAATATACGTTTGTAGGTTTTTTTTTAGACATTTAGCATATATAGAATATATGTATATATAAATGTGCATGACCTGAAGTCTAAAACGCAAAATTAATTTTATATTTGCACCTTTCGAGCTCGAAATTCGAAATGACAACTGTTAAAATGTCCAAGAGACCAATACTAGGACAAGGCGCATTCTATGTTAGCAACCATATATATATAATATATATGCTTGATATCTCACACACACACACACACATAAAGTTGTCATATAGAAATGCCCATCGCAAATATTTTTCCAATTTTTCTATATATTTTATCTCTTTTATATGTATATCGTTCATTGGCTCTGCTTTTGCTGCTGCTGCCTATTTTATAGAACAGATCTCAACATTGGCAGCCATATTTTCGAAGATCCATACCATTGCATGTATGTGTGTGTGTGTGTGTGTGTGTGCATTTGTATGAGTGTTAGTTGATCTATGCTGCCAGCGTCGCTGCTGCTGCCAATAGAGACGCATCTTTGTGGTAGCAACTGGCATGCTTTTATATATTGGCCTTAATTTCGATTTGGAACTGTCGATGTTCACTTGAAATCGGGACGTGGAAACGCGTGGATCTGCAAAAACGTCGCTGGCAATTAAAACAAAAATAATAATAATCGTGCGCAATCAAATGATATATTCATAATAATTTCAATCATAATAAACATTTAACAACTTTAGTGTCTGTGTGTGCGTGTGTGTGTGTGTGTGTGTGTATTTAAAGGATACTCTAGTACAGGACATTGCCAAAAAAAAAGACATTCAACTTGTTATACAATTTTAATAGTTACATATTACTTATATAATCGCTTTATTCGAAAGTGTGAGTGCAAATTTAATATTCTCTTAGTTTCTTATCCTTGTTTGAATGTGTGTTGTGCTGTTGCAGCTCAGCCAGGATATGCGTTAGCATAATGCATATCCTTGCTGACTTTTGCGACACAAATTGATGCACAACAAAATACGTTGTTATATTAAATTATTCTAAATTTTAAGTGTCTTTATTTCAAAATCTAAACGGGCCACTAAAAAACCAAATTAAAAACTCAAAAAAAAAAAAAAAAAACGCAACTTCAAATTGAAACACCAAAATGCACTTCAGTTGGTTACCTGAGAATAAACCACCGCCGCTAGCCACCTGGGCAGATCATACGTATTATTTTCGACCCTATTATTATAAAGTGACCGTCTCTGAACGCGATCACGCGGAACGCACTAACGTTTACTTCAATGAGACGATCATACCGGAAAATCAAGGACTAAATGGTTCAGATTTTATGCCATTAAATTTTAAATCATCGTTTTCAATTGTAACACATCAAGGTAAATTTTTGCTTATGAAAGCACCAAGATCCTGCATCTAAAAAAAAGTCTAAATAACTTAATTCAAAAACAACGTTAAATAAACCGCTCAATCATTCAGTTCTGGAGTTGTCTCTGTGAAACAACAACAACAAAAAACAGCAAATATGTTTTAATTTTTTGATATTTTGCCAAGGCAAAATGACGTGCACAGAATGTCGTCAATAAACCCCAATTCCGACTGACTAAAGCCACAAATATTTGATGTGTGTTTCATTTTTGTGTTAATGGCCAAAATCTCACCAAATTGCTCGACAACGCCTCCGATTGAAGACGGCGCTTGACCACACACATCCATAAGTACTACGACTAAGAACTAAAGTGTGCCGCATGCCGCATGCCGCATGCGCCGCCTGCCCCCAAAAACCAAAAACAAAGTGCAAATGCAATTTTGAATTATTACCAAAACGTCTCTTAAATGTGTCTTCTTTTATGGCACCGACGCATTTGTCAGTTTGCCTGCCATTATGCTCATAGCTGAAAATTATATTCTATGATTTATTATCAGAGTTTGCAACAAAGCGTAAAATTCGTTTGGCTCTCTGGCATGTGGATTCTGATCTGTCAGAGGATTGCGTGTATTCTGCAGCCTGATCATAATTTACACTGGCTAACAAGTGCCTATTTGAGTCAAGGAATTATACATGCAATTAATGTTGAATCATTGTGTAATTATAACGTACTTGTCTGATATTAATCGGTGTTTCTTTGGCATAATCATCTAATTAACGACCAATTAGAAAGTTCAAATTTCAACTTTTCTCTTCAAATTTGCTTAAGGCAAAACGTTTCAATCGGTTTTAGAAATTTAGAACAGTAAACAATTTCCATTTCGAAAATGGCAAGAAACCTGCTTGAATTAAAACACATTCAGGAATGCTCCCATTTCCGAATTCACAAATTCCGATACGGATTTATAAATTAAATTACAAAATCAATTGAAAACAAGAAAATAATGTTAACTTCGGTGTGCCGAAGAAATATACCCTTGCAGAAAAGTTGTTCATATGAAAACTTAATTAATGATCGATTGTTCCTATGTATAAGTATATAAGTATATATAAGTATATGCAAAAACGCAGAGTAGATAAAGTTGGTTATGATAGTTTAAGAAACAAAAAAGGATTTTAATACAAAAACCTATTTTTGAACCGATTGTTTCTATGGCAGCTATAAACAAGTAAGAATGCTCTAGTCGAGTGTGTCCGACTACGAGACTCCCTGCTCCCAACTTGCACTTCAAGCAGTTCAGCGACAAAACAAGCAAGCAGTGCACTGAACGTGTCCAGTTCCTGTCAAACTGCTGTTTCTGCCTGCTGAGACGGGGGTAATAGTTTCTTCCATAACTTTGGTGCTATTTATCCGATCTTGTTGAAATGTACACAGCTGATCAACATTGATACAACATATATGTGTGCGGGGGTGTGCATTCGAAATTTGAAATAAACTTGATCTGCGTAAGGTATACAGAAACCTGCATGCCAAGTTTTGTGTCTCTAACTCTTATTGTCTCTGAGATTGACGCGTTCATACAGACAGACTGACAGACGGACAGGCAGACGGACAGACAGACGGACAGACAGACAGACGGACATGGCTAGTTCGTCTCGACTGTTGATCCTGATCAAGAATATATATAGTTTATATAGTAGGAAATGCCTCCTTCTGTCTGTTACACACATTTGCAGTACTTTATAAATACTTTATAAAATAATTATCTGATTTTGATAAAATTTTGTAAACTTAGAATTTGTAAGTTTGGTTAAGGTCACTTGATCGTTGCTATGCCAGCTATATTTTAAGCTGATCTGATCCGGCCGATTTTGGCATATTTATTTGCGCCAAATTTCATCAAAATTTGAGAGACTAGCTCGCATAGAAACAGACAGACAGACAGACAAACATGGCTAGTTCGACTCGGCTGTTGATAATAATCAAAAGTATGTATACTTTATAGGGTCGGTGACGTCCACTTCAATTCTGTACAAATTCTGCGTTTTACTTTATAATTCACACCCAAACAATATATGATTCGGATTTATTTATTATGTACTCACGTACATCATATTTTTCTAAGTTCTTGTTGACTAGTGTTTGATTTTATTGCCATGGGCGAATGGCGCAAACTTTCGCTGATATATCGAAAACATATATGACTAGAACGAACAGCTTGAGAGTCATTAAATCTTTCATTTGTATTGCCAGCGTCCATTAGATGATGCCAAAAGATGCCACTGTGGCAGGGGCGCAACTAGACGGGGGGCCACAGCATGCGCGGCGGTTTGACATGCTTCAATGGGCGGCGCTGGCAGATAGCCTGGGCAATGGGCAAAGGGTGGGTTATGGTATCGGTCACTGCGACGGACAGCAACAAATGTTCAAACATAAATAATCGTATTTATTTTGTCTTAAGATGACCACTGCCACTGTGCGCTATAGCAGCTATAGAGTTGTCTTGCCAGCATTTTTTTATACGTTCAATTTCTTTCGTAGTTTGTATTTTTTCCATCTATTTTGTATTTAATGCACGCACTCAGCGCCACATTTTGATCGTTAATTTGTGCAAAGTTCTTTGAAAAGTATTTCGGATTATTTGAATTTTACATGTCATTTCCTTTATAAAACTGAACAGCTGAGAACGTTGTTTTGCAGGCGTTTACATTATTATATATACTACATAGTTTTTATCATTATGAAATTGTATTTGTATTATTTTTATTATGTTCATATTGATTTGACACATTTAGAATATTTCATAAACGGCTATTTAATTGTTTCACATCAACAGCAAACACGAGCCAATAAATTTTCAATTGTTTTCAAGCGTTCCACTTGGCACTAACGCCAGACATTTTCTTTTTGGTTTTTCTCTATTTTCTTTTGCCATTGTTTATTTCGAAAATATTCTTGGTATTGGACAGGCACGCGACACGCTTCTCTGATTTATGTGTGTTTACCAACTGAGTTTTTTTGTTTTTGACTCAGATAAGGCGGTATTTATTCCGGCGGGATCAAAACAAAGCGAATTATTAGCTCAATAAATACAAATGCTAAGCATACACGTATATATTAAATATGAGTCAGTTTTCAAATGGAAAGAGTTTCTGAAATTTATGACATGTTCAAGATTGAACATATAATTATAATGTGCGCACAGCTGGAAACAGATTGAGTACAATAATTTATAATAATGTTGTGGCAACATGTGAACTGAAAGCATATATATATATATATATATATATATATATATAATAATCAACTTTTATTTATGTTAAATATATAAAACCACTTAAATATTTGAATAGTCGAAATATCAAATATGTTTTCATTTTAATAAAGGTTCTGTTTCATTTAGTTTCTTTAGCTATTTTTGACACAGCATTTTGACATTTACTGCTAAACGCCCACTAAATTCCAAGCAGGTGATTTTCTATCAACAACATTTTTTTCTTGCTGTCATTTTATGTGGCAGCCACTTAAAATTAATGATCCCTCTTGAATTTTCTATATGCATACGTTTTTTTTTTTAAATTTTCTTTTAGAAAACTTGTATACATATTTAGTTATATATGCAGTTATTAATGTATATAAAAAAGATTGCCGAATATATTTTAAATATAATTATAAATATAAACACGTGTCAATTTTTATCCACATACTAAAAGATCTTCCAGCATTTGGTGAGCTAAAACTGCACATTGAATAAAACGCATATCATTTTGGATATATATATGTTTGCAGATGTGTGCTATACATATAGACACATAACTAAAAAATATAAAACATTGTCCTATATTCGACCTCAAAAAAAGATCCGGGACTGATTTCGCATGACTGCGTGGGAAAGTATAAAACTAAAGAAAATTTCTTCAGAAAGTCGAAGATTAGTGCCAACTCAGTTCGTGCGGAGCATTCGTTGTGTTGAGAAGTGATTTGAATATCGAAATAGTGCTCCAGGATTATATAAAGGATAATTAATATATATTTTGGTTAAAAAAAAGTATGAGAAGAATTTTAAAAATATTTGTCTTGCTTAAAAATTTGAAATCACATTAAGATGCCAATGTCCTGTTCAAGAATTTTTCAAATTTTCCGAAAATTGTTGCAAAATTCAAGTTTCGAGTGCAAAAATAACGGGGAAAGAAACACTTGCTCACATAAATTAACTGTGCTTGTCATAAATACACGCAAATTGAAAATATTTTGTGCTCCGCATACCAAAAATAGATTCGTTTAACAAAAATTGTCACGCAAAAGTTGGAACATAAAATTGAAATTATGATATTGCTTCAGCATATTGACTAAGATATTTTCAAAACTTATGGCGACCACCTACACACAATCCGTTGATTTCAATATTAGAAATACGCACTTGGTTGTGATACATTTTAAGTCACACCCCCTGATTAACATTCCAGATTTTAAGGTTATGTTAACTGTTAAGATCAAGCAACTAATTTATATTAATATTTCTGCTTACAGCTGAAGTCAAAATGCCAAGTGGTAAAGTAGATAAACCCATTATTCAAGACAATCGTGATGGTACCGTCTCCGTGAAGTACGATCCACGTGAGGAGGGCTCCCACGAACTGGTTGTTAAATACAATGGTGAACCTGTGCAGGGTAAGTAGAAACCGGAAATACAATTATATTATACAATTGCTCAATATATTTGATCTATTGCAGGATCTCCGTTCAAATTCCATGTGGATTCCATAACATCCGGCTATGTAACCGCCTACGGACCGGGTCTGACCCATGGTGTCACTGGCGAACCCGCCAACTTCACCATCTCTACCAAGGGTGCCAGCGCCGGCGGCTTGACCATGGCCGTTGAGGGTCCCAGCAAGGCAGACGTAAGTGTGGACTTATTATAGATCCTTGACTTTAGCTCTACAGTTTCTATAAATACTTATTACAGATCAACTATCATGACAACAAAGACGGCACTGTATCGGTGCAATATCTACCAACTGCTCCAGGTGAATACCAGGTGTCGGTACGTTTTGGTGATAGGCACATTAAGGGTTCGCCCTATTTTGCCAAGATCACCGGCGAGGGTCGCAAGCGTAATCAGATATCGGTTGGTTCGTGCTCGGAGGTTACCATGCCTGGTGACATCACCGATGATGACCTGCGCGCCCTTAACGCCTCCATTCAGGCACCCAGCGGCCTGGAGGAGCCCTGCTTCCTTAAGCGCATGCCCACCGGCAACATTGGCATTTCGTTCACGCCCCGTGAGATTGGCGAGCATCTGGTGTCCGTAAAGCGGATGGGCAAGCACATCAACAACTCACCCTTCAAGGTTACCGTCTGTGAGCGTGAGGTGGGTGATGCCAAGAAGGTCAAGGTTAGCGGCGCCGGTCTTAAGGAGGGACAGACTCACAGTGACAATATATTCTCTGTTGATACACGCAATGCCGGTTTCGGCGGTCTCTCCGTATCCATCGAAGGTCCCAGCAAAGCGGAGATTCAATGCACCGACAAGGATGATGGCACGCTAAACATCTCGTACAAGCCCACCGAACCCGGCTACTACATTGTCAATCTCAAGTTTGCCGATCATCATGTGGAGGGTTCTCCTTTCACCGTTAAAGTAGCCGGCGAGGGCAGCAACCGCAAGCGTGAAAAGATTCAACGTGAACGCGATGCTGTGCCCATTACGGAAATTGGCAGCCAGTGTAAACTGACTTTCAAGATGCCTGGCATAACATCCTTTGATCTGGCCGCCTGTGTCACCTCGCCCAGCAACGTTACCGAGGACGCTGAAATTCAGGAGGTTGAGGATGGTCTGTACTCAGTGCACTTTGTGCCCAAAGAACTGGGTGTGCACACCGTCTCGGTGCGCTATTCCGAGATGCATATACCCGGTTCGCCTTTCCAATTTACAGTGGGCCCACTTCGTGACTCGGGCAGCCATTTGGTCAAGGCTGGAGGCTCTGGCTTGGAGCGTGGCGTTGTCGGTGAACCGGCCGAATTCAATGTGTGGACACGTGAAGCTGGTGGCGGCTCCCTTGCCATTTCGGTGGAGGGCCCCAGCAAGGCAGACATTGAGTTCAAGGATCGCAAGGACGGCAGCTGCGATGTTTCCTACAAGGTGACCGAACCCGGCGAGTATCGCGTCGGTCTGAAGTTCAACGACCGCCACATCCCCGACTCACCCTTCAAGGTTTATATCTCGCCTGATGCTGGCGATGCCCATAAGCTGGAGGTGCAGCAATTCCCACAGGGTAACATTCAAGCCGATGCTCCATATCAGTTTATGGTGCGCAAGAACGGCGCTAAGGGTGAATTGGATGCCAAGATTGTGGCACCATCCGGCACCGATGATGATTGCTTCATCCAGGTAATTGACGGTGAAATGTGCTCGGTGCGCTTCTATCCGCGCGAGAATGGCATCCATGCCATTCATGTCAAATTCAACGGTGTCCACATACCCGACTCCCCCTTCAGAATCAAGGTGGGCAAGGATGTGGCTGATCCGGCTGCCGTGCACGCTAGCGGCAATGGGTTGGAAGATGTCAAGACTGGACACAAGGCCGACTTTATCATCAATACCTGCAATGCGGGCGTTGGCACACTGGCCGTATCTATCGATGGTCCTTCCAAGGTGGCTATGGACTGCACGGAGGTCGAAGAGGGCTACAAGGTGCGCTACACACCACTGCTGCCTGGCGAGCATTACATCACTGTTAAATATAACAACATGCACATCGTGGGATCTCCCTTCAGGGTGCATGCCACCGGCGATAAGCTGGCCGATGAGGGTGCCCAGGAAACGTCCACCGTTGTTGTAGAGACGGTCCAAAAGGTTGCCAAGGGCGGCAAAAGCACTGGCGTCCATCTGCCCAACTTCAAGTCCGATGCCAACAAGGTTGTGTCCAAGGGCATGGGCCTGAAGAAGGCATATATCGGCAAGCAGAACCAGTTCAGCATCTGTGCCACAGATGCGGGTAAGTAACACCATTTTACTTTGTGCTTGACATCATTTTTTAATGTTTTCCATTTGTGGCAGGTAACAACATCCTGTACGTGGGCATGTATGGGCCCAAGGGACCTTGCGAAGAGTTCCATGTGAAGCATGCTGGCCACAACAACTACAATGTGCAGTATATGGTACGCGATCGTGGCCAGTACGTGCTCCTAATGAAATGGGGCGAAGAGCATATACCCGGCTCCCCATTCCAGATCGAAGTCTAGGCTAAAGCCAAACAATCATACATATATACATACATATTAATATAACCCCGAATGTGGGCGCGTTATTGTGGACCAATCGTATGTTCCAGGGTCAATTTTGTGTGTTTTCTTCATGATTGTCTTTGTTTAATTTTAATTCTTTGCCTATCATTATTATAAGTGATTATTATTTTTTGTTATTTGTACATAAAAAAGAAAAGTGTTTTCAACTTGAAAAAGTATGCGCGCCATTTTCACATATTAATTCATTTGTTTTTTGTGTGAATACTTAAACTAAAAATTTAAATTAAATGCATTCAATTAATTTTCATAATCGAGATCAAAATGACTTGATAAAATTCAATTACACACAAGAAATGTTTAAAATGCGAATAAATCTCTTAAACAATTATTTAATAGTTAAGCAAACACTTATGAAGATGATTATTATGACTATGACGTATTATGTTTTTTATTATCACTATCGACATGTAATTTACGTAAACTCAAATAAACAAATTTTTAAAAATTATCCTACGAATTTGTTATGTTATAGTAGTAAGTACTCTGGCATTGGAACATCTGAACAAAAAAATTTAATACTATTCAATATATTTAATCTGTTATTTTATTAGATTTATTAAGCTGTTTCATTTGCATACAACATATAATGTCATATATTCTTCTTTTGGCCTCTATAAGCAGATCGTCGCTTAACATATTCAATTCTTTGGTAACGAATTGACCAAACTGTTCAGTTAGTTGGGTTTTGCAGGAGATTTGAGATGTATTTGAGCTTTGTTGTTTAACGTTTGGCTGCTCCATTGAGTCATCGCACTGCATATCAAATTCTAAATATTCTGGTTGAAGTAATTGGTTTTTACTTAAGAATTGGCATAAGGAATTACTTTTATCGAGTACATCGTCAGTGTGAACGTCAGATTCAATATCTTTGATGGCGATTTCATTTGTTGTTTCTTTATTCACAGACGTGACGTTTTCAACACCAGATTCATTATCGTGGTAAGAGTTCTCCAATTTGATGCATGTGTCTGGATACATTGCTTTGTTATCATTGAACCAAGAACTAGAGTCCTCAGCGTAACTTGAAGTTTCACTGTGCTCAGAGTATTCATCAAATTTAGTCGCTTCTAAGGTTCCTAAAAGTTCAGACACTTTAGAGTAATGAATCCATTCCGTTTTCAAGTCCTCGCTATCTCTTAGTTTTCTAAGAACAAAACAAAAACAAGAACATTTAATTAGATTTCATGTGTTAAACAATGATCAACTTACCGAAATTTACGTGTAAGCGATTCAATTTTCGTTTTTATATCGGCGGGTTTAATTTCAATTCCTTGATGATGGAGCTCGATCTCCATACTCATATAAACAACTGACTTTTTTATATCGCTTCGCAAATCACGTACAAATGTTTTCCATACTCCCAGAAATATCTCCTCTTCATGTAGAGACCAACATTTTCGCCTTTTGGGTTTTTCCTGCGTTGCGTTTTTCTGTGTAGAATCTGAAGAATTGGCACTATCTGATTTATTTGCTGCTTGCCTGGTTTTTTTCGGCTGCGGTTTAACTATGTTTTCGTTTTGGGAGCATTCCTCCTCATTAAAAAGCAAGGAACCAATCTCATCGACAAAGACCGAACTGAAAGTTCCGCCTAGAATCCAAATATAAATAAATGATAAAGTGGTTAAGTTAAATATGTCCGATTTTTCAGTACCAATTAATAGCTTACTTGAACTATCTTCCAGCTGTGTTTCGAATTCAATTTCCTTTGATTCATCTTGATATTCCATAATTGCTGCCAATGTTTTAAAATGCTTCCATTTCTTCTTAGACCTGTTCTCGTTAATAATACTGAAATTGCGTTTATTTAACATTATTGCGTATTTGAAAGAGGAGGCCAAGTACTTACTGATGATATTTCCTCTTGAACGATTCCATTTTTGCCTTGATATGACCAGCTGAGACATCAATTCCTTGATTTGTAAACTCCACTTCCAAGTCCCTATATACTTCTGATCGCTTTTTGCCACTGTGCAACGCGCCCAAGTTGGTATACCACACACGCAGAAATCTGTCCTCCTCGACGGGCGTCCAGCACTTTCGTTTAGCACTCACTAAAAATACAAAGATTCACATTTCAAACTCAAGTCTTTTACTTAGTAATTGAGTCGCGTACTTACTTTCCAATGTTTTAAAGCAGTTTTTTTTGCAATGTTTTCCTAATATGTCCTTTCTGCGAATTGTAATAACACTAAAACCATAACAATGATTAATTCTTTGACAAGGTTGGCCTTCAGTGAATTTTGGATTTGCAGGTACGTCATGAAGGCGTGCTAGAAACAGAACAGAACTTCTTACATGTGACGTCAAATGCATCTGCTGTATGTCGATATCATACTTTCAGGTACCATGAGGAAAATGGAGTCAGCTGTTGTAAGCGTTGCCACCTTGTTGAAATGCGCATACATAAATGACTAGAGTTGGGTTGATCTGATCTGAACTAGTTCCAATGAGCGTGTCTTTGATCTATGTAGTTTGATTTATCGTTTGATCATCATAAGTGATATTTGAGAGTTTAAAAGAAAATAAAGGGTAAGTTATTTTATACGGAAAGGAACTATATGAGAGATAAGTTTCTTTAATCGGGAACGAACGAAATGAAAGATTAGTTTCTAAACCGGAATGGAACTAAAGGAAATGAATGAAAGATTCTTTTTAGGGAAACGAAATACTGAGCTAGAACAAAAGGAACTAAAAATCCCAACTCTCTACCGGCCCTCGAAATTCGAATGGCAAATTACAAAACAAATTTGCTCGGCTGTTAAGTCCCGGGATTGACACATAGACGGCGGCAGTAAAATTTTTTCCATATTATTTATAAAGACAAATTTCGTGTGTTAATAAAACGTTATTTTTTTAAGGGAAAAGATGCCGTCTAATGACCGTAAAGTAAAGTTGATCGAGATAGCTGAGTCTCTAAAGATATCGAAAGAGCATGAATATTTGGACATGCGGAAGCTCTGTGCAAAGTGGATGCCGCACGAGCTCACAATCGATCAGAAACAACAACGAGTTGATGATTTTGAGCAGTTTTTGGAGCGCTGTTCAACCGTAATAAAGACGAATTTTTGCGTCGGTATGTGACAATGGATGACTCCACCAGAGTCAAATCGGCAGTCAACTGAAAGGACTGCACGCGACGAGCCCAATCCAAAGCGTGGAAACACGCAACAGTCGGCTGGCAACGTTACGGCGTCCGTATTTGGGGATGCCATGGAATAATTTTCATCGACTATCTACAGAAAGGGCTGGAGCGTTTGAAGGAAAAGATCCTGGAAAAACGGCCTCATTTGAAGAAGAAAAAAGTGTTGTTTCACCAAGAAAATGCACCATGTCACAAGTCGATGGAAACGATGGCAAAATTAGCTTGAATTGGGATTCGAATTGCTTCCCAATTATCCAGACTTAGCCCCCAGCGAGTATTTCCTGTTTGGAGACATCAAGAAAATGCTCGAATGCGTGAATTTTAAGACCAATGAAGAAGTGATTGCCGAAACAGAGGCCTATTTTGAGGCTGAAGACAAATCGTACTACAAAAATGGTACCAAAAAGTTGGAAGATCTCTAAAATCCCTGTATCGCCCTCGAAGGCAACTGTGTTGAATAATAATAATTGGATTTTGCCAAAACAATGAACAAATTTGAATGTGAGTAAAATGCAATAAAATATAGACAAATATAGATATACTTTAATGCTTTTCATTACGTTTAATTTGCAGCATATTGGCATCGCACATGATATTGTATATTTTTCTCCTCGTATCAACACCTATATCCGCGTCTAGTCCGTGCAACTCTTTCGCTACAAGTTGACCGAACAATTCATGTTCATGACGCAGGCTTTCAACGGCATCTGACGTCGTTGTTTGCTTGTGTGGAGGAGTGACATCTAAGTTTTGAGGTTCTTCGCATTGCATTATGTTTTCAGTGAACTTAGGTTTCAGTTCAAGCTCAACCTCTTCATGATGGAAGTATTTATCGGCATCTGAGCTCGGTATAAAAACGCCGCTCTGCTTGAGTGGAGAAGTGTCGTCTACGTTTTGAGAAGCTTCGCACGACATACTTTCAGTCCACTGGGACTCCAGTGCAAAGTCATCCTCGGAGCTTCTTTCTTCTTCTACGTCCAACTTCGCAGAGTTTCCCTCTTCAACGTAAATGGAGCTAAAATTAGTATCTAAGGCATGAATGTCTACTATAGATAATTTCAAAATTTACTTTTCTTTCGATTTGTTTCCACCTTTATGATTGCTTCCACTTTATGATAAAGCTTCCAAGCTTTCAGTAAGTTACCCGATGTATCCGTGCTACAATGCCTTTGATAAACATAATAAATAGGGATTCTTATCACTAGCATAAGAAATGTTTTATTTTTATGCCCACCTATACTTGCGCCTCAGCATTTCCAATTTTTTTTTTATATCTGCTACGTTTACTTGGCTGCCGTGCTCATTCATTTTCTGTGCCATCTCCGCATATATATGAACATTTTTGCGTACTCCTCCGAAATCATGAATTCTGTGTGCCCAATCGTCAACCAGCACCGTATCCAATGTCTCAGTCCATCTCTTTCTCTTCTTTCCAGTATCCACTGATAATAAATTATCAAAACATTAGAACACTAAAATCATATCTGAATGGTTATACTCAATTTTGCCTAAATTACTTTATATTTGTTTGTTTTAATTGTTAGTTTCCCGCCTCAATTTGTTAGGGTGGATCATAGAAGTAGAAAAACGCCAAGGCTGCTCTTTCACTGAAATAGGCAGCAACGTTTTCAAAAACAATTTTTGTTTATATGAGCTGCAAAGCCATGCAAATTGCAATGTAGTTTTGCTTGAGGCCTTTTTGCGGCTGCAGTGTACATGGGAAATTCGCTATCGATAAATTTCCTTGCACAAATTTTGAGTGCCAGGCAGAAAAGTGTACCTTATATTTTCACGTACCATGGACATAAATGATACCAGCTGTTAATGGCGTTGCCACATTGATTAAATATAAATAACTTTATTATTATCAATTTATTTTAAAAATAAACTATTTTGAGCGTTTTCGTTTGAATTGCATCATTTTCGTATCGCATATGATGTTGTATATTTTTCTTTGAGCATCAACACGTAAGTCCTCATCCAATCCATACAACTCCGTTGTCACAAGTTGGCTAAACAATACATGTTCTGGTTGGAGGGACTTATCGTCTTCAGATGGCGTATTAAAAATCTCGCTTTGCGTAAGTGGAGGAGTTTCGTCTAAGTTTTCAGAACCTTCGCATGACATAATAGTCTCCACTACAAGCTCATCCCCGGAGCTGCCTTGTGCTTCATCGTCAAACTTCGAACCAGCGCACTCTTCAACGTATGCGGAACTAAAATTGTTATCTGCGGCACGAATGCCTATTAGAAACTATTTAAGGGTATGTCCCTGCACAACTTACTCTTCTTTCGTAGCTCCACTCCCATTATCGCGGCCATTTTACGGTAGTGCACCCAAGCTGACTGAAAGACACCTGATGGATCCACCTTTGCATTCTCAATCCTGTAATAAACGACAAAACATAGGAATTCATTTGTTATTTCGCTGTTGCAATTTACTCACGCGAACTTTCGGCGCAGTATTTCAAGTTTTGACTTGATTCCATTTATGTTCACTTCGATATTGTGAAGATTCAGCAGGTCCACTCGCATCTCCTCATACACATGAGTGTTTTTTCGATCCCCTGTCAAGTCCGGCAATTTCTGCGCCCACATGTCAATGAGGGTGCGCTCCTCATGTTCTGACCATAGCTTGTTCCTCCTACGTTTATAAACTAAATTCATTTTGTTTTTTTGTTATTATTGATTCGCGCCAAATGAATATTAAAAAACATTAATTGCTTGGCTTTGTTTCGGAATAAGGGCCAGTGTAAACAGCAATGTTCCGGCTGTGGCAAGCGTTGCCACCTTGCTTTGAAAAGCGCAAAAGAATCGAGAGGTATTATTGATATCGTAGTGCTGCCAATGTGTTAACAGATGGTAGTGTTGGTCAGTTTCTCAAAATAATTGGGGCGCCATACAGCTCGATAGTTTCAAAAATGTTTGGCGCGAATATATTTTTAATATATTTTAAAGTAAAAGTAGCAGCCGAGTGAAATACGCAGTACAAATTTAAAAAAACATGTTTTTATTATTACAGAAACATATATTAATGCAAGCTTTATAGCAAATATTTTTAAAGATTTATAGTAAATAAATTTAAAAATGCTAGTAATGGTTTTTAAACCACTTTAACTGCTTTTACATCTCGAATGTACTCCTCAAAGCATTTATCATCTAGAAGACCAGGATCAAAGTCATTTATAATCTGGGGTAACACTGGATTATCCAACATGGTTGTATGATTGCCTTCAATCACTTTAAGTGATACTTTACCAGAAGTCAGCTGGGAAAGGCAATAATCTTCTTCTATATCCTGAAGAGACACCTCTGCTGGTCGGACTAGCATTATAGGAGACTTTAAATCCTTTATGCTGTCTAAATCGAATCTAGATGCCATTTTAACCCTTCGGAACATAGCCTCTACGACATCAATAGAGTACTGTTTGCTGTACAAACTTTGTTTGTCCACATACTGCTTGAACAGATCCATTTTCTCTTTGTGAGTTGCAAGCTTATAAAACCCAACAGCTAATGTTTCCTTAGCTTCTTCGGGAAATATTTGATTTACAATACTAGAGAAGAGCAAGTCATACAGTGCGTTATCTGAGTAATCTGTTCCAAGATGAAGGTTGGTTAGTTTCTTCAAAAAGTGCGGTGCGCCGTCTATTAATAGGACATGTCCACGGAATCCCAAATTCTCAAGACGCGCGGCAAGTTGAAGAGCCACAAACGAACCATATGAATATCCAATGAGATAAAATGGATCTGATGGTTTCAGGAGGGTCTTCACATGCTATAGCAAAATAATACATCAGAATCAGTAAAGTAAGAAATCTATGTTTAATTAGGATATTATTAATTCGAATTTTTGTACTTACTTCCAATGATAGCTGTCCAATGTCACTGACAGTTTCCGATTTTGCAAATTGATGAAGTTGTAAAACATTCGCTCTGCTGTTCAATTTAGCGCCAATATTGTACCACGCTTGTCCTGCAGTACCCTCCAGTCCTGGTATTATAATATGAGGAGGAACACTTTGTTTTGACGCTCCCGCACATGTTGTCAGGGAATACATTATTTGATCGCAATGACTTTCATCACCCAGGTTACGTACAAGTAAATCCATACCCATAAGCTTACCCTCAGATGCAAATATCATTTTAACAGCATCGGTATTATCTTTTTCCTTAGCTTCAACAAACTCTTGAAGCTTCTGGAAAGTCAGTGCACGCAGATCTTGTGGAGTCAAAACTAACTCAAAGTCACGCTCAAGCGTTTGCTTAATTTCAACTGCCATTAATGAGTCCATGCCCATTTCGGATAATGTTGTACCCAGGGAAACTGACTTGAGATCTCGTATACCCATGATGTTCATTACCGTCTCGATAATATTCTCATTGCCGGAACGACCAGACAATTTCTCAGCAACGACCATACTGGCTACAATTGCTGACTTTGCAGAGAGCAATGTATCGAGTTCTTGCAGGCAGGAGGAAATCCTTTGCTGAAGTGTTCCTCCGATTTCCATATCAATTTTGTCTTCGGCCATATCGGCGACTAGTCCAACTTCGCCAACAGCACCCCATTGAATGGCCTTAGCTGGCAATCCGTCCCTATTCCGACGCTCAATAATGCGTTCCATAACAGAATTGGCCATACCATAATTTGTTTGTCCCGCATTTCCACGGCCACAGGACACGCTTGAAAATATTACAAAATGTTCCAATTGAGGACATAAAGTGCGAGATAAGGCATCTAAATGTTTGGTTGCAGTCGCTTTGGGTGAGAAGCTCTGTACAAATAGTTCCAAAGTTTGATTGGCAAATATTCCGTCTCGTAATACAACTGCTAAGTTGAAGATACCGCCAACTGGGCCCATCAGTGCAGCATCTTGCAACAGATTGCGGCAACCCTCAATGGTTGATATGTCTGCAGTGTTAACTACGATTTCGCAGCCGTAAGTCTTCCAAAGCCTGTTTGATAAGAACAAGATCATAATTATGAATAATGTTTTAATCTGTGCTTCCTTAATCATAAGCTTACGCAATTCGATAGGACTGATAGTCTTTGGTAATGCCACGGCTTGAGCTAAGTACGAGCTTGCGCGCTCCACGCAGGATCATCCAATCAGCCAATTCCATGCCAAAACCACCCAATCCTCCAGGAATGATGTAAGTCAAATGTGGTTTAAAGTAAATTTGGCTTAGCACACGCACTGGCAATGTTTCTTTTGCTTCTGGCATCTCACGTACTTTAATTATAACCTTTCCAATGTGCTTGCCACCAATCAAATGTCTAAAAGCCTGCTCCATTTCATATGCCGGAAAGACTGTGACAGGTAAGGGCTGAATAATGCCACTTGCAATATCCTTATCTATTAGTTTCTTTAAATGCTGTTGATTAAAGTAGAATAACTTGTATATATGCTATCATTCGTTTTAAGAGATATGTAAATAATTACCAAAATGTCCTCATCGGGTGCTACAAGCAGAGTATCGGCCAATACGGCATGGAAAGTGAGCTCTTTGAGGAAACATCCCATACCGAGCTTAGTATCATTTGCCATATCGAATTTACCAATCTCCAAAAAGTGTCCTGATTGACCAAGACAGCGAACCGATGCCAGAAGTTTATCCTCTGACAACGAATTCAGCACAAAATCTACACCTTTTCCATCTGTCTCACGTTGCACCATTTGCTCAAAGGATGTGTCTCGGGAGTTGCCAATGTGAGATTCTATATAATGAAATATTTTTGATATCATAAACGAAACTTTTGAAATATTTGTGTACCTTTCAACTGCGGGAAGGTATCCAAAAGATATTGCTTCTTTTTGGGTGTACTACAAGTTGTAAACACCTCCAAGTTATAGGCCAATGCCACTCGAATTGCGGATAGGCCTATACCACCGGTTCCAGCGTGAATTAGTATGCTCTTGCCTTTCCGGATATCAGTCGTCATAAAGAATGCATAATACACAGTTACATAAACAACTGGAATCGTAGCCGCATCCTCTAGAGACCAGTGATCCGGAATGTCCCAGGTGAGCCTTGAGGCGTGCTCCACATAGGAAGCCACTCCACCCTTAATAACCATGCTCATTATGCGTTTTCCGGTCTGCATGTTAATACCAGAGTATTCAAAGCCTAGAACACAACTGTGATCGAATCGGCTAGAGCCTGTAGTTTCAACTGCCAATCGCCCAGTTGCCAGCATTACGTCTCTGAAGTTTAACGAAGAGTACGCGATTTTGATCGTGGCGTGCTCTGGATCAAGGGGTCCCTCAAACCAACGCAAAGATGACAAATCTCCACGTTGAATCACATTACCATATATGTGATCAGCTCTTGGCATCACCTCGTCATTAACGGGCAGCTGTAGATGTCGGAGACTACCCCAAGAGCCCTAAACGTAAGCACAAATCATTTAAAACTTTTTAAAGACTAACTGAAGTTAACAAAATACTTACATTGCGATATATGTTGAAAGCCAAACCCAGTGAAAACTGAGTCGAATAAAATGGATCCAAAAGGTTGAATTCAGGCGCATTTTGGTCATCGATATAGAAACATTTTACTAAATCGCCATCAGGCTCCTTTCGCAGGCAATTTACTAAGCCGACCAAACCATTAAATTCTTCATTGAAAGCGTACACAACAACAGGACTGCTGGCGCTTAAAGCAGACTGGACCTGACTTATCCACTTAAAGTTTTTATCAGAATCAGATACTTTGACGACAGTTGGTTGAATTTGTAGTTTCTGGGACACCTTCTGGAGTAGCAAGAATACTTCTTCGTTGCCTTCAATTGGAATCACCGTAATCAAGCGAAATTGCTCGGACAAGTTTAAACTTGCAATGTTTGTCGTTGTTCGTTCTCTTATTAAAAGGAATCCACTGTCAACGAGAACATTTCGGGCAGTTTTAATCACATCCTCATTTTTATCTCCGCAGATTCCACCAGCCACAACAAAGTGATAATTAGATAAAGTTGATAATTTCCCATTTTCGGCATGTATGCGATGGTTTTCGACTATCTGTCTATCAGTTAAGTACATGTATTCTCCAGTAACAACAGGCAAGTCTTCAATGGCATCGATAAACTTGCTTAACACTGTATCTCTTCCATCAGTGTCAACTTCTACCATTTTGACCTTTAGGATTGAAATGTTCTCAAGAGCAATTTGAACGCAAACTCGAGCTGCATTTGATGAAGTTAACGTTGGAGTTGGCATATTGGGTAAAAACTCGTATTTCTCCAATACAGGTATACCTGGTGGTCGGCGTCTTTGTACAGGACTGGCATGAAGGCCAATGAGTTCAATTCCTCCAGCTACAATGCGCTCGTTCTTATGATCAACATAAACATCAAAAACGCGGTTATCGGGTTCCATTTTGTTCAGTAAGTTGAAATGATGATTGCCATTAATTCGTAGCTTTCTAATTTTTGTTGGCAGCAAAAGAGTGCGGTAATCTGTACCCAATATATGGATTTGTAGCATTGCGTCCATGAACGGAACCCAGTTATAGTCCCACTCGATTTGGCCATATAAGCCATCGGAGCGAGCCTTTTTTACTGCACGGAATACACCACTGTAATGGTAACCACGTAGCTTAAGTTCTTTGTAGAAATCTTTTTTGGAAACCATTGGGAATTCCGAATCAGTCTTGAAATTATGCACTTCTGGTATGGTGGGACTTTCAATCTCTCTTATTTTTCCAGTAACCACTAAAACATTCGCTTCAGTTATCTACAAAATAAATGTATTTTCAAAATGTACTCAAGCTTTCACATCGAATGTTTTATAAACTTACCTCAAAGTGGCCTGTACCGTATGTAATCATAACATTTAATTCGACCTCTTGATTAACTGACATATTCGTAGCTCTTAAGAATTGCACGTCTTCAAATTCGACTGGAACATCCATATAACTGGGTCCATGATACATTAAAGAAAACGTCTCCCAAACATATTGCAAATAGGACGTAGCCGGTACAAGAACTTTACCATCAATGACATGTCCAATAATGAAATCATCATTGTCACTTTGCAATGAAACATTGAATATGCGTTCGCCACTAGATTTAGTCTTCATATTTTCATACTTTGTCACAAACCAATCTTCACTGTGATCCCAACGAACAAGTGAACTAATGTTTGGAGTAGACCTTGATACAGGAAACTGGATCTCAGGATATAAATTTGCAACTGGTATCATTACTCCGTTTTGGAATAATCTGAAACGATAAATTAAACGATTTTAGATATACTTAACCACCATATCCCGCACGTGTTCAAATATTTTGCACAATCCTGAACCACTCACGGAAGCATTTTTTGGGCAGAGCTTTGAAAATAAGTTTAAACTTGATCGCATTGATCACATTTTCCGAATCGAAATATATGTCGAATTATTGTTTGAATGGATCTTTGGGCTCAAATGGTTGATAAACAAAAAAAAAACCCTTCTACGAGCGGTATTCGAAAAAAATCTCTGTCAAAAAATCAGCTTCCGATGACTTACGGTCAGGTCATGTTTTTGGTACATGTATGTATAGATCAAATATGTTACATTACTTACTTGCCAAGGGCTGACATGAAGAAGAGATCATTGTTTTTGTTTCCTCGATGTGTCAGTGGAATATATATACCATTTGGCATAGATCGCTTAAGGATAGCTCCTAGTAAGCCATGTGGAGCAATTTCAATTGTCAAGGCATTCTTTGGTAATAGAGCGAATGTCTCTTCGAAAAGTACACTGTTCAGCAAATTGTTGGTATGGTACTCGGCCGAGCATAGTTTTCGTTCAGGTTGATCCCAATCACTTTTTTCTACACTCGTACTCAGCCATTTAGCAGTCCTTGACTTTGGATGTGGAATGGTATTCTTCATATGCTGTAATAATTCTGGTCCCATGTGAGCTATATATCTTGAATGATATGCTATGTTTGAGCATGGCACTTCTTTAGCAAAAATATTTTTCGATTTTAATTCGGCTACAAATTGACTAACGTCATCAATTGGTCCAGATATGGTGCATGAGTCGGCTCCATTGTGACAAGCCACTTCTAATGATCCCGGAAGCATGTTTTTGATTACTTTGTATCCAATGCCCACAGCGGCCATAGCACCTCTAATGGTTTTGATATCAACACTAACTCTTCCACGATAATATGCAGCAAGTATCATTTGTTCCGCCGTGAGACCTCCATCGGCATATGCGCAGCCCAGTTCTCCAACGGAATGGCCAATAATGAAATCGGGTTCCAAATTTAATGAACGCAACACGTCAGTTAGACCAATTTGAACGGCGGCTATGCCGACAAATGAGTGTAAAATATTCGCATAAATGGAAACATCATCAGATGTCAGGATGTTAATGAGATCGAGTCCTTTTGACTGTAATGTTTTATGGCATACTTCGATCGACTCCCGAAAACGTGGTATTACCATTAGCGCTTTACCCATTTCGTTCCATTGGGAGCCCATTCCACTGAATACCCAGACAATGGGTCGTTTGAGTCCAGTATAATGTTGCACATCTTTAGCCAATACCTTTGCTGGTTCATTTCCATTTTTGGCAAATATGCCATATCCTCGAAATACCATTCCGGAGACGTCTTCCTCCTGTGTATTTTGCAACAATCCAATAAACTCAGCATCCAAAGGTTTCTTTTCGATTGCATTGAGAATCTCGTGAACAGCAACGTCAGTTCTACCGGCCCAAGTAACAATTCGTGGCAGGTCATCTTTAGGTAAGCCAAAGTTTACTTTTGACTTGGGATTCCCTTTTAAAACGGCATGAGCATTGGCACCTCCAAAGCCAAATGAATTTATACCGATATATGGCTTTGGCAGAGGAGTTACATCTTTAACGACAATTAATCGACCCTCCGATAGCGCAGCAATTGAAGACTTCACTTCGGTAAAGTTAATATTTGGTGGTATTAAACCAGTTTCAAATGCCAAGCATGCTTTTACAAGTGAGCAGATTCCTGAAGCGGCTTCTGAATGGCCAACATTTGACTTCACAGAGCCCACCAACAAAGGTTCCTTTCGCTGGCTACAAAGCACATTATCGACTGCCAAACACTCCTCTGGATCACCTACCACGGTACCAGTACTATGAGCTTCCAAATAGCCCAAGTCACTTGGAGTCAGATCAATATCCGCATAAAACTGTTGAAGTAGCTTTTCTTGAACTTTACCAGAAGGATAAGTAATACCCTCCGGTTTGTATCCATCACAGTTGGTTTTCGAATAAATGACACTTGCATAAATGCGCTTGGCATCTCGTTTCCTTTGAAGAAATAGACTGTTAATTGTCTCAGACCGCGTGTAGCCACTTGCATCTTTATCAAAAGGACGGCAATAACCATCTTGAGCTAATACACCAAGTCTAGAATAAAAACAAGTTAAGTTGTAAGTTTATATTGCCTCTAATATACCACATTAAAGTAAGCTTACCGAGCAAATTGAAGAGTTACAAAGGGGTGAAGTAACAAGTTGGCACCACATATAATTGCGGCGTCAATTTCACCATTTCGCATAGCGGTAAATGCATTATCCAAGGCATACATTGAACTCGAACATGCCGTATCAATTAAAAAGGATGGTCCCTCCAGTCCCAAGCTGTAGGATATCCTATTTGCCAACATTGCACGACTGCAGCCGGTGATGCCAAAACCACCCGATGAAACTTTTTCATAGAACCAAGTTTTTTCCGACTCGGATATGCAAGATCCAACATAGACACCTGTTTTCGAGCCACGTAGACTTATCGGGTTTATACCCGAATCAATGACCGCCTCATACGCTGCTTCTATTAATATCCGAGTTTGCGGATCCATTGTATGCGCTTGCTTAAAGTGCACTCCAAAAAATGTAGCATCGAACTTTTCCAGGTCGTGAATCTTACCAGAACGCTTGGGAATCTCTGGATTGAAGTGACGCCAACGACGCTCATCGTCATCAACCATGTCAATCTGAAAATAATGAAGTCAAAACGATCATTCGAAAAGTGGTCGGTCAAGCACCTACATCGTTTAAAAAAATCTTGTGTATTGTTCAAAATATCCGATTTTTGCGCGGCAAAGCTGCCACGGGGCTCACACCAAAAATTTTCGCCACACAACATTCTGTTACCGATGTTGACCCAGTAAACCTGCCAAGTTGCATTGCTGCAACGCCCGCCAAATACCTTATCTCTGGTACCTAAGTTTTGTTTTAGAAAAAGTTTACAAATCACACATTTTTATGAAAAGTTAATTTCAATACAAACAAGACTTACTGCCGACAGAAAAGCTAAGCTTCTGGCCTAAAGTTTCATCAATGAGAGAATAGTTCGGACAAACAGACGAACGCCGTTTGGTGCTGATCAAGAATATATGTATATATGTATATACTGAATATGGTCGGAGATGTCTTTTTATGGGCGTTACACATATCAAGGCAAAATTATAAAACCTTCTTTAAGGTTATACAAATAAAAACGTTATATTTTCTAATCTTTTTAAAATTTTATAATAATAACATTTTTCTGCATTAAGTCTGATTGTGAAGTCACTTGTGTTTTAACAAATTTTAAGTATTCTATGTGATTACAAACCTTGTTGTAAAGGTTGAACTCATATTCTCCTGTATTTCTTGAATTTGGAAATCTTCCGGACATTCCAGAAATAACAACTTCATCGCCATCTGTTTCCGGTGTAATCCGAGAGTATTTTTTATCTTTTTTCACCAACATATCGGCAGCCATTGCACTCAGCTTTAAGCACTTGCTTGTTTATAGAAATACAATGTTTTTATATTGTTTTTCACACAATTATTCACTTTTCACTAAACGGATCAGAATTTCGTTAAAGCTTGCGTTGGTATTCCGAATGTAATCCAGAGAGAGTGTGCGTTCGATTTGCCAGACAAGCAGCAATTAACCCCCAACTCATACAATAGCTGCTTTTATACACACTTGCTGTTGCTACACAAAATTACAAATTCAAGAAGGAATAAAAATGGTGAATACGTTGACAACAAACACTCCTGAGTAAACAAAGTCAACGTATTGCATAATTAAAAAGTTAATTTGCCATGCACTGTGATTACAAGGGCCGGTTCGAATATATTTAAATCGTATTTCATGTGTCTATGTAGTACTTATGTACTAGAGTTGAAAACCCATCAATACTGTCGCTATATACTTTCAATAAAACCGACAAATAATCATTTAACAACTATTACTTAGCATAACAGTAATATTCTACTATAATTTCTGAATTGTGCTTTTATTTTCTTATACTTCAAAATTCGATAATTATACATATATTGAGTAGTCTGTGTGTTAGTCATAACTCCTTCCGCTAATATCTTTGCTGAAACTCTTTCAAAATTCTACTATCTTTCGAAATAAATTTTCTGAAACCTTATTCGATGATGTTATCTTGTCAACCAGTAACCATACCTATAAACAAAAGATAAAATATACAATGGTATATGAAGCACAATGAGTTATTAGTTTCTTGTTTTCTTATTCGAAACACTAATAAAATATATATTGTGCAAATCTCATACAATATTGTTGCAAACATTTTACCAATCAATCAAGTGTCAACTTTGAAATGTACATGTGTATGTAAAATTAAGTTTTTGTAATGTCTTAAACGTTGAACAAGCCGAAAATGTAAATTAAGAAATCGTTCGTTGAACTTACCTAATAATATTCGTGTGAATATGTTGAATATATTGCTTTCAGTATATAAACATTGTACATAGATACATATGTATATATGACAAGCACATGTTGCATTAAAAAAGCAATTAAGAATGTTCTAGTCGACTGTGCCCGACTATAAAATACTCTTTATACCCAGCTCGGAAATCAGCAAACACATGTTCGGCTACACGAACAGTGATTCAAGATTCATATTTGCCAAAGCTGTATATTAAAAACTGTCACAGTAAATGGATTTTGATCGATTTGCAGATTAGAAATATGAATGAAACGTGATCTGAGTATGGTATACATTAAACTTAGTTATATTAACGTGCTTATACAGACAGAAGAATAGACAAGTCTACAGAGGAACGGAGACATGGCCAAGTTGAAATGGCTGTTGATGCTGATCAAGATTACCTTTATATTATATATACATATATAATTTATGTGGTCGGAAAGTACTTTATGACCCTTTGCTCCTTTATATTGGGCAAAGGGTTAACAAGTAAGAACATTGCAACCTGAAACTTCCAACTGCTGTTTACTATATTTATACTGCCGCGGGGTGGCAAATGCAGAATTAAGACTATCAATGACTTCTTTGACAAAACTAATTAATAAAAATTTTGCTTGGCCCACTTTCCGCCTCAGCACCTGTGTTATTGGAGTCACAAAATTTAAATTTAAATACCAATAATATTATTGGAAGAAAAAAGAGTATATCGCAGTCGGGAGCACCAGACTATAACTTTCTTGTTTTTGCGTTTAATTAAGTCCCGGTGGAAATACGGGTATTCCGGAAACCATTGCGATCTCAATTTTCTGAATAAAAACTAAGCAGCCCACTTCGCATCGTCTTTTGGGCGGGATAATGTCTTTCCAAGGCAATGAAAGCTATTACTAGTTAATATAAGTAATACTAAAAGACTGAATGCAAGCCGCGTAAAGTTAAAATATACATACACAGTCACAGCTGTTATAGCTGTGCTTCAGATATGCAAATTTAGTTGAACACACAAGATCTGCGCCTAATAACTAAGCAGGTATAAGATTGCTAAGGTGGGTTATATATCACTGTGGACGGCAGTCCACGCTAGGGACGAAGCAGCACGAAGTGTGCAAGCGGGGACTAGCAGAAATGTTCTAATTCTGAATACGCGTCGAATGACACCTCGTTCATCCCAATCTGAGAATTCGCTCAAAAATTATGAACATAAAATTAGAGTGGCTTTTCCAAATTGAGATGAAAAGGGTGTCAGTTTGTCTGTTTGTTTGTTTGCATCAACACGTTGTGGTAGCTGTTTAGAATTTTGTGGCCTTGTTCCCCATCATAACCCAAGAAACGTTTGTTCTACCACTTTTATGAAAAAGCGCTAGTTTAGCGGGAAAACGCTAAAAACCGCTAGAATTGACACGCTCACAGTTTCCAAATCAAGGAAGCTACAGACACGTTCTACATTGAATTGGAAAGGTATTTAAGAGCTTTATAAGTTTACTTATGCAGTTATTTCGTAAAACACTCAGGTGACAAACAACATGTGAAATAACGTTTTTTACTCCGTGTTACCATTAAAAATTTGAAAAAGGGAGTTATAAAGTTCTGCAAATGTGTGTAAAAAGCAGAAGGAAGCATTTTCGAACATATAAACTATAAAAATTCTTGATCAACATCAAGAACCGAGTCAAACTAGCCATGTCCATATGTTTGTCCGTCCGTCCGTCCGTCTGTATGAACGCGTCGATCTCAGAGGCTATAAGAGCTAGAGACACCAAACTTGGCATGTATGTTCCCGTATACCATACGCAGATCAAGTTCGGCAACTTGCGGAATGCAAAATTATTATTATTTTAAATAGTTCTTATATTAATCAGAAAATACTTCGTCACAAAATTAGATATCAGAAGTTTTGTGGCTTGAATATGCATCGTCCCTAGGCATTAACCTCGCGTGAAGCAAAAGCAGAGCCCACCTTGGCGCTATCTTTCTGAAAATGATGTATTTTAGAAGTATGAAACTATAATACTTTAACTGCACCATCAATCAAAGTGCAATTTTGTGACAAAAAAATAACAAATATATTTTATAACCAACAAATTTTATTCATTACACAAACTATTATTAATTAATTCTTTAAGCCAACCAGTTTAATAATAAACTTATAATAAATGAAGAAATGGTTTTAACACAGTTAAAACTTTTTAATCTTAGAAAGTGTATTTGGTGCCTTAACAAATGTTTCAAAGCTTTTGTCTTCTTTAAGTGAAGGATCAAAGTCATTTATAATCTGGGGTAGCGCGGGGTTATCCAACATGCTTGTATGATTGCCTTCAATCACTTTAAGCAACACTTTACCAGAAGTCACTTGGGACAGACAATAATCTTCATCAATATCTTGAAGAGAGACCTCTGCTGGTCGAACTAGCATTATGGGAGACTTTAAACCCACTATGCTGTTTAAATCGAGTGTACTTAATATTTTCGTTCGATTAAATACAGCCTCGACTATGTCTTTGCAGTACTTTTTACTGTACAAAGTCTGTTTAGTTACATGCTCCATGAACAGGTCCATTTTTTCTTTCTGAGTTTTAAGTTTATAAAATATTTCAAGTAATGTGTCCTTGGATGCTTCTGGATTTATTAGATTGGCAATAGTTGAGAAAAGCACGTCATACAGTTTGCCATCTGTGAAATTTTCGCCAAGGAAACTATTAGAAAGCTTCTTTAAGAAATGTGGTGCGCCGTCAATTAAAGTGACATGTCCACGGAATCCCAAACTTTCAAGATGCGCGGCAAGTTGAAGAGCCACAATAGTTCCAAAAGAATAGCCAATGAGATAAAATGGTTCTGTAGGCTTCAGTAGTTTCTTTACATGCTACAGGAAAAGAATACATTATGTATGTTGGTTCAGTAAGAAATCAACGTGTCATGAAAATTGTTGTACTTTGGAAAACTTTAAAAGAACAGAAATTGTCGTGACACCGAAGATTAACAGCTTATGTAAATATAGGATTTGTACTTACATCCAAAGATTGATGACCAAGTTCACTGAGAGTTTTTAATTTTCCAAATTGATGTAGTTGTAAGACGCTCGCCCTGTTCTTCAATTTAGAGCCAATATTATACCACGCTTGGCCCACGGTACCCTCTATTCCAGTTATTATTATGCGAGGTGGAATAGAAACATTTGAAGCTTCTGAACATGTCAGGGGATACATTATTTGATCGCAATGACTTTCATCACCCAGGTTACGTACAAGTAAATCCATACCCATAAGCTTACCCTCAGATGCAAATATCATTTTAACAGCATCGGTATTATCTTTTTCCTTAGCTTCAACAAACTCTTGAAGCTTCTGGAAAGTCAGTGCACGCAGATCTTGTGGAGTCAAAACTAACTCAAAGTCACGCTCAAGCGTTTGCTTAATTTCAACTGCCATTAATGAGTCCATGCCCATTTCCGATAATGTTGAACTCAGGGAAACTGATTTGAGATCTCGTATACCCATGATGTTCATTACCGTCTCGATAATATTCTCATTGCCGGAACGTCCAGACAATTTTTCAGCAACGACCATACTGGCTACAATTGCTGCCTTATCAGAGAGCAATGTATCGAGTTCTTGCAGGCAGGAGGAAATCCTTTGCTGAAGTGTTCCTCCGATTTCCAGATCAATTTTGTCTTCGGCCATATCGGCGACTAGTCCAACTTCGCCAACAGCACCCCATTGAACGGCCTTAGCTGGCAATCCGTCCCTATTCCGACGCTCAATAATGCGTTCCATAACAGAATTGGCCATACCATAATTTGTTTGTCCCGCATTTCCACGGCCACAGGACACGCTTGAAAATATTACAAAATGTTCCAATTGAGGACATAAAGTGCGAGATAAGGCATCTAAATGTTTGGTTGCAGTCGCTTTGGGTGAGAAGCTCTGTACAAATAGTTCCAAAGTTTGATTGGCAAATATTCCGTCTCGTAATACAACTGCTAAGTTGAAGATACCGCCAACTGGGCCCATCAGTGCAGCATCTTGCAACAGATTGCGGCAACCCTCAATGGTTGATATGTCTGCAGTGTTAACTACGATTTCGCAGCCGTAAGTCTTCCAAAGCCTGTTTGATAAGAACAAGATCATAATTATGAATAATGTTTTAATCTGTGCTTCCTTAATCATAAGCTTACGCAATTCGATAGGACTGATAGTCTTTGGTAATGCCACGGCTTGAGCTAAGTACGAGCTTGCGCGCTCCACGCAGGATCATCCAATCAGCCAATTCCATGCCAAAACCACCCAATCCTCCAGGAATGATGTAAGTCAAATGTGGTTTAAAGTAAATTTGGCTTAGCACACGCACTGGCAATGTTTCTTTTGCTTCTGGCGTCTCACGTATTTTAATTAAAACCTTTCCAATGTGCTTGCCACCAATCAAATGTCTAAAAGCCTGCTCCATTTCATATGCCGGAAACACTGTGGCAGGTAAGGGGTGAATAATGCCACTTGCAATATCGTTATTAATCATTTGTTTTAATGGCTATAGATTAAAATATATATATGAAAATGATCTTCCGTTTTATAGTTTTTAAAAAGAATTACCAAAATGTCCTCATCGGATGCCTCTAGTAGATTATCGGCCATTACGGAATGGATAGTGAGCTCTTTGAGGAAACATCCCATACCGAGCTTAGTATCATTTGCCATATCGAATTTACCAATCTCCAAAAAGTGTCCTGATTGACCAAGACAGCGAACCGATGCCAGAAGTTTATCCTCTGACAACGAATTCAGCACAAAATCTACACCTTTTCCATCTGTCTCACGTTGCACCATTTGCTCAAAGGATGTGTCTCGGGAGTTGCCAATGTGAGATTCTATATAACGAAATATTTTTGATTTCATAAACGAAACTTTTGAAATATTTGTGTACCTTTCAACTGCGGGAAGGTATCCAAAAGTAATTGCTTCTTTTTGGGTGTACTACAAGTTGTAAACACCTCCAAGTTATAGGCCAACGCCACTCGGATTGCGGATAGGCCTATACCACCGGTTCCAGCGTGAATAAGTATGCTCTTGCCTTTCCGGATATCGGTTTTCAAAAAGAATGCATAATACACAGTTATATACACAACGGGAACCGTAGCCGCATCCTCTAGAGACCAGTGATCAGGAATCTCAAAGAGTAGTCTCGTGGGATACACATATGAAGATACTCCACCCTTAGGCACCATGCCCATTATGCGTTTTCCAGTCTGCATGTTAATACCAGAGTATTCCAAGCCCAGAAAACAACTGTGATCGAATCGGCTAGAGCCTGTAGTTTCAACTGCCAATCGCCCAGTTGCCAGCATTACGTCTCTGAAGTTTAACGAAGAGTACGCGATTTTGATCGTGGCGTGCTCTAAATCATGGGATCCCTCAAACCAACGCAGAGATGACAAATCTCCACGTTGAATCACATTACCATATATGTGATCAGCTCTTGGCTTCACCTCGTCATTAACTGGCAGCTGTAGATGTCGGAAACTACCCCAAGAACCCTAAACGTAAGCACAAATCATTAAAAACTTTTTAAAGACTAACTGAAGTTAACAAAATACTTACATTGCGATATATGTTGAAAGCCAAACCCAGTGAAAACTGAGTCGAATAAAATGGATCCAAAAGGTTGAATTCAGGCGCATTTTTGTCATCGATATAGAAACATTTTACTAAATCGCCATCAGGCTCCTTTCGCAGGCAATTTACTAAGCCGACCAAACCATTAAATTCTTCATTGAAAGCGTACACAACAACAGGACTGCTGGCGCTTAAAGCAGACTGGACCTGACTTATCCACTTAAAGTTTTTATCAGAATCAGATACTTTGACGACAGTTGGTTGAATTTGTAGTTTCTGGGACACCTTCTGGAGTAGCAAGAATACTTCTTCGTTGCCTTCAATTGGAATCACCGTAATCAAGCGAAATTGCTCGGACAAGTTTAAACTTGCAATGTTTGTCGTTATTCGTTCTCTTATTAAAAGGAATCCACTGTCAACGAGAACATTTCGGGCAGTTTTAATCACATCCTCATTTTTATCTCCGCAGATTCCACCAGCCACAACAAAGTGATAATTAGATAAAGTTGATAATTTCCCATTTTCGGTATGTATGCTAGTGTTTTCGGCAATCTTTTTATTAGTTAAGTGTATGAATTCTCCAGTTATAAGAGGTAAGTCTTCAATGGCATCGAGAAACTTGTTCAACACTGTGTCTCTTCCATCAGTGTCGACTTCTACCATTTTCACCTTTAGGATTGAAATGTTCTCAAGAGCAATTTGAACGCAAACTCGAGCTGCATTTAATGTAGATAATGTGGGAGTTGGCATATTGGGTAAAAACTCGTATTTCTCCAATACAGGTATACCTGGTGGTCGGCGTCTTTGTACAGCACTGGCATGAAGGCCAATAATTTCAATTCCTCCAGCTACAATGCGCTCGTTCTTATGATCAACATAAACATCAATAACGAGGTTATCAGGATCCATTTTGTTCACTACGGCAAAATGATGAGTGCCATTAATACGTAGCTTTCTTATTTTCGTAGGCAGCACTAGAGAGCGCAAGTCTGTGCCCAATATTTGGATTTGGAGCATGGCGTCCATGAACGGAACCCAGTTATAGTCCCACGCGATTTGGCCATATAAGCCATCGGAGCGAGCCTTTTTTACTGCACGGAATACACCACTGTAATGGTAACCACGTAGCTTAAGTTCTTTGTAGAAATCTTTTTTGGTAACCATTGGGAATTCCGAATCAGTCTTGAAATTATGCACTTCTGGTATGGTGGGACTTTCAATCTCTCTTATTTTTCCAGTAACCACTAAAACATTCGCTTCAGTTATCTACAAAATAAATGTATTTTCAAAATGTACTCAAGCTTTCACATCGAATGTTTTATAAACTTACCTCAAAGTGGCCTGTACCGTATGTAATCATAACATTTAATTCGACCTCTTGATTAACTGACATATTCGTAGCTCTTAAGAATTGCACGTCTTCAAATTCGACTGGAACATCCACATAACTGGGTCCATGATACATTAAAGAAAACGTCTCCCAAACATATTGCAAATAAGAAGTAGCAGGTACAAGAACTTTACCATCAATGACATGTCCAATAATGAAATCATTACTGTCATCTTGCAATGAAACATTGAATATGCGTTCGCCACTAGCTTTAGTCTGCATATTTTCGTACTTTGTCACAAACCAATCTTCACTGTGATCCCAACGAACAAGTGAACCAATGCTCGGAGTAGACTTTGATACAGGAAACTGGATCTCAGGATATAAATTTGCAACTGGTAACATTACTCCGTTTTGGTATAATCTGAAATAAATTATACGTATAATAATTTGAGGGTTGTTAGAACGCTTTGCACAGTTATAAGTTTTGTAACATTACTTACTTTCCGAGTGCTGTCATGAAGAAGATTTCATTGTTTTTGTTTCCTCGATTTGTCAGTGGAATATGTATACCATCTGGCATAGATCGCTTAAGGATAGCTCCTAGTAAGCCATGTGGAGCAATTTCGATTGTCAACGCATTCTTTGGTAAAAGATCGAATGTCTCTTCAAAAAGCACGCTGCTCAGCAAATTGTTGGTATGGTATTCGGCTGAGCATAATTTACGTTCAGGTTGATCCCAATCACTTTTTGGTACACTCGTGCTAAGCCATTTAGCAGATCTAGATTTTGGATTTGTAATAGTTTTCTTCATATGCTGTAACAATTGGGGGCCCAAATGAGCTATATATCTTGAATGATATGCTATGTTTGAGCATGGCACTTCCTTAGCAAAAACATTTTTCGATTTTAATTCGGCTACAAATTGAGTTACATCATCGCATGGTCCGGATATGGTGCATGAGTCGGGTCCATTGTGACAAGCAACTTCTATTGATTCCGGCACAATGTTTTTCATTTCGTTGTATCCCATGCCCACAGCGGCCATAGCACCTTTTATTTTTTTGGCATTGCCACTAACTTTTCCACGATAATATGCAGCAAGTATCATTTGTTCCGCCGTGAGACCTCCATCAGCATATGAACAGCCCAATTCTCCAACGGAATGGCCAATAATGAAATCGGGTTCCAAATTTAATGAACGCAATAAGTCAGTTAGACCAATTTGAACGGCGGCTATGCCGACAAATGAGTGTAAAATATTCGCATAAATGGAAACATCATCAGATGTCAGGATGTTAATGAGATCGAGTCCTTTTGACTGTAATGTTTTATGGCATACTTCGATCGACTCCCGAAAACGTGGTATTAACATTAGCGATTTACCCATTTCGTTCCATTGGGAGCCCATTCCACTGAATACCCAGACAATGGGTCGTTTGCGTCCAGTATAATGTTGAACATCTTTAGCCAATACATTTGCTGGTTCTTTTCCATTTTTGGCAAAAATGCCATAACCTCGAAATACCATTCCGGTGACATCTTCCTCCTGTGTATTTTGTAATAAGCCAATAAACTCAGCATCCAAAGGTCTCTTTTCTATCGCATTAAGAACCTCGTGAACAGCAGCGTCAGTTCTACCGGCCCAAGTAACAATTCGTGGCAGATCATCTTCAGGTAAACCAAAGTTTTTTTTTGCCTTGTTATGCCCTTTAAAAACGGCATGAGCATTGGCACCTCCAAAGCCAAATGAATTTATTCCGATATATGGCTTTGATTTTGGTAGAGGAGTTACATCCTTGACGACAACTAATCGACCTTGCTGTAGCACCGGAATTGACGGGTGTATTTCGTTAAAGTTAATGTTTGGTGCTATTAAACCACTATCAAAAGCCAAGCAGACTTTTATAATAGAGTTGATGGCTGAGGCAGGTTCAGCATGTCCAAGATTTGACTTCACAGAGCCCACCAAAAGGGGTTCCTTTCGTCGGCTGCAGATCATATTGTCAATTGCTAAGCATTCCTCGGGATCACCCACCACTGTACCAGTACTATGAGCTTCCAAATAACCTAAGTCATTTGGATCAATTATCTTATAAATTTGTTGGAGCAGTTTTCCTTGAACCAGACCCGAAGGATAAGTAATACCCTCCGGTTTGTATCCATCACAGTTGGCTTTCGAATAAATGACACTTGCATAAATGCGCTTGGCATCTCGTTTCTTTTGAAGAAATACGCAGTTAATTGCCTCAGAGCGCACGTAGCCTTTTGCATCTTTATCAAAAGGACGGCAATAACCATCTTGAGCTAATACACCAAGTCTAGAATAAAAACAAGTAAAATTGTAAGTTTATATTGCCTCTAATATACCACATTAAAGTAAGCTTACCGAGCAAATTGAAGAGTTACAAAGGGGTGAAGTAAAACGTTGGCACCGCATACAATTGCGGCGTCAATCTCACCATTTCGCATAGCGGTAAATGCATTATCCAAGGCATACATTGAACTCGAACATGCCGTATCAAGTAAAAATGATGGGCCCTCCAGTCCCAAGCTGTAGGATACCCTATTTGCCCACATTGCACGACTGCAGCCGGTGATTCCAAAACCACCCGATGAAACTTTTTCATAGAACCAAGTTTTTTCCGACTCGGACATGCAAGAGCCAACATAGACACCTGTTTTCGAGCCACGTATACTTATCGGATTTATACCCGAATCAATGACGGCCTCATATGCTCTCTCTACCAGTAGACGAGATTGCGGATCCATGGCATGTGCTTGCTTGTAGTGCACTCCAAAAAATGTAGCATCGAATTTTTCCACGCCGTAAATCTTACCAGCACGCTTGGGAATCTCTGGACTAAAGTGCTTCCAACGACGTTCTTCGTCATCAACCATGTCAACCTTTAAGAAACATATAAGTTTAGCCAACAAGATTTAATTTTTTAATGCTGGTGTCTTTTAATATATATATATTTTTTTTTATGTCTGATTGCTAAGAATTCTATTAGAGAATATCAGAGCCTAGTGATAGAGTTTGCCTTTTGATTCGTATCTCATTCGAGAAATGTCTATAGCTTTGGATGTTAACGTATCTAACTGGTTAGCAACCAATAGTTCAGTCAATAAAAATCACAAAGAAAACAAGAAGTTTATCACTCAAGAACTAATTTTTCAACATTTTTCTTATGACAGTTATAAGATATAGTCGTGCGATTTTGATTAATTTAAATCAGCATGACAAGAACATACTTAAACTTAGTATAGGTGAGTTTGGTTGAGATATCATCAAAAACAAAATATTTTTTGACATGGCAGGGTCCAATCCGATCTTGGGTGTTGACAGTGATCAGTAATATATATAGTTTATGGGATCGGAGACATTTTCTTCAACGCATTAAACATTTTGAGACAAAGGTATAAAAAGTAATCCGTGTGATAACAAACCTTGTTATAGAGATTGTACTTGTATTCGTCAGTATTATTTGAATTCGGGAATTTCCCGGCCATTCCGGAAATAACAATTTCATCGTCGTCTGTTTCAGGATAAACTCTAGAGTATTTTTTAACAGAAGTCATTGCACTTAGTTCAGAGCTTTTCCTTGATTATAAGGATAATGTTCAAAAAATAGTTTTCACTTCACACGATTACACTTAAATTGCTGTGCGATTGAATTGACAGACAACCCGTAATTAAACCCCTAACTTATTCAATAGCTGCTTTTATATACTTTTTTCCACACTAAATTACAAATGCAAGAAAGAATAATAATAGTGAATGCGATGACCAAATGTTAATTTACCAAGCAATATGATAACATGGGTCGATTCAAGTATACATATTTCAAATGCACTTATGTACTAGAGCTGGAAAACTAACGATATTGCCATAACAGTTTCGATAGTTCTAGTGAAAACTATCGATAGTATCGACGAAAATAAATATTATAATTATTAAAATAAGAACTAATGACCTTATGTACTTATATAACTAATTTGATAAAACGTAAAGCAAACACACTCGATTGAATCGAACCGGTTTTAGTCCGGAATTTGTGAACCAAAGCTTAAACTTGGTTTACGAAACGAGAAAAAAGTTACATTCTTACATCGAGGGATTTTTTTTTTAAAGAGTTTCACATTTTTTTATATGAAATTCTGCCTTTTCCATAAGGTTTCTCGAGCTTTTTGTTGTGGTTGGTAGCCTTTATTCGTATTTTGTGACTGCTTAACCCTGGCCATTAAAAGATTGAAAATTATCATTTATTCATAAATGTCAGATTATTGTAATACACTACATACCCTTTAAGTATTTCTCTTTCGTTACTTCCTATCTTTTTTCATGTCTGAGTACAGAGTATATCGTAGTCGACTTTAGCATTAACATTTTTATAAATTTAACATTATAATCAAATCAAAAAACAGGTGATCAAGTGTGAAGACACTGCATTTAGTGTTTACACCGACAAATGCTAAATGCAATTCGCAGTTTCTTTCAAACTATTAATATGTACATATACACACAAACGCATTTGAACTCAAACACGTGTTCTTATTTAGTAGTATGTTTATATAGGTACATACTTTAACACATATGTTAAATTTATGTTATTTGCAGAAACCTTGAATATATGAATTAGATATTTTTCTGCAATTTTGATCAATGCAAATAAAAAAAAAAAAAACAAAAGTTACCTTGGAAGTGTCGAAGATATATACCCTTGCTGAAAACTTGTTTTCGATTTATTCCATGATTTTTATTACATTTTGCCAATTTTTTGAACTGTTAAGAACGTGGTTAAACACAGAAAAGGTGAGTTTGGTTAAAAAACCAAAAAAAAAAAAAGTTTTATTTTAACAATTTTAATTTCTCAATTGTTTCTGTGGCAGATATAAGATATAATGGTCCGATTTTGATTTGAGAATTTGTAAGTCTGGTTGAGTTATCTTGAAAAACTAAATTTTCAACCGAGCGTTCCTATGGCAGCTGTATGTTATAGAGGTCCTATCCGGCCGATTCTGCTGAGAGATTAGATCTCATTTATCGATATTGATGCTATCATTGATGATATCAAGAATCAATATATTTTATATATTATTATATAGTCGGATATGCCTTCTTATGCCTGTTACATACATGTACATTACGTTATTACTTCCTTTTACACATTTTTAATGGGTACATGGCGTTAATATGACGGTGTTCTAGTAAATTAGCGTACATGTACATTGTACATAGTTCTAAAATTTATTCCTTGTGTTCGCTAAAAAGTTGCAAAGTTTGAAATTAAACTTTTTTTTTTATTATTGCGTTTTTGTGCTTTGTTTTTTTGTTATTGACCCACCCTAATATATATTTATTTGTTAAACAAATTAAACCTAGCATTTAATACTGAATTTTAATAGATTAACACGCAATAGCTGCTTGTACCGAGTAATAGTGTACAAAACAATATTTATATAATAAATATACTTAATAATACTATGCAAAATTAAAATACCTTCTGCAAGGCTATCATGCCACTTTATCAAAAAAATTTACAGAATTTTGATCACAGCAAAGAACAACGTCTGCCAATGATTGTTGCTAATAATCTGCAGCAGGGACTTGATTGCAGGCAGGAAATGCCCAAAAGGCTTTCCACAATCAAAGGCAATCAAACGTTTTAGATTTTACATACCAACGTTTACGTGTATTAAGTATGTATGTATGGATATGTTTGTATTTGTGTGCATGTTTGACTATTTGTCCAGAGGCAGCTCATCTGAGTGGCAGAGGCAAATCATATATTTCAAAAAAATAAGTAAGTTTTTCCATATGAAAGCTTGTTTTTCAACAAACTGTTCTTGTGCCATCTTTATGATATAGACTCTATATAACTCTACATTATAGAGATTTAATCTGGTCGATACCAACATACATACTTCCTGTAAAAAAAGCATCTAAGCTTTCATTACAATATTTTTACTCCTTGTTCCCATTAAAAATGGGAAAAAGGGAGTTATAAAGTACTGCAAATGTATGTAACAGCCAGAAGGAGGCATTTCCGACTATATAAACTATGTATGTTCTTGATCAGCATCAACAGCCGAGACGAACTAGCCATGTCCGTCTGTCTGTCCATCTGTCCGTATGAACACACAGATCTCGGAGACCACAAGAGCTAGAGACACCAAACTAGGCACGTAGGTTCCTGAATACCATACGCAGATCAAGTTTATTTAAAATTTCGGATGCATTCCCCCGCACCCCCGCAAATCGCAAAAATCTCCCAGAGGCACAATTTTAAAGATATAGCTTTGATTTTTGGTACACATATGTATATGCTGAATCAATGTTGATCGGATGCGTAAATTTCATTACGATCGGATAAATAGCACCAAAGTTATGGAAGAATCTATTTCCCCCGTCTCAGCAACAACAGTTTGTCAAGCACTTTACGATTTAAGTGCACTGCTTGCTTGTGTTGCCGCTGAACTGCTTGAAGTGCAAGTTGGGAGCAGGGAGTCTCGTGGTCGGGCCCACTCGACTAGAGCATTCTTACTTGTTAAAACTGAGAGAACTATTGCATTCAGCTTTCTCATACATTGCAATGAAATTGCCCTAATTATTAAACATTTATTCTCTTATTTGGCACAATTGAGAACTTTTCAATAGGAAACAAAACAATGAAAAGCCTGCAAGCTGGTTTTGTTTTGTTTTAACGGACTCTGCTTATGACAAGAGAGCTTATTTGAAACAAATAATCGTAAGTTAAAGATCATCTCTATGCCTTATCAGTCTAAAGCACAAATTTAAGCTCTGAGAGCAGATAGTATTTACCTTCGGCTTAACGCTCAGTAGCTTTTACTTTAAAGCTCCTCTTTGAGCAATTTTTCGATAATGCTAGTGTATCTGATCGGCTCAAAGCTTCCAGTCGTAGTCATCATTGAAATTCGCTCGCGTTCACAGCTCTTGATTGCGTGAGCTGGTTGCAATACGGGTTTACAAGTTTGTCTGCCTTAAATAAGAAAAAGAAGATTAATAATAAAGCGCTAATCAACAGTTGTTTGGCTTTTTTGACCAAAAGTCAAGGTTATCCAAAACAAGGTTTGTAAAACTTTCTACATTTTAGCAAAGTTTAAGGGAAAATCCCCTTGCAAGCAAACATATTATTGATTTGACGTCATTGTTGACTGGGAATTTCTCAAAGCCGCTAGTCTCCATTATTGTTTATATTTTTAAGTATTTGTTTATGTGTGGGAAATTTTATGACCAAAAAAATTGTGTTATTAATTTGTATATCTACTTCTAGTGCGATTAAAAACAAGTCAAACATGATACACTGGTTTTCTTTAGAAATTTTCAGTTGCTTATACGTATAGACATAGCCTTAGATTGTATATCTTCTTACTTTTTATGACGTATGTATTTAGCTTTCATGATTATGACATTCAAATTATTGTTGTTTAATTTGTAGATGTTTTACTTAGTTGTCAATATGATTGCTCAACGTTTAGCTTTATGACTGAACCACTGACCGTTTCTTAGCTGTTTGTTTGTGTTTTAACTTGGTTAATACAATCTTAAGGCCGGTTCATACACAGCATGTTGAATATGTCATGTCGAGCAGCCTTAAAATTATATTAAATACATAATTTAACCTTTTTACAATTGCTAAATAAGCTTCTAATTACAATATTTGTTTCGTTTATAGATCAGAATGGCAGTGCTGCGAAATCTGAGGATTGCTTTCATAGCTGCGCTAAGCTTAACTTCATTCTTGTGTGTGAATGCTGCTCCACAAGATGCGAATGTGGATAAAAACATACAGGATATATTTAATACAAACCTTAATGTACAAGCTCAGCCGCCACGCTCCAATGGTTTTGCCGAAGTGGTTACACCGGTTCCCATTGATCCCTCGAGTCCATTGATTGACTTTACGTCAACTAGTGGCAAGTCGGCTAATTGTAATTGCGTGCCATACTATATGTGCGATCCTTCGACGAATAGTATAACTGAAGATGAGTCGTTCGACGGCTTTGGAGCAATCGATATCCGGTTTAGCGACGACGATCCTGTTTGTCCCTCATCGGTGGACATTTGCTGTGCCGGCAATCGCACACGCAATGAGGTTTTAAATCCAACGCCACTGGAGCAGAGACCGAACCAACCGCGAGGCTGCGGTATTCGCAATGTAGGTGGATTGGATTTCACATTGACTGGTGCAACGCAGAATGAAGCCGGTTTTGGCGAGTTTCCCTGGACAGTAGCCTTGCTGCATGCCAACAATTTCAGTTACTTTTGTGGCGGCTCACTTATCCATCCACAAGTGGTGCTCACAGCCGTCCACTGTTTGCAGACTCATGCTCCAGGCACTTTTCTGGTGCGAGCTGGTGAATGGGATTCACAAACTACCAAGGAGCGTTTACCTTTCCAAGAGCGTACGGGACAGCGCATTATTGCACATCCTCAGTTCAAGAGCAGGAATGTTGCTAATGATTTTGCGCTCGTCATCCTTTCGCAGGCATTCACCATAGACGATCATATTAATGTGGTTTGCTTACCCGCCCAAAACGCTAACGCCACGCCCAGGACCACCTGCTACTCCACCGGCTGGGGTAAGGATGTCTTTGGCGCCGCTGGCAAGTACAGTGTCATCATGAAACGGGTGCCGTTGCCAGTGGTCGATTTTAATACCTGCCAGAACCAGCTGCGTGGCACACGACTTGGACCCAAGTTTGCTTTGGACCGCTCGTTCATGTGTGCGGGCGGACAACGTGGTGTGGACACCTGTCAAGGCGATGGTGGCGCACCACTTGCCTGTCCAGTTGGTTTGCCCACGGGCAATCGTTACCAACAAAGTGGCATTGTCGCCTGGGGCATCGGTTGCAACGAGGAGGTTCCAGCGGCATACGCCAATGTTGCCACGGCCAGAAGTTGGATTGATCAGCAAATGCTTGCCAATGGCTTTGACCCGAACTCGTATTCGACTTAACTTGTACAATTAATAAATGCATAAAACTGAAGTTCTTGTTGTTGTCAATAAGAAAATACAAATAAACACATTAAAATACACAAATGAAAGCTGCCATTTTCAATATTCTATTTTAACGGAGAGCAGGCACCTTTAAGTTTTTGACAAAAATAGAAATTACGTCTCACAATTATTGTTCATTATTCAAAAACAATTTTTTCAGAAACCAACCAGGTTTTAATGCAGAAAAAAAGTAAACAGTTAACTTTTACAGTAAATTCACAAATTGAAAAGGCGCTGCCATATTTTTATGCTAATTCGTAACATGTGGCATCTCCCTGTGGTGAATTTCGTAATTTTAAATATCATTGGTAATATCGATATCGCGTGGCATCTCCCTGTGGTGAGTTTCATAAATTTAAAATATCATGTTTCTAATTTGATCGCATCCTCGTCTAAAACTGGTATTGTCGATATAGCTGTCAAAACTGGGACCGCAGGTTTACTTTTATGACGGAAAATATAATAACAAGCAAATTTAAGTTGTGCCGATACTCACGCGAAGCGAGTACTGCTATCGTTAACAGTGCTGTACACGTTAACAGTGTTAATCAATTTCTGCATTGCATTCGATTAATTTCAGTTAGCGCACATTTGGGCCATATGATTCATATCTTCAATGACTAGTGAATTAAATTCTAATCAAATTAGATTCTCAAAATCTTGGTAAATGTGAAAATGAAAACATTCATGGGAAAGTGGAAACCGATTGTAAGTTAATTAATTGATTAACTTAATTTATAAGTTTAATGAATGCTTTATAAAGTCGATTTGACAACTTTTGTGAAAAAGGACTTTTAATAGCTTCCCAAAAAAGGATTGTTCACACTGCTGGTGTGTTTTGGTTTTGCTGTATGGTATTTGATTGATATAGATATAGATATAGATATAATATAAATCTTGAGTCTAGAGTCTTCTTAAATAAAATCCAACAGTAGTTCATAAATTGTATATGTTGAATCTTTGATGTCAAACACATTAATAGAAATTACATAGATTTCGGCTTTAATTAAGAGCTCCGTTGGCGGCAAATTAAGTTAAAGATGCAAACAAATGCATCCTTAGACCGAAATGGTGTCAAAATTTTTTCTCACTTCAAACACACCCGCAAAGTGTTGCAATTATATTTGTCATGCATGCAGAACATCTGCGGGTAGCCAGTAGAGCAAAGTACATACACACAGATACACACACACACACACACACACACACATACACACATTGTGCTTTGCTCATATCTGAAACTAAGCACCGGAGATGGCTGAACTGGTGACGCTAGCGACAAACGTGGCACAGACTGCACCTGCGTATGAAATGCTGCATCTGGATGCCAGCTGTATGCTGTATGATGCTTGCTGCAGCTAGTGGCGCCACGCCAGGCCAGGTTAACACAAGCCAAGCCAAACCAACCCGAGCCGAGTCGTGTCGAGTCTCATTTCAGTTTTGTCCGTCCACGAGCAGGCTGTTCGTTAAGCGTGCTGCTGTGGAAGTAGAAGGCGACTGAGTCACTGTAACTGTAACATAACATGTGCTTAACCCAAAACTAGACTCAGCAGACCCCCTCGCGCCACCCCCAACAAAGTTGCAACCCACCCCAAGCCAACCCCTTTTCAACCCACCAAAAGCCAACCCAATTCATGTCCCAGCCCGCCTCCCGCTGCATGACATGTTACAGCCTAATTGCAGTTTTTCAAATGTTGCAGTTGCTTCCGAAAAAATTAGGGTCATGGAATTTTAAAGACGCCTTTTGCCATTGGAGTAGCTGTGGCTTAAAGGCCACAAACGCCGCGCAATTGCCGTAGTTGAGGCAACTCAAGTTGCTAGCGGATATAATAAGAAGAGTATGGCTAGCAAATGGTGTGCTATAGGGAACAATGTTCGCAACAGGAAAGTGCTTAAACTTTTATTTAAATGCAACTCTCATTATAATTTTATGAAACCCAGTTAAGAACTGCACTTAAACAAGGCACCACATCAATTGATTATTTTAAAATGTTTAACTAAAATGAGTAAATATAATATAATCCGTTCGTCGAATTTAGTTGTTTTGGATTAAACTACATTTTTGCATTAAAGTTACAAGTTTTATCAAATTTAATAAAATGTATTTGTGGAATGTTTAAGCTTTCAGCACAATTGCATCCACATTTTGAAGTGGAGTGTCATAAGGCTATAAGCATAACTTAAATGAGCATCGCTTGAAGGTTTAAGGGCTTAAGCATTGGCGGCTCAAAGTGTGGTCGTATCCGGCATAGAAATGATTGGCATAACGATGCCAGCCAGCTGCGGCTCTAATAAGTTAAAGAGCATTTACCAACAGACACGCTGGGCTATGCCACATCTTCACTCATCCTGACTACTTAACCATTACCAACTTACAGCATAACCGAATCCCTGGTGAGGTAAATGGTGGTGGCATGACTCAGGCAATGGAGAAAGTTTCGAGCATAAGGCCATCACAGGCTGCATAAATTCCATAAGGACACCGTCAACCTGCCACACCCATACCCACACCCACACCCACACCCACATCCACATCCACACCCACACTCGCTGACTGACTATGCGTCGATTTTGGTACCTAGGCGTTGTAAAATAGTTGAAATTTTTGAAAAACTTTTCCCGACTTAATGAGGGCTTAAATGGCTTGCATAATATGTATGCAATTGTTGGTTGCCGCTATTCATTTCAGTTTTTGAATGGCAAACATCACTTTTCTCAAGCAGCAAATTTAACATAATTTTGAGAATATTTTCATTTGCGGTAGCTGAAAGATTCTAATTAAAAAATAAATTAAATTTTAAAGAATTTTTTATTTATAAATGCTGGTTTAAGGGCAGAAGAAATCTAAATTTAAAAAAAACTACTCAAATTATCATTCGAAATTATAATAACTAATGATGATTAAACATGACCATATCGAGTCTGCTATAGATGCTGAACTAGAATTTTAGCTATTGAATGCTAAAAACCAATTTTAGAACTTTATCAAACCATTTTCTGGGTACAATGTATACAATTTGAAAAGTTTTCATATAGCTCTTAGCAGGATGACGTTCTTGTTTCGAGACATACTACAAATGAAAATTAAACTTTTCAAGCGAGCTAACACAAAACTGGAAGCAAAAAGTGATGGTAGCGCGGACTGATTGGCGGCGGAACAGGAGAGCTCAGCGGGTAAGGCGGACAAGCTGCCGTGTACGAATACGTGAAAGAAAAGATGAAATTCTCGGTGCAGAAAAATGTTCCATTAATTTTTACATACAATGACCTGAATCAGCGTTTTTGGTGCTTCGCTTTCTTGCCTTGCCTTGCGATGCCTGGACTATGACCATGTCCGGACTATAGCGTGGGCGTGAACATGAGCTCAACGTGAACGTTAGCTGCCTGATGGCAGTGACTTTACCAATTTCAATGGGTTGGAGGATGCAGACGTGAGTGAGTGCGGCTAAGGATTGCTTCCCAATGAATTCGGGCTCAGGTGGGAGTTTGCGCATTCGGATTCGTATTCGCCATTGCCATTTCCATTGCTATTGCTATTGCTATTGCCATTGCCAATGCAGCATAGCTCACAGCACAGCACAGCAGAGCAGAGCACAGCATGCAATGTGGTGGTGCTGATGCTGAAAAGCGTCGCTTCGAACGTGCACAGAATCTAAAACAATTTGTAAAAAAGACTGTGGATAGCAACGGGAACGTGCAGGAAGCTTCAAATTAATATATTATTACACACCGATTAACATATACTCTTAACTGTCCCATAGGCATATCAAACGTCTTGATATTTGTAAGTTCGCACACCACTTTTTACTCTATTACTATTACTCTTATCAATCAGGCCTGTTCCGTATTCATTTCCTTCCAAGTAGTAAAAACACATGAGCTACTGTTCTGATTTCCGAACGGAATGGTTTCGTTTTTGCTGTTTTGGATATCAAGTTCGAACCCGAGTTTTGATATTAATAACATATTTAGTTGTCGTTTAGTAGGCATAGACAGAATCCACTTGCACGTTTTCTTTACTGTTTTACAGACAGTTTTTTATTTTAATACTATAAGTGTAGTTTCACTTTAATCTAATGAGGAAGTCTCGAATATCATTTTTAAACAAGATCTAAAATATAATAAAAATTGAATTTTAGAGTTTGTTATTTGAATTTCCTCTCTAATCTGACAATTATTTTTCAAAAACGGAAAACTTTTCGAAACCTAAATGTTTTACGTTTTAAGGAGTTCAAAAAAGCAACTATTTCCGTTTTCGCAAGCTTCAAACGGAATTAGAAATTCAGAAAACACGTGAACAAACCAAATTGGAAAGTGAAAATTCAAACATTAAAGAAAAATTCCCTTACGCAAACACCAAACAAATTAAAAATAATATGGTATGTTACAAACATTTTGACATAGTTGTAGTTCTCCTTCACATTCAACTCGCTCACTCACAATTTTAGCCAGCCTTTCATTTGCAGCAGACTGAAACAAGGCAGTGGCAACAAATTATATAGTTATATTCGTATAGTTAGCAGTGTTTGTTCAAGCAACAAAGGTCAGGAGTTGGTCAAGTTAACAAAAGCCTTCAGTTCCGTACTTGACTTCAATTATACTGTACTGAAATAAAAAGTTATGATAGTAGACTTTTCTACAATAATTTTAATTATTCAAGCTGGCAAAAATTCAAGACTGAACAAAAGTTGCTGAAAGAATGTCATTTTAATGTACGGATTGTAATGCTGGCGTAGATGGCAAAAATATATAAGAAATACTTAATCCTAACTTAGTTACTGAGTTGAGTCGTTTTTACATATGAAGGTCAATTACAAAGGTTTATGTTATAATAAGACATTATTATAATTCCTAACTAAGCAAAACTAATTTCACAAATATTGTTTAAATACCTACTAAGATTTGAACTAAAATAGAATGAAAAATCTTTTCAAAATCAGCGCTAAGTAAAAATATGAAATTCAATTTTCCTAGTGTTAAATCGTTGAATATTGTATGTGCCATTCGTATATATTTATTTTATTATTGTACTTACTCATAAATAAACACTAAAATCGATCGACAAAACCAAATTAACAACCCAATTGCTTTAACTGGTTTTTTTTTGCTTTTACTGTTTTAACGAAACGAAAAACAATTTGGCAAAAATTATTGGAAATGACCAATGGGTGGAACCAGAAATCAGGGACCAGACCATACGATGTGTGTGACGGGAGTAGGATGGTAAGTAAATACGAGTACACACATACATTTAGTTGATTCCAAACTACGCTGTTTTTATACTCTTTTGTTTTAATTAAAATAAAAATAAATAGAATATTGTGTTTGTGAAATGTTCAACTGCATGCGCGAAAAAAGTTGTTTCATTTTTACATTTAAATCAAAATTTATTATAAAATTTGAAACTAATTAGTTTTACGTCAAAAAATTAAACTGAAATTTGATTTCATTTTTAAAAGTCTATCAGTTTCTTAAAAGAAAATAATAAATAATATTTTTTTGGTTTCATATTTTCTATAAGGGGTCTTCCTACAAGTAAACGTCTATAAGTCCATACATATTTATGTGCAACTAAAATCAGAAAAGTAAAATTAAAGATAAATATGTATTTGTGAACACGTGACTGCAACATGCCACAGAATATAAGTACTTATTTATTTATATGAATGCAGTATCCATCTAGTGTTGTATTTTATCGTTCGGAATAAGTTCGATTGAACTATTCACCAAACTGAACAAACGAACTGTATTCCTGATTGTAGTTCATCTAATTTGTTCTTCTTGTTGCTCATTTATTATTATTATAGTTTGTTTCGACCAAATAAAACGAACTACAAAGCAGAGCAGTACAGAATGATTATTTGATCCTTAATTCGTAAGAAATTAACCAATCTTGAATTCTTTGGGAATTAAAAATAAAAGCAAGTAAGAATACTCTAGTCGAGTAAGCCCGACTACGAGACTCCCTGCTCCTAATTTCAAGCAGTTCAGCGGCAACACAAGCAAGCAGCGCACTTAACGTGTCCAGTTCCTGTCAAACTGTTGTTTCTGCCTGCTGAGACGGGTGTAATAGATTCTTCCATAACTTTGGTGTTATTTATCCGATCGTGATGAAATTTACACAGCTGATCAACATTGCTACAACATATATGTGTACCAAACATCAAAGCTTTATCTTTTTTTTTAATTGTGGCTGTGGGAGTCTTTTCCGATTTGCGGGGGTGCGGGGGCTGCATCCGAAATTTGAAATAAACTTGATCTGATTATGGTATACAGGAAACTGCATGCCAAGTTTGGTGTCTCTAGCTCTTATAGTCTCTGAGATCGACGCGTTCATACAGACAGACAGACGGACAGACTTACGGAAATGGCTAGTTTGACTCAGCTATTGATGTTGATCATTTGTAATGGGAACAGGGAGTAAAAATGAACTTCAGAACATATTCCTTCAATTCAACTACTATGTACAGCTCTAGTAGATACATATGTATGTTTGTACACATGTGTGTGTGTATATAAGGACATTGCTTGTTGTGCCTGATGCTGCTGTTGCTGGCCATTTGAACATTGTTTTATGGTTTTTGGCAGCATTTAAACAGCGAATTCATTAAATTTTAGCACAAAAATGGTATGCGCCCTGTTGTTTTCGAAATGAAAACAATTCAACGCATATTGTTATATTTTTATTTCTTTTTTTTTTGTGGCTAAAGATACAAATGTATATGTTACATATTCATGGCTGATACGAAATCCTAATGTTGCTTTTATAGATTGACAGATAAAAATAAATCGTTTGCATATCTTTAAACGTCAAATAGGTATATGTTATTTAACAGACTGCTTCATAAATATGAAGTATGTTTTTCAATTCTATGTCTTTATTGTCTGATTGTTGTTGTTGTTGTTTTGGTTATGGCGTTTCATTAAGTGTTATATTGTTCCATACTCATTTGCAGTATGAATTTATTGCAAAGTGCTTGTGGCTATTTAACGTTTTTAATTGAAAAAGTTTTGTTTTCGTTGTCGTTTCCGGAGTTGGAGCCAGAGTCCCTCTAGGAATATTTCCCACACTTTGACAGAGCTACTAAGATGCTATGGTCACTGTTGGCAACGGTGTGCAGTACGAATACTTTAGTCTAAGTTGCTGCCACTGTCAACGACAACTACTTGCAGCCACTTATCATAATTAGCCTTCTGCTGTTGCTGTTGTTGTTGCTGTTGATGGTGCAAATGGAGAAGTTTTCCCCACAAAATACATACATATATATTTACAAGAGGTGCCCACTTGCTACACAGCGCCATTAACAACTTATTGCCAATGGGTGGCTTGGTTGCTTTTTCCTTTGGCTGCTGAGCTGAACAACAAGGAATATATAAGTATTTGTGAATACATTTTCATAACGAGAGCAGTCACTCACTCAGTCTACTTATTGTTTTGTACTTTGCTGCTTTATCATTATTGACAGACGCAATCAATTGCAGTCCATTAGAGTTTGCATTTCGCCTCCAGACTAAGAATAAACAAACAAAGTCTTGCAATTATGTGTGCTACTGGGAAATGGATAACATCTTTTTCATTTCTGCTTCTACTATTGACATTCTTAAGTAGCATGGTAGTGTTCTTTATACCCCCCCTTGGTTGAAAAACTAAAAGTTAGTAAACCACCCATGAGAGTTAAATGAAATTAGGTCACTTTGAACAGTTTGCCAAATCTTGATAAGAGTTCTATGAACATAAAAACAAAATACAGCAATATGCCACCACATAAGATAGTTTTATTCAAACACAACTAGCTAATAGTTTATTTTGGTAACTGGTATTTGGCATTAAAGTCAACTTAAATAAGTTTTGCAGTTAAATATTTTAAATTGAGATATCTGCTTTGAATTGAGTAGACACTTTATTATTGAAATTGAAATTACTGAGAATTGTTTGAGTTTTCACTTTGATTTGCATAAGTCACATCAATTCATTTAGCTTACAGATTTTGCAAAAAATTACATTGTTATTGAGAGCTCTTCAATATATATATTTAAATATTTAAAAATTTGCATTCGTTCATTAAAAGATTCCTGGATAAGTTCAATGTGAATGCAATACTCAAAAGCTTTTCAATATAAAACTGAGGACATTTACAGAAATTCACTTGCGCAATATTTTGCATAAAGTGGATACCAGAATCACACTGAATATCTCACACTCCACTTAGATCCCTTAAATTTAGCTTCTCACTCTTACTTACCAAATAAAGAACACCAAATCGTTTTAATATTTATACGTATAATCGTTTATTACCCTGTTTCATGATTTAACCCCAAAATTTATAAATAAACATTAACATAAAATGTTTACATTCGCTTTGCTTTTGAATTCATTTTGAAATTAACTCAATTAATGTAATATACAATATTTCTGTTCTGGTTGCCAGTTGATCTTATCTAATAAACATTTGCATTTTGTCAATCAAAAATAAACAATTTCTCAAATAGTATTTGGACTGCAATGAAACAATTACATTGCAAATGCAAACGAAACGCTGCAATTTGCGAGTATTTTCTTTATTTGTTTTTTTTTTTTAACTGTTTCTTTGTTTATGTTTAACAATTTCTAAAGGTTTTTCAACTATGTTTTTATGTAGTAATTGTTTGTTTCATTTTCTTTCACTATTTACGAGTATATTTTGTAACGGTGATAGCACACTTAATATGTGAAAGTTATTTATTAATTGATGTACTTATGATGTACACATATATGTACATACTTATCTAAAAGAAACAGCACTGGGTCTTTGAAACCTGCCGTTAAATTAAAAATTTCAAATACTAATATATTTATTCCTCTGCTATCTCACAGATACTTTTAGTAAAAATAACATGACAATGAAATGAAATAAATAAGGTTTCTTTTATTAATATACGTATGTTGTTTAACTATCAAACTGTTGTTCTTTTTATTAATATGTATACTTATAGATATACATATATGTATGTAGGTAAAAACATGCATACATATATAAAGTATTTTGCTCTTGTTTTCCACTACAAGTGAATGAATAATCTCAATCTGAACTCTTTGCTTAACTATAAAAGACTGATCTTACAGGATTTTGGCGTTTTGAATAACTGTTTGTTTTTCCTAATTCGCAACATTGAGTACTTTAGATATAGTACAAAGTTTACAGTAATTTTAATAAGTTACCATTGGTTTGGTTTTAAGGCAAATAAAACTGTCAAGTTGGATCTCTTGATGTAAACTTGATGCTTTTACTTATGACTAGAAATTCATGAATTATGTTTACTATATTTGTTTGTATGTATGTAAACTGTTGTATGCTAAATATACCAATGTATTGGAGTGGTATTTAAAATTTATACTAATTATGTTGATTTCGCTAGATGCTTTAAAACAGTTTCAATTTTCTCGAATGTACGTGTACGAGCCGAGACCCCTTGCCTACATTAAAGTTAATTTGTTTACTTGGTTATGTTTACAGGATAGCCTCTAAGTTGCCATGGCATAATTAACCGTCGAAATATGCATAAGTTACAAATTTCAAATATTTTACTAACTTGATTATATAAACGGTTTCGTGGAGTTCGACAAGTTGAGTCTTAACATTATTTACAAGTAGAAAAGATCCTCCTGGCTTCCTCTAGTTTCCGTTAGATAATTATGAATAGTAACCGGATACTGCAACTGATCCTAGAAGCACTCACTACGTCCAGACATGGTCATACGCAGATTGCTGCCGCTCTCGTTGTTGCTGCCGCTGCCACCGGTGGGCGTGGTCATTGCTGGACGTGTCTCAGTGGCTGAGTTTGGCGGTCTGGCCAGAAGAATGGAGGCCGCTCCTGGCGAGGCAGTCACTGTGATCGCTGGTATATCCGATTTATTATTGGTGGGTGTACCTGCACGGCTACCGTTGGATTCTGCAACTATGGGCGAGCCCAGGCCCATGGTTGCCGACATTGGCAGCATGTTGAAGTTCAAATGCGGCGGCGGCCGCACCGCAATGGCAATTGGCAGTGAAGCTTTGCGGTTTAGCGAGTGTCATCCATAGAAATACTGACCGCTAGTATCTGCCGACATGCCGCGTGCCAGACTGCGCGGCACCGTGCTGTCATAGTAGACGCCGCTGCCACTGCCCGAGCTCAGGGAATGAGGTGGCAGTCCCATGCCGGTTCCGCTTCCGGTACCAACACCCATACCTACGGGTGGTGGCGAGGGCGTGCTCATCAGGCCCATGCTTGTTGGTATCAGAGTGCGTCGCAGGGTGCCAGCGTGTGTGTGTTGATGTCCTGGCACCATAATTGTGCCGCTGAGATAGGCTGGAGAGATGCCACTGTAGTTGGAAGGACCCAGCATGTGAGGACCTAGGCAATGATAAGATAAGGTTACCCAGATCATTTATAAGAGATCCTAAACTAACTTTATCAAAGCTCGTATGAAAAATGCTTAATTTAATTGAACTTTGTACTTAGAATGATTAATTACTGCATTCAAAAAGTTTGCAAAAAAGTTGTAAATTGTATTGCATGGTGTTATAAAAGCAAACTTTTGATTTTGATTAAAGTAAGCTTGCAAACGATTTGCATAAATATTTAAATACTGTACGCTTACACTTACCAATAGTCATGGCTCCACCCATTCCAGGCATGCCCCCCATGCCGCTCACCGCTGGATGGCCCATGCTGGTGTAAATGTTGGCCTGCGAAGACGGTGCCATCATCACGCTGGTTGCCGTCGAAGAGGGATGTGGATGACTGTGTGGATGGGGATGGGTGTGGGGGTGGTGTAGTTGAGTATTCGGTAGGCCTCCATAGTTACAGTTGGGCGTCGGTGCGTATGTCATGTAGGTCTTTTGTTTGTCGACCAGACCCAAACAGTTGGCAATGCCATTTTGCGCCGCATGCAGATGATGTCGAGATGTTGACGTTCAGGATGACGGTGACGACAAAGGATATGAAATGGCAGAGAAGAGAAGTAAAATAAAGAGTTAAGCTGGCGCTCGTTTATCCTTGTTATTGAAAATGGCGTTGGCTGCAAAATGCAATGGTTTGTATAAGCTTTTTCGCATTCTTATTTGTTTTCATTCCTTTCATATAAGTTTTCTTCAGTCGCCTTGACTTCTTTAATGCATTAAAATTGCTCATTATGAATTCATTTAATACTGTTTACTGTGCAAGGAATACGATAATAGTGTATGTGTATATAAAGATAATCCCTCATTACTTATGCATTGAGTTTTTACTGCAGACAGACTAAGGAAAAAGGAAACCTGATAACTTCAGTTCGAAAAGTCTTACAATTAAACAATTAACCACTTATAATATTCAAACTGTAGGGGCTTTAAAGAATATACAAGTCGGTATTGCTGAAAAGCATCTTAGCATTTGTATTTGTTATTTTCATCCTTTATACAAAAGATACCTCAGGCAATTGTCCAAACGGTACGAGTGCAGTAATTTTCATTTTCAACCTTTCAACATAGCCCAACAAACCATCAGAATGCTTTCACATTCATACATACTATATATACATATATACATATGTATATATAAAAGGCGGCTATGGTTTTTGTTGTTGCTCGTTTCCTCATGCTCAGACCTCATGAAATAAACAACAAAAAGCACAAAAATTGTTGCAACGAGCATTTGGCGCAAGGCTACTAGCATTTTCCCATTGGACGGTGGAAGTTGAAGGTGCTTTGGGGTGAGCGGGGGGAGAGCAAGCGATTTAAGGACGCGTCCCTTTTGTTTGGCCAAAATGGGTTTAATGGCAAGGGAACTTCACTAGCGCCCAGTTTCCTCTCATTTCCTTTTCACTGGGAACCACAACAAGTCGCTTGCTTTTGATGCGCCCTCGTTGTCTATTGTCGACCTGAGCAAGAACAATGAAATTTCCATATTTCGAAATGATTATTTACCTAAGGTAATGACTGAAGCTAATGACAAAGCCACTGCTATGGCTAGAACTCATTACAACGATTGAAAGGTGATTTACTAAATTACTCCCAGCAAAGTCCATAGCAATTGTGCTGCATGATAGTAAACAGTTCTAAGCCTTCTAAGCTCGACACGTACTTGTCTATGCTACAGTGGACACTGGATAATCTTAGCTTATGGTATTGTAACTATTCTGTTATTGAAACTATAATTTTAATGCTCGGAAATTGCAACTGAAAGAAAAGTTATCTTCAACATGACGAAACTGTATACGCTTGCATCAACATACATATGAAAACATAATTTTCGAACGTTTGTTCATATGACAGCTATAAGATATTGTAGCCCGATTTTGTTCAAATTTTGTCAGCATGACAAGAACATATTAAAAGGCAGAATATTCAAATATTGTTAAGATAGCTTTAGAAACAAAAAAGTTTTTCATATAAAAACGAATTCAACCGATTGTTCCCTTTGCAGCTATACGAAATAATTGTCAAATTTTGGTTAGATTTTGTAAACATTTTGAGAAAATGTTAAAACTTAGAATTGGTAAGTTTTCGTAAGTTATCTTAACCGATTGTTCCTATTGCAGCTATATGTTATAGTGCTACGATCCGGCTGATGCTTGCACCAAAAAGATGCATCTACGCCAAGTTTCATCACAATAGCTCTAAAACTGAGGAACCCGCTCGCATATAAACAGGCGTACGGAAAACTATAATACCTAACCTCTAAAAGGGAATAATAAATATTGAATTTTAAACTTCTTGATATTTAGCACCGCTCTTAAAATTATTCATGCTTTCGGAATGACCTGCAGCATGAGTAACATGTTCTATAAAAACTCACCTCGTTTCGTGATGATAGGGTAGACAATGGCACGGGGGTGGTTAAGTCAACGTCGACATCGATGTCGGAGATATCGTCACCAAAAGAGTCCGCCAGATGTGTTTCACCTGTTGTCATCTGTTGAAAAGTGCTGCCAGCACCGCCACCACCACCCGTTCCACTTCCTCCGCCACCGCCGCCATCAATTTGCGTGTCAGCAAAGCTTTTGGCCGCACCGCTGACACTGGAGCTCCTCTTCTTACGTCCACCACGGCGTTGCAATGTGAGCCGACCGATGACAATTGTCAGACATAGGAGAACGCCAGCTGTCACCGATATGATTAGGTAAAGGTAGAACTGTTCCTGGTGCTCTAAAGTACACAAAATAATAATGCAAATGCGGAGTAAGACACGGGATTTGCATAGCTATTCCTAATTTTTCAATAACAAAGTGTAAGAGATGGCAAAAATCAATCGATAGTTTCGATAGTGAAAGCTTATACTATTTATAGTATCGATAGTACAATTGAATTTATTAGTTGCGTTAATATCAATGGAAAGAAAAATGTCTATGTTTGTTTCAAAAATACTTTGCACAACAATGTAAAAATATCGATACAATCGATAGTTTAACCAATATTTTGCCAGCTCTGGACAAATAGTTAGTGTAACATAAGCCTAGCGGAGCAGCATGATGAGTTTTTCACTTGGATGATCTTCAGTGACTGTGAGTGCTCTCGTCAGCGGCTTGTCTGCATTTGTGTGGCAGGCAGGCATAGTGAGTTAAAGTTTTAATCGGGCGACTTTGTTTATGACTAAAACGAAATCAAAAAGTTTACCATGTGGCAAGCAACGAGCTGGGTGCAACGTGCGGCACATGCAACTTTGTGCGGGGTGTCTGTCCCCCTTGTCTGTGCTTCGTGTTCTTCTGTTGATGACAAGCAGCAGCAGCAGCAGTCAACTCTGAGTTTCTTCTGAGGCATAGCATGGGGCAATGGGGGAATGCATGGGGATTGGATGGTTTCTTTTTTTCAATTTTTTTTTTAGCATGGTCTGCAGTGTTTCGAGACGTGACATAGCTGTGGTATTAGTTGTTGCCTGCCAATGTGTGTGTCTGTGTGTGTGTGTGTGTGTGTGTGTATGTATGTTTGTTTGTAACAAAAACTTCGATTAGTTACACATGAAAGCCTTAACTAAACGAACGGCATGCCAACGTGGAAGCACACTCACATACACACACACACACAATGCGGGAATACGGAACTCTCCAACTCGAAACTCGAACTCAAACTCAAACTCAAACTCAAACTGGAACTCACTTCGAATATACAGATAGGTGTTCAGCCAATTTGCCAAGAAACCAACCACTTCGACACGTTCAGTGACGATGTCCTCCTCGGTGCAGTTCAGACCAATTGGCCCCCAATCATCAAGCAGCTGGCACTTGCGGCGGTAGAAGAAATTTCCGTTCTCATAACTAGTTGCTGTCTCATTAGTATTATCGGGATTTGTCTCAAACTCAATACCCTTAACCTCATTATCATTATCATTATTATTATTATTATTTTCGTCTGTTGGGTCATCGGTCGTAGTGATAATGTGCTCATTGGCCAATGTCGTAGACACCAATCGATGGTTGAATGACTCTTTTATGCGATTTAGAAGTCGCACAGATGACTGAAGTCTCACTGCGAAAGATGGGAAGGGGCAAGGAAGATGGCAAATGGTCGAGCAATTTTTTGTTAAAAGGCCTTGACGGTCTGACGACCAACCCATCCAACCATCCATCAAAGGCAAACGCGGATATAGCAACGACAACAAACATGATTTGACGTTACTTTATGTTACTAGATAATGCACGGCTTGCACGGTTGAAGCTTGGAGACTGGTTGGAGCTGCTCGTCCTGGCAAAGCGTATATGCTTCAAATGCCAGCATCGCAGCTGGCTAATGAAGACGGATGGGCATGCTCCTAAAATATGTATGCACAATGCTCAGTAGAGGCACTTTGGAGTAAGTGAAAGACATGGCGCAGGACGACGAAGACAGATTCCATTAAAAAGTGATACGCGTACGCTCACAAAATCAAATTATAAAATCTATAGTAAGAGCACCAAGCACCAAGCACCAATCTCCAATCTCTGTGACTAGCTGAAGCATTAGGGTGATTCAGATTTAAAGGGTACAAAAAAACAAACGGACAAAGAGCTTATCAGAAACGTAATCCAAGGTAAATTCCAAAGAAACTTTCCCCAAGTGTCTGCAGGTCTAATTAAGTCTGCACTAATGGCTGTGACTAGCTTAAGCATTAGGGTGACTCAGGTTATAGGGACAAAGAAAAAATCTACGATAAATTCCAAAAACAAATTCTATTAGTATCCATATGTCTAACTAAGTCTGTCCCAAATAGCGAGAACACTTTTCTTATATATTTCAATCCTTACTAAATATTTTAAACTAAAAAGTTTTCTTAGGGAAAGTTGCTTAGAATTAACAGATCACTTTTCTAACTATCTTTTGACTCACCCTACTAAACACACGACAGCCATGAACCGAGCTGAAAATGTATGTGCCCCCAACTTACCCTCCAAAGAGCCATCGTTGCGCGACAGCAGAGGTGGCAGCAGCGTACTCGTTGCATCTTCTCCTGCGGCATTGGTATCAAAATCGAAGGAGCGTCCAACATTGGCACCTTGTAGTTTGGGTGCCGGCGGTATGGCCTCGGATTCTTTGTAGAATTGGTCCTCATCGTAGAGCTCATCTTGGTCCAAGTCTAGATCAGTCTGCTGCGGTTCGTCCATCTCCGCAGCTGTCTCATAACGATCTTTGAGCACTTTGCGGGGTACTGCAAATAAATAAAGTTTAATAAACAAACAGATCTTAATCAAGTACATAAAAAGATACTTACTGCATGTATAAACCACCTTGAGATACATGCGCACATCAGTCTTGCAGGGTCGACCAAAGGTGCCAGCATCTGCAGTCACCGAGCAGCGTCGTCTGCCATGACAGATTTGCATCACAGTCTCCGTGGCATAGGACACCAGACATGCTAATTATAAGCATAAGTATAAGTAGCAATTACAATTAGTTGATGTTCTTATTAAGACATACTTGGCTGTCCGGAGTCCTCCCGGTTGATCAAGACACCACCAGCTGGCGCACCCTGTCCACCACACTGCACGCTCTCCCGCTCCGTATGGCCAAAGGAGGCACTGTAGATGGCGATGCGGGAATACGGATTACACATCAATGGCATGTTGTCGTTCTCGCAGGCCAACTTGCTACGGAATTCGTCTGTGGTAATGTCAATGTCCATGTCAATGTGCAGGCATGCAAAAAAAACAACAAAATAATGGGCAACATTTATTAAAAGTATGCCAAAAAATGCTGTCGTCGAGAGAATGTCTTCATTGCGGTGGATTGGAATTTGTGGAATCATTGATAATGGCCAAAAAACTGCATATTTAAATAACTATTTGTAAATAGCTCATTGATATTAATTTGAACATTTTTTCAGATATTGTTTTTTACTTAATAATAAAACAATTGAAATTATGGAAGTGTTCATTTTTACATATGTATTTACTGCACGAAGCATAGATTTATAAATTAATCATACGCCATGTTGCATTCGATGCACTTTGTCTTTTGTAATCATTTAAATTATAATTTATGTGTATAATTTTAACATTAAGCATTACACATAAAATCATTTTGACATAGTCAAACCAAATTCTTTTTATACTCTTTTTTTTATTTTTTTGAAAGAAAAAAGAGTATTTTGGTTTTGTGAAATGTCCGTCTGTCCGTCCGTCTGTCCGTCCGTCTGTCTGTCCGTATGAACGCAGGTTTTTTCCACAGTTTCGAAGCTAGAGCAACTAAACTTGGTATACATGGTGGTATAAACCATAGGCAGACAAAGTGTCAAGATAATTTTGCCACACCCACCCCCGCCCTTGCAATGAAGCAATGTTTGTTTCTCCCAAACCTGTAGAACGGGCCCAACCAAACTTAAATTGATTGCAAAATTTGAAAGATTTGAGCCAACATACAATTGCCACGACCACTTCTGATTCTGCAAAGATGCGAAAACAATGGTATTTCGCAGTCGGGTGCATCCGACTGCAACGTTCTTACTTGTTTTTTTTACATTACATTCCGATTTCGACAAAGCTAAACCAAATATTTTTTTTTTAACTTTTTTCTTGCAACTGTCATTATAAACTTTACACAGTTTCTGATCCTTTAAGAAACTTTATTTATTTTAAAAATTAATTTTAATTTAATTGAAATGTAATTTGTAAATATTACGCAAAAAGTTCAAAATAGCTATAGATCAGCTGTTTAATTATGCGTAAATTTCCATTAAATCTACACATGCAAAATTTTCAAATGTTGAAGCACGTATTGCTGTGATATAATAAGTAATTAGCCATATTTTAAACATTCAAATAATGACAGCAAAAGTACATAACAACTTGCATGTAGGTAATATTGTTTTATTACTCATACGCCATGTTAGTTTCAACTTTATTGGCTACTAAAAAAAGCAATTTAGAAAATTCAATCTAAATAAATATACGTTATTTATTCACAATTAAAATGTATAACAATCAATTATGGTGTTTGGCTATATACTCGAAATTTCAAAGGGCATTGTGTTGGCCAAATAGCCGACATATTTCCGCTCCTATATACGAGTTATTTACAAATACATACACACACATATATATACACATGAAGTCTTGTGCATCTTTCAAAGCAATTTTGTTGGAAGTTAGCCAAATTGGGATCTACAATTGTTGAAGTACAGTCGAGCTAAATTTTCAACATATTCGTTTCCTATTTTTGGTTTTTTTTTGTTGCCTTGTTTTGCTGAAAGCGCCCATCAAATGGCCAAAACTCAAGCAATTATGAATTGTGCTGTTGGCGCTTTTTTCTACTACTTCTCAGTCTTGTTGTGCACTTTGACAGCCACCTTTAAATGCTATGTACATATATACATACTGAAGTAGGTACTTATATATATATATATGTATGTAAATATGTATAAGCGTATATACATCATTTGATGCATACTAAAATGTATGTCTGTGGCAAGAGTAAGGTCCGAGATGAACTTTAATAAATTTGGTAAATATTTGCATACCCTGTTTACAGGCCTGGCCCTTTGGCATTGACTGCACAGTCCTCATCCCCTATTACTCCTGCTCCTACCAACAACAACCTTTTGGTATGAGACTCCCACATGGTACTCAACGTGCACGGCCGTGCTATTGGGAGCTGTGATTCCTTGCTCCTTTTAAGAGTGCGAGTGCACGTTTTATTATGAAGAGACGTGAGAAAAGTTGAAAATTGCCATATTTTTATGACCACAATGTGCCGTCTGGCACGGTGTACTCTGCTTTCATCATCCACAGCCTTCTAACCGGCTGTAGCTGTGGCTGTGGCTGCTCTGCAATGCCAGCCTCGAGCACTGAGCCTGGTGTGGGTTAGGATGTTGGGGGCGTGGGTTTGCGGGGGATGCTTTCTGGGTTTGCTTGCGCTCCCACGCATATAACCAGGCCGTAATTTTTCAACGTTTTCCACTCGTACTTTGCAGTTTTATTACTTGTCGCTGGTGTCCATAATGAGCAAAAGATAACAGACAATTTAGAAAAAGAAGAAAAAAAATACAGCTATCCTTAATTATATTACCTCGCCGTTCGCTCCGTCGCCCCCGCATTAAATCCACAAACAAAACGTGCTAGCCAAGCATACTGAGCTATGCGGACCAAGCACAAGTTGCCCTTTTCCCTTACCCTGCTACCCGCCACCCTCCTCCCTTTTGCACAGCCCGCTGTGCATTTCCCTTTTCTAATTTGAATGGCGCGCTCCTCTCTTTTGTCTCGCCTCTGTTTGTTTCACTTCTTCGGTTTGTTTGTGTGCTTTTTAACAAGATAACATCTGCGTCACTTGTCACAAAAAAAACAAAAAACAAAAAAAAACAAAAACAGAAAAAATAAAACAGAAAATAACAAAAATATAAAAATATTTCAGCAGTAGCAGCAAAAGCATCCAAATGCTGCCAACGACTAAAAGGCTGACGCAAATTACCAAAGAATTACATGAAATGCACAATTCGCTCCAACTCCTGCTACTGCTCCTGCCACATCCCTGGCAGCTTGAATTTGTATACAGTTGAAACTGTGAGTACGTTGCACTCGTAGGCTTCCAACTGATGTATACTCTGTTACAAAAATGTAGCTTATTTGAGCCGTGTTTGGACGATGAAATTCTTGCATGCTTTTTCATGCAGTTTCATCTTGCATTGTCTAAACAGTTGTCTTATCTTGCGCGCAAGTTTCTTCCGTGCATCTTGCACGGAAATGGAAACGTTTCTATTTGTTGCATGAAACCATGCAAGATGTAAAATATGCTGAATTGACTGAGTAAGCTTTAAATATGCGTTGCAATCGTTTTTTTAATTGTTTTGTGAATCTTTTTCTCACTGTCCTAAATGAGAGGAATTGCAAATATGCTTAAAGCAAAATGCATTTGATATTTTTACTTCAAATTTGTAGATTGAACTAGTGTAAAAATTGTAAGAGGAGTCTGTGCAATTTCATACATGGACTGTTTAAACAATGACATGCTTTCAAGAAAGATCTCGCGAAATTTATGCACTAGCTTTAAATTTATATAAAATATATCTTAGTTATACAAACAGACTAAAGAACATTGCACAAAACAAATATACTCCTTATGCTTTTCAAACAACAGCGTATATGAATTGAACTGTCTGTTCAGGGCATTAAGAACTCGTTTAACGATTATCATCGAATGCTGCTGCAGTATGGAAATGACAATGAAAATGGCCTCTCTGTTCCAGGTAAATCTCAAAGCAAAGTGCCATAATGGAAGGAAGAGCTTTGGTTAGTAGCTGGTTCATCTGTTGGCTTATCGGCTTCTGTTTCGACGAGTGATTGCGATTAAACACGAATTGCTTAGCGGATCGTAAATAATCGAGTGCCATTAGCCCCCCAAATCGACATCAGAACTGAACAAAAATGCTGCAGAGTAGATGGCGACAGCGCTGCACAAAATTTCGCAGTGAGCAAAGCTATGCAAATAATTTAGCAAAAAAAAAATAAAAAAGAAAACTTTTTTTCAACTATTTTTAATGTTTGCAAAAGCAAATGCAAAAGCGCAGCTGCATTTTTCATTATGCTTCTAGCTGAATTAAATCCAAACACCCACCCAAGTACCGCCTACTCTTATCGTCATGAAGTTGTAGTTTTGAAGTTGAACTTCTCATTAATTTTATTTTTGTGCCTGCGTAGCAAAAACATGAGATTCTATTTTTCTGAAATATTCTACAAACACCTTTTGATTTAGTTCTTACTTAGTTAGTTTGGTCAGCTAATAAATAATAATTATTCAAATTTATTGTAGAAGATAGATCAAATATAAAGTTTTATTATCATAATTTATGGCTCTATAACTTAAAAGCTCTTATTTACTTTTAAGCACAGTACATTTAAAGACAAACTTGATAAAAAAAAATGAACTGAAAGTAACATCTTTAACATTGTAAAGTTGATTAGTTATCTATAAAGGCTGTTCCGATTTACGAGAACTTTTCATTACGAATCGTTTTCAATTTGTGTCCTTGAATAAAATTATTTTTATTCCCTGTTTCCATTCAAAATGGGAAAAAGGTAGTTATAAAGTACTGCTAATGTGTGTAACAGGCAGAAGGATGCATTTCCGAACAAAAAAACTATATGTATTCTTGATCAGCATTAACAACCGGGACGAACTAGCCATGTCCGTCTGTCTGTCCGTATGAACACACAGATCTCGGGGACTAGAAGAGCTAGAGACACCAAACTTGGCATGTAGGTTTCTGTAGGTACCATACGCAGATCAAGTTTATTTAAAATTTCGGATGTACCGATAAAGCTTTGATTTTTGGTACACATATATGTTTAATCGATGTTAATCGGTTGCGTAAATTTCATTACGATCGGATAAATAGCACCAAAGTTATGGAAGAAACCAAAGTCTCAGCAGGCAGAAACAACAGTTTGACAGGAACTGGGCACGTTAAGTGCACTGCTTGCTTGTGTTGCCGGTGAACTGCTTGAAATGCAGGTTGGGAGCAGTTGGGAGTTTCGTAGTCGGGCACACTCGACTAGAGCATTCTTACTTGATTTGAGGTAAATTCGAATACTTCTCATTCCACTGTCTCAAAAGCAAGACTTTTTCAACTGAAACACTCATTAGAAATTCAAAACAGCTTAGAATACCAATTCCGAATGCTATGATCGAAATCGTAAATGGGAGCAGGCCCTTATAACAATTCTTGAATTTCAAAAACAGATACAATTTATATTTCGAATTAAAGAGTTACAGCTTTAACTTTAATTTAAGCAAGTTGCTTAAATATCTTAAAATTTTTCATATATTTCACTTAGCATAATAGACGCTGGTTTTGTACCAAAAACATTTCTCTAAAGTGTTTTGCAGAGCAAAACAGAAGCTCTAAAGCTGCATAAAGCATGTGAGAATGTGAGCATGAATGTTTGGGTATACAATTTATGTTTACATATTTATATTGTATACATACACTATAAATATTTTTCAAATCTTGATATATGAATGTGCAAATGAAATTAAAATGTTTGCATATACTCCATACAAATACAATACAAAGAGAGTATTTTAGAGCAGCAGGACACTCGACTGGAGCATTCTTAGTTGTACAATGCTTATGGAAGTGCAGGTAGTACTCCTATGCAGGTGATTTCAATAAATGCCGGCTTATTTCTTTTAGTGAAAACAAAATTTGTTTGTTTGCTTTGGAACTTAAATTGATGTTTGCCACTTTTGCATCTGGCAAATATTTATTTTTCGACAGAGCGCAAATAAAATAATATATATCATGGTTAACGCGAGGCAAGGATAAAAACGAGAACCTGGTAGACAAACTGGGTTATTCTCAGTGCTCCGTTCAGCACAAACCCATCGATTATACTTTACGACTGTGTTTGTGAGTATGTGTGTGTGTGTGTGTGTGTACGTAAAGAGGAAGTCCCGGTTGGCTGACCTCCTAAAGGACTGGCATACTTACATGGACGGCATTTGTAGGCAATCTCGACGAATTTTCGTATGCCTGAGCAAGGATCTCCACTTGTGTGCGTTTTGGAATTCGCGGCAAACTTGCAATGCCTTTTCTTTTGGCAGGCATCCACCACAGTCTGCAGCAGAGCATACTATAAGAAAAGAGAGAGAGATAAACACAGAATGATATAGTGTCTATACGATACATATATTTTAAGAGTTGGTACGAATCGTTCAGCATAGATTCGTTTGAACTACTCTTTAAACCAGAGTTCACAAATAACAGTCAACATATATTTTTAATGTGTTCTGCACTCCTCAAAAACAGCAAAAATTGAAATCAGCTTAGTTTTCCACTTTTTGTTTTTTCTTTTGAATTTCGGGTTGAGCAAATACACAAATCTGTCTGAGCGAAAAGCAACTTTGAGGAACACACTTGCTAGAGCTCACAAAAAAATGTGTTTATGAAGAAAGTTAAATGTGTATATGATCAGTTTGCTGATGTGCTATGCGAGAAATGGGAAGAGTTTGAAAGGGAAGTAAACAAAAAACACTTTGGTAGCTTTTTTCTCGACAAATGCTCTCGGAAAAAGGTTTAGGCAAAGAAACGAAAAAAAGTGTCTTTGGTTGAGCAAAGGAGCAAAAGACAAAAAACATGATTCAAAGTGTCTTTTCGTTCTCTTTATTGGAAGTGTTCGAAAGAACTGTGCCTCAAATGTTGAGAGATATTTGCGAGTTCTGATTCAAACTGAACGAACGAAATACTTATTGTCTTTCATCAAACTCGTGCATTTAAGTTAGTTTGTTCACTTGAGTTCGATTTAGTTTGGATTGCACAAAACAAAATTAAGTTAATGAACGAAAGAAAAAGATGATTGAACTACAAAAACCCGTGAACTTAACAAACTAAGTAAACTTATGAAGGAATCAAACTAAACTAAGTCTGCATTTAGACAATGACGGTTCTTCGATAAGTTCTTTTTTTTATGGGAAGAGGTGTAGAGGGTTTGATTACTTCGTGACGTTAATTCATGTTTTAAATGTAGACTAATATATAACTTGGTCCGCATTAAGACGATAAAGCTTACTTCATAAATTGTCTTTGTTAAGTTCTTCTTTGTTGGAAAGTGATGTAGAGGGGCTGTCTGCTTCGCTTCACCTCTGTCCTATAAGCGAGAGCTTAACGAAAAACGACGTTAAATCATCATCTAAATGCGGACTAATATATAACTTCTAAGTTCAATACCATTCATTTGAACTACAATGCACAACTCTCATACTTATATATGTTTATAAATATGTATATGTAGTTATATATATTTCGCATAGTTCAATGAGAGCACTATTGATAGAATATTGGGCACAGATGGGTAGCTGCAGCCACATCCTTGGAATCGCCTATGAAAGTTGCAACGCGAAGCGGCAACAATGGATGTGTTATGCTACATGCACTGCCTTGGCAAGACGCCACCTCAGCTGGAGTGTCGTAAATCTCTGTCTGCCTACGAGATTAAACTATGAATGCACTTTATATGCCTTAACAAGTCGACAGGCGCATAAGGTGGCAGCAACAACAACAACAGATGTTGCACAGCATAATATGTTGCACATACGTTTATTTACTTACAGCACACGCATTTAAAGTGATTGCTCATAAGTTGTATGGGTCTGTTAAGTAACAAAAGCTGAATAGGTAACTGATTAATTAGCAATCAATGGCCTTGGGTTAATATAAATGTGCAACTTTGAGCACTTAATCATCCATAGAACCATAAGCAGCAGCTTAAGGGTCTCACTTAATCCTTTGCATCAATGCACGCTGATTATATTCATTTCCTTAATTGGTCTGAATGCTTATATCTCGTTAAATGGACATTCAGCTTAGTAGATAATGAACAGTGTTAACAAAAGCAAAATAACTGACTTGTTAATTGTTTTATTTGAAATTGTTGCATTTTTTGTCACATACATATTTTATTATGACCGGAAAAACAATAAGCCAAGGACAATAGAAATATTTGTTTTCATTAAAGTCAATATAATAAGTCATAGTTGTGTTTATGTCTAGATGATCGAACTAATCTCAAAGATTTTATAAACTGAAACAAGAAAGAATGCTCTAGTCGAGTGTGCCCGACTACGAGACTCCCTGCTCCCACTTTGCATTTCAAGCAGTTCAGCGGCAACTCAAGCAAGCAGTGCACTTAACTTGTAAAGTGCCTGTCAAACTGTTGTTTCTTCCAGCTGAGACGGGGGTAATAGATTCTTCCGTAACTTTGGTGCTATTTATCCGATCATGTTGAAATTTTCACAGCAGATCAACATTGATGCAACATATATGTGTACCAAAAATCAAAATAAAAATGGTAAAAAGGGAGTTATAAAGTATTGCAAATGCGTGTAACAGGCAGAAGGAGACATTTCCGACTATATAAACTATATATATTCTTGATCAGGATCAACAGCCAAGTCGATATTGCCATGTCCGTCTGTATGTATGAACATACAGATCTCGGAGACTACAAGAGCTAGAGACACCAAACTTGGCATGTATACCATACGCAGATCAAGTTTATATCAAAGTTCGGATGCAACCCCGCAAATTCGAAAAAAACTCCCACAGCCACAATTATAAAGATAAAGCTTTGATTTTTGGTACACATATATGTTTAATCAATGTTGATCGGTTGCGTAAATTTCATTACGATCGGATATATAGCACCAAAGTTATGGAAGAATCTATTACCCCCGTCTCAGCAGGCAGTATCAACAGTTTGACAGGCACTGGACAAGTTAAGTTCGCCATCGATACTAAGCCGTCGATTTCAATTTTGTAAAATCGATAATCGAGCTAATCAAATATTTCACGATGATTTACATCCCTAGCAGATACAGTTGAAATTTGGATTTTTTTTTTCCGAAACAGACCAAATCTGTTTGCAGTTAAAATTTTTAATATAAATCTGAAATTTTCAGTACACGTAACGTATATGTTTGTACTTTGGGCTTGTGTACGGGGTATTTTTCAATTAACTTGATCATTCATAGTTGATTTGTTTAGCCACAGCAAAATAGCAGCTGCTAAATTTGTTGGTTCATCATTAAATATTGCGAATCTGAAAAACCGCAGTCTCTAAATCACATACGAAGATGGACAGCTATCGTAATTGGATTTTGGGTTTTAGCCTCTCGTCTACCCGCTGCTCTACTTATATCGATTGAAAACGCTCGACTCGTAATAATTTGTTTACTCTCGTTTCTACTCTCGTTCAAGCGTATATCTCTCGCAGTGGTTTACAAGTCCGTCCACCCACTTGCCACATTCCACTTTGTGGACGGAATCGGTATCGGTATCTGGGGTAAGCGTAAGCTGGCGTTAATGCAATGTGCCCCATAAGTCAAGAGACGACCATGCGGCCATACGCAATTGAGTTCCGCTTTAAGGAAGCGCCGGAAATGAAGCGTGAGTGTCCTGTCCCTGGCCTTGTTTCACATTCACGTCCTCATTCTCATACTCATTCTCGCACTCATTCTCATTCTGGTTTGTCTACTCCTACTCGTTTGTGGTTTATTCCCAAGCGTATGCTACACACATCATATATAGTATACACACACACACGCATGCAAGTATATAGTCATAGTCTTACATCAAATTGATGTGCTCAATGAAACGCAATCAGGGCAGCTTCGTCACAAGCCATTTTTGAAGGATATGGTTCAATGAAAAATTAACCACTACATCGGTTTCAGTAAATCTACCAACATTGCATGAATTCGCATTCATTGGCGAAGGCCAAACGACCTCATAAATGTAACAAATTGCGACATATTACACATATACACACACAGACACACTCACACACACACTCATACATATATGAAGTAGTATTTTACTGAATTAAGTTCGTTTCAACATTGTATGAAATGCAGGAAAATTCTGAAAGACAAAATTTTGTAAGGTAGTATTTGTGTAACGAAACTACGAAACTTTTGGCCAAAAGAGATCTTTATTTATTAGTCAAAGCTTTGCTGTATATATACTATTTGTAAGCAGTGTACATAATCTTTTCAAAATGAGAATTTGATTTTATTTGGTTTTCAATTTTTTTGGTTTGTTTGCATTGCCTTTGAGTAAAAATGTTGCTTTTAGCCATTTATTATGCAGATTTTTCATTCATCTTTGACAATTTGCTTTGTTATCAACAATTTGCTTTTGATTACAGCACAGTTTTGCTTCGATTGGGCCAATTTAAAGAGTTCGTTTAGACCAAAGTTTATTAGCAGCTGCCTATAAATAAAACAAATGTCAATCTAGTTTAAAATTCCGAATTTTTGTATAATGCACCCGCAGCATTTGTTCAAAAAACATATGCTAAACTTACTGACAGCTATAGTTAAAATTTGCAAAACTAATGCTAATATTTATTTTTGGCATGTTAAGTACACATAAAGCTCGTTAAACGTATTTGCCAACCACATAATGGCATAAACTGTGAAAAATCATATATTTTCAACTAATGATTGCTGAGAGATTTTGTGTAAACGATTTAGACTCTGTCTGACTATAGTTTTACACACATGTACTAAGAGTGTAAGTGTGTGTGGTTATAAAATGCTGTGCTGAGTTGGTTTAAGCTTTGACTAGCTAAGTCCCTAAAAAATTTTTTTTTGATTTATGCCTTTAGCTGGGCCAAAGTGAATCGAATCGATTTTCATTATGAATTATTGCTGTTTTTATGGCATCGTTCTACTTCACTGATTTATTTGTACTGTGTGTGTGTGTGTGTGTGTGTAGGTGTGTGTGTGTGTGTGTAGGTGTGTGTTTCTGTCCAAGTGGGAGCTATTTTTTTTCGCGCTTGTGTGTGGATGGCAATGAAAGGTCTTTGAATGCACGCTGTGGAATCGTGCGGAAAATGGGAAAAATACATTTAGGCGAAAAAGGTAAGTCAAGCTTGTGTCTGAGTGTAAGGAGCTGGCTGATTTCGTTGCAGCAAGGATATAGATATATACACATGAGTACATATGAATGTGTATGTGTGTCCAGCCGTGTGCTGAACAAGGCTGAGCCTTCTTTCGATGATGAGTGCGACGATGATGGAATTGCAATTATACTGATTCAGCTTACCTGTAATCCGCTTACGGTACACGTTTCCGGCGGTTTGACTTCGATTTCGGTGCCGCTGTGGATGACAGCATCGCCGGCACTTCCGGTTGTGGTAAGGTCCTCTTGCGAGACTGGCGGACACAAGCTGTGGTCGGATAAATCTGTTCAAGTGGACGAGAGGGCAATTTTTTTGTTGGTTTTTTTAACGTTTATTTTTTCTGAACGTGTTGTCGTCCTTTTCGAAGTACGTCGAAGTGTGGTGACGATGCAGGGGGTGGGGTGAAACTGAACTGAACTGAAGTGAAGTGAAGTGGCCTAGAGTTGAGTGTACTGGATCTGTAGGTTGAGTGCCACATGCCAAGTAGATACAGCATTCAATGCAAACGCTTTTCACCCAAAAATCGCCATCGACCATGCATGGTCGGACATATGTAGTACGTATACTTGATATGGGCGTATGCCAAGCACGGTACGCTTTTCATTTGCTCGCTGTAAGCACACAGCCGAAACAGTGATAGAAAGAGAGAAAGGGAGAGTGAGAGGGGATGGTAAAAACATGCTCACGTGCACACAAATAAGTAAAATACAATGCGTACAATCGACGCGTATAACGGACAAACTTTAGGCAACAATCAATCAATTGCGATATTGGCAGTCGCTTCAACCCAAGAGTCCCGACCATTCGTTGTTCAGTCCACTCAAAGCAGCACCCTCCACATACACCAACAGCTCCTCCAACTCCTCCATCTCCTCCACCTCAACTGGAGATAGCGCTTGACTATCGCTCCCTCCGTACGTGACAATGGAACTTACCACCCGCTCGTCCGTACTGTGCCAGCTCTATGGAAATGCTAGTGCCTCGTGGACAGCTGAGTGACAGCTGCTCTGAATCGCATCCGGCGCGCTGGTATGTCCGCAAGGTGGCAGCTAGCAGAGCTGTAAGCAAACAAAAACCAAAAGTGGGCTGCATTAATATATAGATGAAGAACAAAGCGAATGTCCAAAAATTGCCAAATAACGCATAGTCAAACAAACTGAGCCTCAAACTATATAGAATATATATATATATATACACTCTCGCAGTTCATGGACAACATGAGTACCTATGTATAATAAAATTAGTTTCATTAAAAACATATATAAATGAAATATGTATGCATGTTGCAAACAATTTCACAACAAAGAACAAACATTATTAATGCATTTTACAATTTTAACATAACTTAACCTCATGTTTCAAAAAAAAGAGGACTAAACAATGTGCATACAATTTACATGAATTTACATATTTGCATAAAAAAAGGTTTAACTGTTATTTGTAATATATGGCTGTTTTAATAAATTTAACTTTTTATCTTGAACATTTTTTTTTGGCATGAAATTAAAGATTATTAAACTGTAATATACTATGAATCGGCAATGTTATTCCAAGTATTTGGCATTGACAAAAACTAGGCGAGATTTTCTCCATCTGCGCGTAATGACTTTTTAAGTTTGAACTTTGAGCAAGATTTTGAAGCCAATCAAAAGATAACAGAAAAGTTTCAAGCCACAGTTTGGCACCAATTTTCCACAAGCTGGCTTTAATTTTGTTAATTCGGTGATTTGATTTTGTAATTTTGAAACATTTGAAGTTTTATTGGTAGAGATGACAAATCGTACTACATACAGCAACTGTCGAGTAGATGTAGCCACGTCTGTCTGTCCGTCCGTCCGTCTTTATAAGCGCGTCAATCTCACAAGCATATCAAATATGCAAATCAAATTCATTTCAATTTTCGGATACATGAGTTTCCCTTGTCCGAGCGATGCAGATGCCAGCTAAGGTGATGCGTATGAAATGTATACCATATATGAATTACTTAGTTGCTTTTGTTTGAACCTGTCTGGATTATATGTAAAATAAAGCAATGCGAATCTATAAACTGGTCCATTGAATTGAAAGTTAGCCATATATACATAAGTACTTACTTATAAATGGTAAAATATGATGGGAATAACAATCACAATGCCATTGATTGTGATTTATCGATTCAATTATGGAACAATTGTTTCTGTGAGTTTCAGATAAGTAGCACAAAAGTGCTCTGCTTGAATGTGTTTGTTAGTGCGAAGATGTTATTGGTAATTTTAGAGCAGTCGAGCAATTTAAAATAAGATTGAATTACATCTAAAAAAAACTACGCAAAATCTTCTCCCCATATTTTACCAAGGGCGTGAGTATTCGAAATATGAAATATGTATCAAATGATACTTTGCATAGATTTTGAAAATTGAATTTGAGCACAATCGGTTTATAAAACAGATTGGATTGCGAGTTTTCCACACTTGGAGCTGGATTATCCAAAAATTTGTGTTTATTTTATTGAAAGGAGTCTTAAAGCAAACGCATGAAAAACAAAGAAATTTCACTTGAAAGTTTTCCATTCAATTTCTGATCGTTCAGAGAAATCCGCGTTCAATTTATGTCTGTCTAGATCTTTGAAAATTGGTTAAAATTGGACCGATCAGACTTAAGTTACACTTTATTCCGTACAATCTTTTTCCCTATGTTGTCCTATATAGATATGTTTCACTTTAAAGGCCTTTACTTTACTTCACTTGGTATTCACTTCAAATGAAATGCTTCCGAAATGAAAAACTCTATTCAAAAACAAATATTGGGTAAGTATGGAAGCATAGCTTAACTAGAAGGTGTTCGGCAGCTGAAACATAAGTTCGGAGGCTCGAACTTCAGACAGAAAATCTAATATTTATAAAGTGCTGGCTATTCTCAAAACAGAAACAGACGCCGAAACTAACCTGACGACAACAAGATGTTCGAAACTTGAATCAAAATCAATTTATATCAACATATAACTTAATAAAGCACTGCCATTGCATTTTGTTTTTTTCCCCCTGGCTTATCTAGATTTGCATAAATTGTACCAATTGACAGCACTATAAAAAAATGCAATTTAAAAAGCCATTCAGTTGTACAATTGGAATATTAAATCATGTTAAATAGCAATTAATTGTATTTATTATTTAAATGGCATACAATTGTCTCCTTACTCGTTTACTAAAATGTAGCAGTTAATACAAAATGCTATACAAATAGTATCTACTATGTAGTACAAAGTACAAGTTTCGATTCTACTACGGATGAAATAAATTGAATTTCCATTATGCAATCGTTCGTTCTTCAACTTATCTGACACTTGACACCTAAGCAAACGTAAACGTAAACGCAAACGCAAACGCAAACTCAGACATTCAATTTCATGTGAAATTATTTCCGAACTTATTTCTTGTGTTCCAGAAAAAAGATTGTCTGGCATTTGTTTCTGTTTTTTGTGTTTATTGTACATTTCTCTTATCCACTTTGGAGGCGGTACAATCCTGATGGGGTGTCCTCTGAGCCTGAGCCACTGACTTCATTACCCAAATTGTTTACGTGTGTGTGCGTATGTGCGTATGCGGTGTGTGTGTGTGTATGCATGCATGAGTGAGTGTTTACACTACAAAACAAATGTCTCACAATAGCTGCCAAAAAGGGGGGGCCACGATGTGCACTGCGTGGAAGGGGCAGCTGGCAAATGGGGGAGGAGTGTTATGCCAATGTGTGTTATACGACTATAAACGCAAAACTGGAGCAATATCTGTACCAAGTACGTGTGTAAATCAACATATGTACTGCATACATATATACACATATATATAATCCTATCTTGTATGCGCATACGTAATCGCATTATATATCTAGTATTATTGAAAACCATTTTTCGGCGTGAAATTTCACAATGAAAAATAGTTTAGTTTTACAAAAAAATAGTTGAACCTGTCGTGGTAAATGTTGCAACAAATGTTGTAATATGTTTTCAAAATGTGTACAATAGAGCTGTTCATTGTGGTTCAATTGAGGGATCAAATAGAGGCGTTCAATTTCAAATATATATGCATGTTTTTATTTGATATATGAACGTGTTGTTTCCTTTTGTTAATTTGAAACCAACTCCTGTTTCTGTCAGTTTGTTTGGGTTCCCTTGTGGCTTGTTCTTTTTAATGGAAAACAGTTTGTTCGACAAACTTTTGAAATGGTTTTTGATTTAACTAAATTTAACATTTAAAAATGAAACTAAACATTATTTGAAATGACAAACCTCAAACAAAGTTAACTTACGCTCCCTATCGAAAAATTTGCCTATAATGAAACGAACTTTCGATGATAATATATGCTTATAAGTCAACAAACCGAATAGATAATCGACTTAGTTCTAGCGTTCAGTATATTGAGTACTTTAGTATAACTTACTCTGAGATCAAATTCTATACATTTTATAGATGGAGTATGCAATGTTTTATATCTAAAGTTTATAATCCATTGAAAATGGATCACTTTTATAAGTATGCACTAAAACATCCTTAAATTTCCTAGTAAAATATAATTTTATAGGTGTTAAAAAACTAGATATCATTGTTGACAACCAATTGCCAGCTCTTTTTAAACTAGTAATAAATTGACCAAATTTTTGTAAGATTTTGATACGAACTTTAAGTGCAAAAGCCCTTTCAAGCATCTTAATAATTGTAATTGCAAACTGGATGTGGCTATTAAAGTGAGTTGATGGCTGTGTAAAACAACAACAACAACAAGGTAGGAGCAGCAGCAGGAGACCCTAGATACCTGTAACAAGCTACAAAGTACGCATTACATGTGTGCACGTTTATATTGTCATAAATCAGGAGCCATGCGCTCTCTGCGCCCACGTTTTATGACCGCGATGCCAGCTGCAGGACCTGCCTTGTTTTTAGGCTCTACTCCAGCCGCATTTTATGCAAATTTATGCGACATAAAATGATAATAACTCTTTCACTTTTCATAATTTTGGCAAGCATTTACCTGGCTGTTTAGTTGAGTAAACGCCGACTACTTTCGCGCCCAGCAAAACACAAGTGTTATTATTTCAGGACTAAGACAAACATATATAGTGAAATGCATGAGTTTAGCATACCCTGTAAATACTTTTGAAAATAGTTGATTAAACTATCTATGCAACTATTTTTAAACTAAGTTCCAAAACTATTCGATATGAGCTGCTATAAATGAAAGTGGCATAAGTTCACTTTGTACTCAAAGTCCATAATTTGTAAAAAACAACTTTAACATTTATTGTTGCATAATAAAATTAGATTCTTTAATTCTATAAAAGACATCAAATGGATTATTTAATGCGAACCAAAAGTTTAAAATTGACCTTAAAATATGTCGATTCAAAATGGAATTACTTCCCTTTTATTTGTAGCAAATTATATGTCTGCATAAACTAACTTTTCGTTTTGTATATTGTATAATTTCCAAAATTTCTCTTTTATGTTCTTCACGTATTTTGAAGAATACATTATAATAATATAGTATAAGCTCAGACTATCAAAACTATTAAGTGGTGGAATTGTGTATATTTTTAAAGTTCTTATACAACAAATAAAACTAATTTTAGAAGAAAACAATTTGGATTAAGGAAGATAAACATTTGAGCTGCCATAAAAAAGACATGCTTTTCAATTAAAAAGTTATTAAAGTAAACTAAACGAAAGAAAGCAATGTAGATGTGACTGGAAAACATAATGCTAATTTTGTTGTCAAAGCTAAACGAAAACTGTTACTTAAGCATACACTTTCCACATGCTAATTGCAGGGCATATGTAATAGAAAAAGAAAAAAAGAAGAAAAAACAAGAATATTAACGACCCTGCGGCCTTCTGTTGTGAACCGTCTCCGATGTGAAGATGCTACCATCTATCGTCTGAGCCCATTGTATGAGTGCTACATACATAGTCAGAGTCTTGTGCGAGGGTGTGCAGAGCATCCTGTCGCCTCCAGTTAAATTTTACAGCTCATGCAAGACACTAAAAGGCATCGTACTATATGACAAAGGCACAAGGACAAACATTTCCACTTCCGCTCATACTGCTCACGTCTCGCCCCGTAGCTTTCGTTCCAGCTTTGCTCTGCACGGGTGCCAAGCAAAGATGGCAGATTAAAGCACATCTTAATGTGAACCGGGCTCCGGGAAATGGGAAAGCACCGTATAGGCCCTCAAAGTTTCCGTTATCAACGCGACCCAAGGCGCCAAAGCAAAACGCGACTTATTCGCACCCCTCAAAGGACGAGGACGAAGACGAAGATGAGGACGAAGATGAGAACGAAGTCTGTGTGGCTTTTAGAAGATTCTACGTTTAGATTGGCGGGGCCCAGTAACTGTACTAGATTGCCTGCGCTTGTATGAGTTATCCATTCATCTTAAAAATATTAGAAAAAAAAAGAAAATACAAGCACACACGCACACACACATACTAATGTAATAGAAAGAAGCACAGCAATTGAATATTTATAGCAAAAGAAATTGCAAATGATGCCAAAATTGTAATGTTAGCTGTTTGAGTTGTGGCCACTTTTGGCGACAACAGCACATAAATTGTATGTTTAGACCAAGTTTTGAGGCAACAGCAAAAACATGGCCTTCAATTTTAATGACCCAGACAGTTAAGTACTTGAAAAGAAAGTTAGCGAAAATATTATTTAATTATCATTAAGTTCATAGTATATACTATATATGTATGTGTGTGTGTGTGTGTGTGTTTTTGGTTCATTCTTTGCAAAGTAAAGTTGTAACTTTACAACTTGAAAGTTGTGTGCCTGCTCTCTTATACTAGTACGATACAAAGTTGCTAAATTGTATAAGAGCCCTTATACTTAATAGTTCTAAACTTAACTTTCAGATACCTGAGATGCAGCTACAACATCTTTATGTGTGTGAAATTGTGTGTTAACAAACATTTCAAAAACTATTTTGGCAATAGAAGGTGTTTCTTTTTTAACACTTTACTTTTTATACTTTGTAACCAAATGTAAAGAAAGACTATTCGTTTTATATCTAGTCTGTTAGGGTAATTTTGATATTACTTTGAAAACAGAGTATACTGCAGTCGCCGGCTACTTGCGAACATTTTAGTTTGATTTTATTGTGGCAGAAAATTGCAATTAATTGTTGTTTGCCTTTTCAATTTGACGTTGGCTTTTAATCGATAAGCACACTGAATATTGAAAGCTGCTGACAGAAAATTTCAAATATCGAATGAAATTGAATGTGGTTTGTGGAGTGAGTTTCATTTGCGCAACGGAAAATGAAAGAATAGCTCATTATATTTTCTACCCGCAATTTTAATAATATTTTTAAAATCAATAAATATTGAAAAGTAGAAAACAAAAATGATTTCAAGTTGAGTTGAATCTGAGTAAAATAGATGGCGCATGTTTGCAATTTGAGTGGTTTAGGCAAATAATATATAATAGCAAAACTGAACCATGATACAACAAAAGTTATGACATTGGCAGCATCTCTTTTGGAGAGATCTGCTGGGACAGGACAAGGCAAAGGCAGTTAATTACTGTGGTTTAATTTATGAATGTTTGTTTTGGCTACCCTATTAATCATTAATGACGAACATAAATATTTGGTCGCTCTCGCTTTCAGATCATTTATGAAACTTTGTTCGTAGAAGTTCGAAATATATATGTATATATTTTCAGTGGGGCTTAACTGAAACTGGACATTGGCCAAAATACACATAAAAAGGGAATGCAGTGTGTACTCTGGACAGCCACTTTGATTGTGTATTTGTGCTTAATTATGATTTATACATAATACATATACTATATATACATATTTGGCAGCAAAAAGCGCCAGTTGAGTTCTTATTTCAGTTGGTATGAAATATTGGCTGGCTCTCTTTTTTTTTGGCGCCTGCATTCGCTTTGCCTGGCATTAGCTAAAAAGGCGGCCAGTTACGCTGTTTGCCAGCAGAGACTGGCAGAGGATGTGGATCAGAAACAGGCAAGGCATGTGGATGAGGAACGGGCGCAGCAGCGACTAGGGACGTTTATAGCTGCAGATAAAGCGCAAAAGCAGCGAGAAAATTTTCAACATGTAGTCGCGCGTATCTGAAATGTATAAAAGGCTAAAATAAAACAAAACAAAACATTTACCCAAAGGATCAACTCGATAAATAACTTCCGGCATGACGGGCCGCGTCAGCAGGCACACAGCAGCTAGCAGCCAGGCGAATCTGCTCCAGCGTAGCAGCCAGGAGCTCCTCTGGTAATGCACGTGCCGACATTTGCTAGATAGGGGTTGGAGCTGGAGTTGGAGTTGGAACTGGCCAACATCCCTTTGGTGCTGCTGCTGCCTTTGCAGATGCGGTGCGGGATTGGGCTTCAGCTTGGCCATTGCCACCGGCCAGAATTGTTGTTGTTGTTGTTGTTGTTGCTTTTATTGTTGTTATTATTACTGTTTGCTGTCGTCGGCTGTCTCTCTTTTTGGCCAATATTATCGCTGGTTAGCGTCTGCTGTTGATTTGATGTGCTTTATGGTCGATTTTATTGTGCGCCTTTCAGATTTGACAATTTGCATTTTTTTTTTGTTGGAATTTTCATATTTATTGTTAGCGACGACGTCGATTGTGATAGTCCTTACGACTGGTCAATATACTCGTTGTATTTGTATTTGTATTTGTATTCATATTCATATGCATACTCATATTCATTTTTATGGCTTTGGCAATGCTGCAGTAAAAGGAAAGTATAATATATTATTTTATACACGTTTCGCTATTTTGCTTTCATTCCATAAACATTTTTTATTCTTTTTTTTTAGTTGCACATTTCACATTTCAGTTTTATGTTTGCTTTGTTGTGGTATTTTGTTATTTTGTTTTACATATTATTCTATTTGTAAGTTCCTTTTTTTCTGTTGTTGGCTCTGCCAGCGAAAAATAATTAATTAGATTTCACACTCGCTTTTTGTGTTTGCTATTTTTTTATATCATGTTCTCTTATTAATTTATAGCCGCACAATGTATATTGTAAATTTACTCGTTACTGATAACTCGATTATATTTTTTTTAACAAAAAAAGGGGGTTCACAATTTGCTTTGTGCATGTTTTATTTGCTTAATGATGATACAAATTATGAAATTATTTATTTTTGCAAATTTCGCGCCGCGTCTTAATTGGGTTTGAGGCTATTTATTGAATTTCAAATTAATTTTCAATTAAAACAATTTCGCCACTGAAATCACATTTAATTAGTTCGGTTAACAATTTGTAAGCTTTTTTTTTTTTTTTTTAAAACAATACCCAAGAGCGATGCTCAGCTGGATTATTGGCAAAAATATACACCATCATTTGTTTTTCCTTCCCCAATGCACAATTCCCCAGGGGCTGTTTTGTCGACAAATTTTATAATTCAGGTTAAATATTATAAGCCTGTAAATGTAAATGTATATGTAAATGTTTGCTACTCCCTAATTTACTTGCAAATCACGGCTGCACGATTTCAACTAGATAAAGTCCTGATAATGGGACATTGGGAAAACTTTTTTAATTAAATTCTTCTAAATTCATTAATTTGTATTTAAAATTGATCGTATAATGGCGACAAATCTCTTTATAGAAAATCAAAACAAGCTAGCATAAAAAAATATGAACATTTTATCGACTGTTTTATAAACTCATCTTGACAAATGATTGCCTTGTTTTCAATTCCGCTTTATTTGAAACAGTCAACAGTGAAAGTGAGTATCAGAATTTAAATCAAATATTTAAAAGTGTCAAATAAACTAGTCAATACAATTATAATGCTTGCGGAAATGATTTTCGGATGCGTTTAGAGAGCGGAAAATAGCAAAATGCAACAACAAGGCCGGAAAAATATGTGAAAATGCGTTTGAAATTAAGTAGGTATGTTATTTATAGAAAAATATGTGAAAAATGCATTTGAAATGAAGAATGTTATTTATACAAAAAACATGTGAAAATGCATTTGAAAATAAGCATGTTATTTATAGCAAAATATATGAAATTGCATTTGAAAATATGTATGTTATTTATAGGAAAAGAAGTTGTATTTGAAATAATGCTGTTAATTAGCATCAAGTTTAGCAACTGTTCTATTAAAAATTCTTTAAATAAAGAAAGTAATTCAAATTTTAAGTTTTTTTTTAAACTAAAAGTAGTTTGTTTTGTAAGAAAATGTCTGAAATGTGTGAGAAATGACCAAAAAAAACATGAGAAATAACATAGCACAAGGTAACACAGCTACATTTTGACAAAGTTATGTAAATGTATATAAAATTTACATAGTAATTACAAAACTGCGCTTGACAAAGCAAAATTCTCAATTCAAGAATCTTTAAAACGAGCTCACAAACCGAAAACACAATCAAAATGTTGTTTTAAAGTTTAAACTTTAAATCGAATAACAAGCAAATGTTTTTTGAGTTTGCAGCTATTTGCTTTAGATTATAAGTACCATAGCAGCATGAGTATTTAATGATAAAACTAAAAAAATACAGATAAATGACAAAAGAAGACTTAAAACAATGTCTGGAAACAGATTTTTCATTTAATCTTCATAAAAATGTGCTTGTTTTCTTGGAATTGTTCAAATATGGGCATGTCTACGTTTTGGTATTGTTAGTTCTGCTCGCACGACATGAATGTCTTTATCTTTGTTCATATTTTACAAATTTTTTTTATTTGGTATTTTTTGTTTCGAAAAAATGTTTAAATTTATGCATCCGTAAGGTGGTCGCTCTATTTTGGCAGCTGGCAACGTTCAAAAGAACTTTATCAAATTGTTCTTACCCTGATTTTCACCCAGGGTACTTTCAATGGTGATCAGCTTCTATCGTTTGAGTTAACAAGTGAGCTAGGGGCGTTCCAGCTAGATTAAAAGTACACAAAAGGTATCAATTGTGTTCATTTATCCATGAAATTCTAACATTGATGTGTGGCAACCCAGCAGCAAAGGCAGAAGGAGCAAAGGAGCAGTAGTAGCAGCAGCAGCATCCCATTCAAGATGAGTAATGGGGGTTTTCTTACACACACACACACACAACGAAACATACAAACACCGAAACACACAACAAACACACAGATACACACAGATACTAACCAAATTCTTGAATATGTATTTGCTATGAAAAACTGTGTCGGATGCCTCAGTTGAGGTTTTCTGTAAAGCAGTGAAAGATGCGAGCAGTATGACAAAACATTCATTAACTGACACTTGCGGACGTTTGGTCGGACAAGGCCAAGACAGGATGAAATAGGACAACGACGAGGATGAGGATGAGGATGAGGCCGACTACCAGTAGATGCGGATGTTAACCCGCTGGAGTGACGGCTGAACACAAACTGATGAAAGCTAAACCTAACGAGAGGGGATCCAAGTTTTGGCTCGGGTTGAGTATTAAGCGTGCAGAGACCAAACAAATCCCTTGTTATCCTAAGAGCTATGAGTAAGTACGTCAGCTTGAAGCACACACGAGCACACACACACACAGAAGTACTACACACACAACCTGCATATGTTTAGCTGCCCTGTTTGGCTGAAAAATGCTTCTTTATGTTGGCTTAATGTATTTCTCGGCGCTTTCTTATTGTTCGCCAGCAAGAAACCCAAAAACCGCAAACTTTCAAAAGCAAACTTCATATTTTGCAAACTGAGCGGAAAGTGCTTACCAAGCACGCCCCATAGCTTCACCGCCCCAACGCCCCAACGCCTTACAAACAACAGCAACCGTTGCACTATGGGAATAAGAAACAGCTTTTTCCTAGTTCTGAAAGTAACAAATTTCTATTAATTATGCATTTTAATATTTAATTAAGCCAGAAATGTTAATTTGAACAAAGGCTGTTAACACAACAGTTGCAAAATGTTGTTTAAAATTGTTAAGAAAATGATAAAGAGAAAAATTTGATTGGAATCTGATATCTGTGGTTTTAGTTATGCTTATTTGTGAAATTTAAGTGTGTTCAAAAATGAGATTTTGAAACTACTTTAACATTTAAACTTCAAGTATTGTGTGTCGTGTTTTCTACTATCAAGTCCTGATTTACTGACTCAAGTAAATCCTCTCAGAATCTAAACAGACAGCAAGCTTAATTTTTCAAAGATTTTTTATCTGATGCCAAAAGTACAATAAGGGATTTTTTGAAAAAGTTGGGAATTTGTGAATCTTTTCGAAAAACTGCGTTTGAAACGGTTTTCTTTACTATTTAAAAAGGCTCAAATTCAATTTTAGATCTATACGAAAACTCATTTGACACATATTTCACAGATTTTCAAAAATTCAACCTCCCTGGGTGGTAAATGTAAGGTTTACATGAAGAAATGCGAACATTTTAACATGTTCAGTTTCAAACTCATACTCAAAGCTCTTCACAGAGAAATATTCGATTTTGGAAAATGTATCTTAATGATGAGAAAATGGGTTGAAAACTCTGTCAGTTAAACTTTGGCTATCTACTGCGATTGATTTGAAATTCTGTTTCAAAGCTAAAAACGAGAAATAATTTAGTATATGAGTCACCGAATTACGAAAATCTACACCCAGGGGTGGAAAATTGATGGAAAAGTGCAACTTATGTTATCTTTCAGTTGATTTTATATTCAACATTAGAATTAAGTCTTCGAATGGCGAAAATCTAACCTCACTTTTGGAAAATTGGTGGAAATTGTGGTGTGAAACACATTGTTTGTTATCTTTTAATTGATTTCAAAATAAGTTTCAGAGATTCTTTTAACAAAACGTCGTGACTGCCAGTTGGTATTTCAACATTTTTTGAATGTTCTCTAACAATATTTCAATTTCAAAAAATGACAAGAAAAAGCTATAGTTTGATGCCACAAAAAGTGTCCATAGTACTGGTAGCACTATAGACTACTGACACCATTATGCTACTACGGCTGCAGCTGCAGAAGCATCGGCATCGGCATCGGATGCGTTGACGTCAACGTCGACGTCGACGCCCGGGTTAGGCTTGCCTTTGTATCTGTATCTGAATCAGAATCAGAATCTGTCGGATTCTGACGTGCCGTCGCTAATGTTATAGTTGTTGTTGTTATTTTTATTGTTGTTGTTGTTGTTGTTGTTGCTGTTGTAGTTTTTGCTATTGCTGTTTGCTGCTTGCTGCTTGCCGTCTGCTGTGCTTGCTGAAGGTTTTGTAGTGGTTGTTGCAACTACCACTCATGATGATGAACTTTCAGCCAAACTTTGGTTTATGGCTTTTCGATGTTTTTTCTACTTGGTTTTTTTGTTTTTTTTTCTTGTTGCAGCCAAAAATTAATATATACGAATATTTTAGCTTTCATCTTGGGCCAAACATTTGCAAGCACTCACTTGAGGCTTCTAGCCTGGTTTTATATTAGGGGTAAGATTGTGGTGTTGGGTGGTGTGTTGGCCAAAAGACAAGGACTAGGCGCCCATTAACAAGCTCAGCTGCGTACAGTTATTTATTAGAATTTATTTAAGCGTAAAGCTGCGCTCGTAATTTTCTCATCTTTTGTGCTCAGTTCAATTTAGTGGAAAATTGCAAATCATATTGAAATTTGTCGGTCAGCGAACTTAAAACGCGCGACCACCGAAACATTTCATAGAAATAGCCAAAAACTGTCTGTTTGTTTTTTTTTTTTTTTTTGTTGGCCTGCACAGTTTTCACCCGCAACAACACAAAAACCCAATGAAATCAATTGCATTTGGAGCACATTCGACTGATGGAATTGTCTACCGCAAAACATGAAAATATAGATCCAGTCAGCCGCGTTGAAATTTCATCAGTGGTTTTTAGCCGCGCAACTAACCAGCTGAAAATACAGTTTATGGCTATAGCTACTATGGATGTTGGTCTGCTGGCTTGCTGAATAATTTGCTAAATTGTGTGATTCGACATAACTGTAAATTTGAATTAGAGACAACTGAGTAAATGCGCCAAACTCTGGCCAAAAACGTAACCTGAATCCTAATGAGCCAAAGCCACAAAATACCTTTCTGAAAATTGGCAAAAAGTCCTTTACAGCAAGGCTTTGCATGTTTAAACTGATACAAAGCCGAAAAGCAGCAGACAAAAACAGACAGATTAAAGCCGATTTACCTGTGTCTCAGTATGAATATAACAAGTATAACAGATACAATGGAAAATGACATATATCTTGTAGAATGAACACATAAATCTTGAACAGGTCAAATTGCTTCAAAATACAAAATTCATATTCACATTCGTTTGATTGATGGCCAAAAGGGAAAGGCATAACAAAATGCTGAATATTGTAATTTTCATAGATTTTCGGGGCCTGTTGTCGACACTCAGTGTCCTAGAAAAGATAAATGCATGCTTAAGGAATCAACAGCAGCTTACAGAGGGCTAAATCAAAATTATGGCTCTGCCAAACGGGAATTGGAAAGTTTGCGTTAGTTGGAGTCTGATATAGGGAAAGAGAGAGTTGTAGCTGTTTTTGCAGAGGCAAGGTAAATATTTATTAGCTCAATAATTTGGCAACATTTCGCAGGATTAATGTGCAAATGCCAGAGCCATAAATTATTTGCAGGCGTATTCCCAAATTTTATTAAATAAATAAAAAACCCAACGCAATCACGTAAACAGACGTGAGTATGTGTGCGTGTGAGTGTGTGTGTGTGTGTGTGTTGGTGGGAGGTCATTTTTTGTTTCTTTTTTTTAGCAAGGACACGCAACCATAATAAAAACTTGTTGAAAAATTTACGAGCAGTGCCAGCGTCAAAGGACAAATCGGACAAACAGGCCGAGAGCCAATGAGCCACGTGAGCAGCCGCTTGTTGGCCGCTGGTCACGTTTCGGTTCCTGTCCCGAAACACCAATCCCAGCCCCTCAACACCCCACTACGTATTGCCGGTACTGCTGCGGGCAACGAGTGGGCCGTGTTTATTTATGTCGTGTGCCCACCGCTGAAAAGTTTAGTCGTTGTACGTGTCAAAAAGTTTTTGACAGTGCAATGGCTTTTCGACTCAAGAAGTCACCAGCTGCAACATGGCTGCCCCAGCTGTGGGCCTATTAAATGCCACTGAAGAGATGTTGCAAAAGTGTGTGTAGGAGAGTGGCTATAGCAATGTACCCACCAATGTAATAGAATGGCAAAGTTAAGACACTGAGTAATTTGGTTAGCGAGTCTCGTACAACTTTCATTGGTAACTAGAATGTGTTATTAAATAATGTCCGGTACATGCGCCTGGCTGAAACCAGAAAAAATCAGAAAACAGCCACGTGACAGCAGCTTTTTGGATACAGCAACAGCAACAGCAACAGCAGGATCTGTATTTTTGGGCACAGCAACCATCATCAGGAGCTGTACACAACAACAGCACACTAAGATTAAGATGAAGGCGTCTTTATTCACTAAATAATTGATCCAGGTTCGTTCAAATCTCGGAGCATCTGTGCTGTGTACATGCGGAATATTAAATGTGGTCTAGTTGCTCCGGTTTTGTGCTTGATGAGGATATAGTTAGGCCAGCCAAGTCATGCAGACCACAATTGCTACGTTTGCTCCTTTATCACATTTTGCAGCTCAGTCTCACCTTTAATCTCTCACCCAAAAAAATAAAAATCATTTCAAATGAAAAAAGGAAAAATGTGTGCGCCAATTTCACTTAAAGTTGGCAGGCTGCTTGCCTGTTGGCAAAACAAAAACTTTGAAAACAAACGCAAATGTTTTCGAAATATTTGTGGTGTTTTTACTTTAACTGAACTTTGATTTCTCATGTTTTTCAAACTTATCTGTACAATTTTTTGCACATACGTACATACATATATACATACACATATGTATGTTATAGTTCTAAAAATAATGCACTGAACTTTTGAGCAGAAATGTGCACGTCTTTTAGTTTTTCAACATGACATGTGCACAAACTACAAATTGTAAACATGCCTGATCAAAAATTGTGCTTTCAAAATTGTTATTAAAATAAAATATATATTTTTTGCACTTATATACATGCTTGATATTTTAATTTTAATTTGGAAATAGTTGCTTTTTGTTTTCAAACTGAAAAGTTATTGCTGTCGATTCTATCGGTTTTATTTCGATTAATTTGAAAAACAATATTCTATCTTTGTTTTGCTATGAACAAAGTTTTACTTTTTGATATGCCAAAGAAACTTATATAGTATATTAAATAGTTTGATGGCTAAGATATGAAAAAACTTGCAAGAATTTTAGTTGATAACAGAAAAGAAAAGTTACCTTTGGCATGCCGAAGAAATATAAACTAGTAAAGTTTTGCATATAAAAGCTTAATTTTCTACCAATTGTTCCTTTGACAGCTGTTAGATATAGTGACCCGATTTTGATAAAACGTAGTAAGCATGTGTATAACGTAATAAAATTAAGTACTTGCGAGTTAAGTTGAAATAGCTCTTTAAACAAAAAAGTTTTTCATACAATTACTCAATTTTCAACAGCTTGTTAATATGGTAGCTATAAGATATAGTCTTCCAATTTTAATCAAATTTTCTTCAAATGTGTGGATAGTGTTAAAACTTAGACATAGTGAGTTTGGTTGAGTTATTTTGAAAAACAAAAAAGTTTTTCATACAAAAACTTATTTTTCAACTGATTGTTCCTATGGCAGCTATAAGATATAGTGTTCCGATTTTAATAAAATTTGGTCAGCTTGCCAATAATTTACTTAGTGAGTTTGGTTGAGTTATTCTGAAGAACAAAAAAGTTTTTCATACAAAAACTTATTTTTCAACTGATTGTTCCTATGGCAGCTATAAGATATAGTGTTCCGATTTTAATAAAATTTGGTCAGCTTGCCAATAATATACTAAAACAAAGAATATTTGAGTTTGGTTTATGTAACTTGTGAAACAAAAAAGGTCTTCATACAAAAATATATTTTTCAACCGCTTGTTTCCATGTAAGTTAAAAGATATAGTGGTCCGATTTTTTTGAAATATTGCCAAAATGTGTAGAATGTGCTTAATCTTGGATAAAGTGAGTTTGGCTGAGTTACTTTAAATAACAGAAAAGTTTTTCAAACAAAAACTAATTTTTCAACTGATCGTTCATATGGCAGCTGTATCTAAAGTGGTTCGTCTGGCCGATTCCGACATAAGTAGGTACTACGTGTAGAAAGCTTCAGCTTGAAAACTAGGAGTTTAGTTTTCATTAAAAAACAGACAAAAGGACAGAAATACTAAAGGACATGGCTAGTTCGACTGGGCTGTTGATTCTGATCCAGAATTTACACAATTATGGATTCAAAGGCTGGGAGACTAGTTCTCATAGAAACAGACAGACGGACAGACATACTGAAGGACATGGCTAGTTCGAATCGACAGGAGATGCTGATCAATAATTTACATACTTTATGGGTTCAAAGACGTCTCCTTAAATGCGTTACAAATTTCGTGACAAAATTATAATATAGAGATTACTAAACATTTTCGATGCATCGTATTTTTCTATCTTAAGTCGCGATATGCATACTTATTGTTGATACACAAAACTGATATAAAGAAGTAGATTTACAATTGTTGTCGTAGCAAAGGAAAACAAAACTGTCTCAAATTTTCAGGTGCAGAAAAGGCAAGTCATGCAGCTTTGGAACAGGTGCTATATTATTTTCCATAGAGTAAAGCTTTGTGAAACACAAAACATATTATATGAGAATATACGCGCCCATATATTAAAGTGCGTGTGCCACCAAAAAAAAAAAAGAAGGAAAAAAATAAGTAAAAATAATAAAACCGAGTGAAACTTAAGAAAAAGTGGTTCGTGGTATCAAGGGCAAAAACATACATTTTGCGCTTTACGATGGCATTTGGCGAAAGTAAAATGAAAGGGGCTCTCAATGGGCAAAAGGATGGGATGGCGTTGGTATGGCGATGGGATTGGTGGGTGGATGGAATGATGAGGCGGCAATGGGACGTTGGTCATGCTGATGCTGATGCTGATGCTGAATGCTGCGCAGCTGCGCAAAATGACGAAAGAACAAAGAAGTAGGAGTCGAAGTCGAAGTACAAGTACAAGTTGAAGTTGAAGAAGAAGAAGCCGTGCCCGAGGCACAGATGCGGGTGGTGGATAGGGGGTGAAACGTATGCGCGGACGGTGAAATGTTGGCTCTGTTGAAGGCAATAAAATGAAATTACAACTTAATTGTCATAAATAATTCAGGAGATTCCTTGCCAGCGAGACGCCCAGCGTCGAAAACTCTCTGCGAAATCAGAGCGACCTGCAAATAAACCCCCCCCCCCTCCCCTACGTTCCTAACATCGCTGTCCCTCCCACCCCCTTTGCTACTCAAATATATACTATGCCCCTGTCCAACGTCGTTTTCGTTGGCGCGCAAAGCTTAACGAAAATTTTAAAGCCAGCTGCTACTTTGAGCAAAAGGAATTGGTACACGGCAGCTGCAGGAGCAATATTGCGTGTTTTATTATTAACAAAGTTAATCCCCTGACCTAGTTAAGTCGACTCAATAGCACATATACAAACACACACACATACACACACTCACACACACCACATTTAACAACAAACAAGCTGATGCTTATGCTCACAGACAAGCCGCATGAGGCGTTAATAAAATATTAGAACAGCTCCAAAAATAAATAGCTGATTACAGCATCAAAATTTTGAGTCGCGTTTAAAAGTCAAGTGGAATTTTATTTAATTATAGCTTTAAATTGAAGGCTAGCCTTAAACTGCAAACAATCATCAAACATTCATTTGATTTTGCGGTATTGTAAACAGTACTTGAACGTTTTTAAAACACATTTATTTCTATTATTTTGCTTTCAAACTTGGTTTAAGGTATAACAGCTGGAACAAGTAAGAATACTCTAGTTGATTGTGCCCGACTACGAGACTCCCTGCTCCCAACTTGCATTTCAAGCAGTTCAGCGGCAACATAAGCAAGCAGAGTACTGAACTTGCCCAGTGCATGTCAAACTGTTGTTTCTGTCCACTGAGACGGGGGAAATAGATTCTTCCTTAACTTTGATGCTATTTATCCGATCGTGATGAAATTTCCACAGTTGATCAACATTGATACAACATATATGTGTACCAAAAATCGAAGCTTTATCTTTAAAATTGTGGCTGTGGGAGATTTTTGCGAATTGCGGGGTGCGGGGGGTGCATCCGAAATTTTAAATAAACTTTATCTGCGTATGGTATACAGAAACCTGCATGCCAAGTTTTGTGTCTCTAGCTCTAATAGTCTCTGAGATCGACGCGTTCATACAGACAGACAGACGGACATGGTTAGTTCGTCTCGGCTGTTGATCCTGATCAAGAGTATATATAGTCGGAAATGCCTCCTTCTGCCTGTTACACACATTTGCAGCACTTTATAACTCCCTTTTTCCCATAGAGTGAGTAAAAAGTAAGTAATATTTTCTATTATTGATTCTTATAATAAAAAGAAAAAGTAATCTTTAAATTTGAATATTTAATTTTCACAAATTTTAATTGTTACTATCCCAGATTTTGATTTCAGCATATAACTATCGAAAGTTTTAGTTTCGAAATAAATTGTAAAAGATAATTTCTGGACAGTACGAGATTATAGTCGATAATTTTGTTGCATAAAGCAATTATGATACCTTGTACATCAATATTCGGTCAGGTCTAATTTGTACTTGAATTTTGTTATGTATCTCACTTATCTCACATATTTCACATATCACTCATATCTTTCATACATATGCGCCAATTTGGCAAAAACTGTTGTTGAGGCTTAAACTCTCATACCAAGTAAACAACAAGTAAATAATGGTAAATTAGCAAAATGACAAAAGTTCTTCAAGAATCACATACACGCAATCGCCCACACGCTTATAGGCTCACAATTTGTGGGGGGGTATGTGGGGGAAAAGTAGGGGAGTAAGGCAGTAAGGAGGCGGTTCCTGATTGCCAGTTAAGAATGTGCAAACAAGCAAACAAACCGTCGCGACAGGGCAGGGTCTGATTGTGATTGTTAGGGACCAAAAGGGACCCCGAAAAACATCCCGTTTCCTTCAAAAATGGCCAAGGACAAGAAATTGCTTACGAAAACAAAAAAGAAAGTATAACATGTGTTCGATGCGAATGCGAATCGCTTTGCAGCCAAAAGGAACATCATATTTCTATGCCCTTTTGCCAATAAACCACTTTGGTGTCGGGTATGAGAAGGAGGGAGGGGGGGGGAAGCATTGAAGGCCTTTAAAATGTAACACTCTGTTGAGCAAACAAACGAACTATTTATTTTGGTTTAATAATAATAAAAACAGGGAAAAAGTGCAAGGCAAGTGAAAAACCGGAAGCATACAATATATATATACATATAGTATGTATTGTACAAGAGAAATGCCCGCCAGACATGGAACGAAGCTGGAACTCGTATCCTTTTGCTCTGCACGTAAATTAAAAATAATGTAAATATTCGCATTCGTATGAACAATGAAAGAACAACAAAACAATATGACAAAAAAATAAATACAAAATAAAATCAGACTTGCATATATCGTTTGTACTATATACATATATAAAGGCAATATTGTGCAAAGAATAAATCGTAGATCGAAAAATTACAAATAAAAATCCATTCTACTTAAAGGCTCACATATTTGAAATTTATAATAAATATGTTTAAGTTTAATATACTTTTTGATTGCCAGACTTAAGCTGCTTAAATGTTCATATTTTCAAAAATATAATACTTTAATTGATATCAATTTGACAAACTTTTAGCAACATTTTGTTTATGCATTTATTTTATTGCTCAAGAAAATACACACTTAAGTCTTTGATTTGTTTATACAAAGCTTTTATTTAAAAGCGTTCTTATTTTTATTATTTGTATGTTGCGTGCTGCCAATTTGTATCCCTTCTGTACGTGCAGCAATTGGTTTTACTTTATATTTTGCATAAATGCTTGAATTGAAGAATTTCCAATTTGTACTCTGTTGCATTTAATATCACATTTATCCAGAATATGCAATCAGAATTCCTTTTTAAAATTGTGACTTATTTGTGTACAATGCATATGCGAAAGTCAAATAAGTGTCCTGTTCGAAATCCTTCCACGTTTTATTATTAATAACTGAAATACGATTTGTTCATTCCAATGTTTTTAAAATAGCTACAGATCTGTTTTACATCTCAATTTATAGCCATGCAAAGGGTACTTTGTGTTTCCTGATAGCTCGGCCAATCTAAGAAATTCTGAGCTAAAAATTGTACTATGTTTCGTCGATTATGACAATATCTTATAGCTGATATAGTAACAATCGGTTGAAAACGTATTCCTTGTTCTTAGAGTTCATGTTATTGCAGTTTTTTTTTTCACAAGTTATCTCAAATATCAATTTTGATCAAATTTGATCAAAATCGGACGATTTTATTTTATAGATGCCATTATTTCAATCTTTCAGATATGAGTTGTGTATGAAAAACTATGTTTATACAACAAAAACAAATTCGAAAATTAATTGAAAAACTTTTCTGCCTTAAAGGTTGCCTACTACAAAATGCTTAACAAATCATATCATATGATCTAATAGCTGTTTTCTTTTTCCTTTGAAATTAACTTTAAAATGCACCTTTCATGTTTCCAGCCATTACATAGTCACTTTTTTTTCTAAGCCAATGTTTTATAGCTATTAAGTAAGCTGATTAAAGTTTTAAATATTAACAATTTAAAAAAATAAAAAAAATTATTGTATCTGCGGCAAGCCAAGCATAAATTTGGTTTTGTTCATATTTTTTTTGATGTTGACAGAATACACCTTTGAAATTGATAATGCAACATACGTATTAAAAGCTTGTAATTGACAGTTAAATATGAATTGGATCCGCCCTGTCAACATGCCAACAAAACGTTACAAATTGTATTTCAATAAACATGATTAAACGCACAGCAATTAATACAACCACAAAATGATATGCAGGTGTAAACTTTGGCAGGATAATCCAGCTCGAAAGGGGTTGAATTATAGGGTTGTCATAATATGGTAGTATTTAAATCATTTAAAAATGGTTTATTTTCTTAACTTTTATGCAGATACGATATGAACACGAGTCTTGAACATATTAAATCACTTTAAGCCAGTTTTGGCTGGCATAAGCAGCTTGCAATGATTTGTGTTAGTTAAATGCAAGTTTTTGGCCAACAAAACTTTCGTCGCAATTTGAATTCAAGCTGCACATTTAGCTGCAGATATTGTTTGTCAAAGTTTTTCTAAGGCAGCGTTTAATAATTAACTTAAAGTTGCCCAAAATCTAAGCAAGTAATTAACTACAGCCGAGATTCCATATTACCAAAAATTTAGGGCTAGCTGCTAGCTAAGCCAACCCACATTTACTGGGGGGGATTTCGCATCTTTCGCGCTAAACTTGCGATAATTTAATTAGACGCGAAACTCGAAACCGATGCTGGGCTGGGAATAAAGTCAGCTAGCAGCAGGAAACACAGGGCGAGTGTCAAGTGTCGGCAGTGTGACAGTGATAGAGACAGGAAGAGGCGCAGAGAAAGAGACAGAGACTGCGACTGAGAGTTGGCAGTGTTCGAGTAACTGTGGTAAGTGGCAGCATTGTAAATTGCGCGTATTAATATCAATTTATAATCCCAATCCAAAACCAAACACAACAAAAAAAAAAATATATATAAAAAACGCATTTATTTTTTGTGCAGAGTCAGTATGCCGACGATGATGCTGCAAATCCGTGATAAATCCTTAAAAATTACTTTTAATTTCGCAGAAGCGTTGAATGCAAAGCCTCGAATTGATGCGGCAGACGACACAAGCTCTGCTGCTGCTGCTCCTGCTGCTGCTGCAGTCAAGCCAGCTGAGAATTTGTCCTGCGAAAACAGAGTAGACACCCCGCCCAATTGACTCGAAGAGTCTCCAACTGAGCGTTTGAGTGTTGGCTAGAAGAGGGCCACATTTAGATTAAAATAAGTCGAGCGATGAAAATAGATTACGCGCGTATTTTGCTTATAATGCGGCGCAGCAGAGCGTCGCCGTTGGCGTCAAAGTCAACGTCAGCAGAGGCGTGAAAAATTCGCATCAATTTAATTTGAGTTTTCCGCCGTTGTCGTTCCTTTTGTTTGATTAGTCGATGCTGTGGACTTTGGCGCTAATTGTGCACGTCCCACACAACCAAGAGTGTGCGTAGGTGTATGTGTGTGTGTGTGTGCGCTAGTGTCGAAATTGCATACACAATTTGTTCAAGTGTGTGAGCATAGGAAGCTTGGAACAGTCAGGACCAATGCCGCATCCGCTTATGCTAATCAATTTGAGCTGGCTAACACACACACATGCACACACGCACACACACATTGCGAACACTCTGTTGCCGTTATTTTTGCAATATTTGCATAATTGCTTTTGTTGCTTTCGTTTTGTCGGCTTTGGCATGACGCTGCCATCGTTCGCTGCCACGCCATGTGCCAAATATTTGCACAGTTGCCTGCCTCAGTTCCCTCCTCAGAACCAACCCCCCCCCCCCCCCCCCCACTCTCTCAGCCCTGCTAGGTGCATGCCGACGGGACGCTGTGGTCGCGTTCAAAAATTTTTGGCCAATTTCACAAGTTCCACTCATTCGGCTCGTTCGGCTCGTTGGCTCTGCATACAACACATTAACATATTATAATTAGCACGTTTTGCATTTTATATACGCATTGCATTGCACAAATAATACGGCACAAGATATTGTGAGACAGTTGCCGCAATGCGATTATTGGCAGGATTTGAGGCGACAACGTCAGCCTGACTCTCACGGCATTCTTTTTGGCGCTCCACTTTTCAAAAATTCGCGAACCGCAAAAGGAAACGCGCATCGCGTTGCCAACAAAACGCCGAGCAGCAACGAGTTGGTTGTTTTTGTTGTTGTTTTTGTTGTTGTTGCTTTTTTGGTAGTTGGCAAACCCGGCGATGGCCTTCGAACGTGTCAACAGCATCTGTCCTGCTGCTGCTTGTATTAGTGCGGTTGCTGCTGCCGTGACATCAGCAGCAGCAGCAACAACAGCAGCAGCAGCAGCCGCAACGCCAGACACTAAACACTACTAGACACTTACAATACGAACGGTGGGGGGGCGGTGGGTGTCGGGTACCCATTACGACGAGCACACGAACACTCGAACACTCGACACACACACACACAAATGCAGCAGCAAGCGCGAGTTGTTGTTTACGTATCCACTGGTCCCGTTAGACTAACGCGCGTACGACAATGCGTCCAACCGAGACGCCACGAACTGCTCGACAATAGCAACAAACTTGCCAGCTGAGCAGCAACTCTCTCTCTTTCTTTCTCTCTGGTGCTCTCTCTTCGTTTGCAAGAGTGCAAGGCTGCCTGAAGAGACGTTACATTCAGTGTTGGCAGCTACCAAACTAGCTATAAAATAGCTGAATTTTATATGACTTTTATTTACCTCATTCTTAATTTTCCTAAATTTTTGCAGGAATCACATAGAAAATAAGATAATTATTCGTTTGGTGGCTCGAAGCTTGAAATTATCAGGTTTTAAGCTTAGAAAAACCATAATAATTAAAAAATGCTGATCCAAATACAATTTTTGTCAACGAAGTATGTATTACCGGGAAATTCAGTAGAATCGTATTTCTTTACAGTATTGCTTAGTCAAGACGAATCTGATATTGTGGACCAAATAATATATAATATAAGATGACTTTAATAAGCTTTAATTAAGAAGGAATTTATTATATAAATTTCTATTCGATTTTACAATTTGTTTTTTTTTATATGTTAACCTGTTTAAAGTTGATAAAATTTCGATATATTTTAAGCGTACATATTTAAATATGTCTCTTTTGTGTTTTCAAGATTTGTGTTATCCAGGAGCTCTATATTCAGGCTTTCGATACGATCTATATAAGTTTCATATAATTAAATATAATAGCTGATAATTGTGACAATAGTAAGGACTCTCAAAATATGAATTTTCCACTTGTTTTTTCCATTTAGATTGCTTTAAAACAGATTAATAACATCTAATTTAATAGAAACTAAATATTTTCAGCAACAATTATAAAAAAAACAGCTAAGAAATAGCTCATTACTTAATCATTATTTTTTTAAAGCTGATTTGGCAAACACCCACATAATTGTAGAGTTATCACCTCTTGATTTTCTAACAAAGTCAAAGCCCGATGTGAAAATAGCTAAATTGGCATCTCTGCTTGCAACCCTCATCAACAGCACTGTCACGAGCGCTGACATGTTGCAAGTTTGTGTTGCGATCCAGGCGGGCAAACGGGAGATCAGTGGACTTAAGTGGAATGAAATATTGAATTTATAAATAAATATTTTTGTAATAAATTATAGGTAATTATTTATTGATTCTACCAGAAACTTTTTAATTTCAATTGTTTGTGTTTCTTTGAAAAATTTCTGATAAACAATGAAATACGAGAACTAAAAGACCAAAAATATGTATGTATTTATGTTTAACCAGATATGTATGTCATAATAGTTAAGAAAACACATTTGGTTGTCAAAAAGTCTTTTGGTTTATGCACAGCTCTCTCTCATTTTGTATTAAATGTTGCTAGCAACATGTTGCTTGGACAAAGCCCTATGCTAAATGTTGCAGAGCGCATGACAGTAATAGGAATCAAAGATAAATAACAGCTCTTATACGAAAATGCGCAACAAATGCGTTTGTGGTCAATCTCGAATGCCTTCGTTGCTTTGAAGACCTAATTTGATTCTAATTTATGTAACTATTGACAACAATAGAGTGCCCAGAAAAGCCCTTTTCACTGCCTTTTGTTTTAGCCCATTTTTGGACCCTTTTTTGGACATGCAGAAAGTAAGAAGTAAGTGTGTACTTCTGTTCATATGAACGTAGATATATGCACATGTGAGCATTATTTTAATAATTTGTTTTTGAAAACTAATTTTGGGAGCGAACACAGAATGGCTTGAATACTGTATTATGCAACATATTTGTTTTTTTCTTGATATTAGCTTTAAGGACATTTTAATAAAGTTTTCAAGTACTTTAAACGGCTGAAGTAAAAAACCATAATCAAAAGCGGCTTTAACTAATAATAATGATGAGAAAGTGGTTTTAATTGACAATCGATTTCTCATTATGGTTTTTTAATCCGCTTTTAAAGCAGTAATTCTTATGTTGAATATCTTGTAGCATTACATATGTTTCTGTTGAGATTATAAATATTATATTTATTGGCTTAAGATTTGAAGATTGCGAAAGGAATTACAAATGATTACATTGTAAAACTAAAAACTTCATTTTTGAAAAGCGTTAACTTGTTCAGGACTTTAATTAAGTCAATTTATAAAATAGTTAATTAGCAATAGTGTTTCGTCAATCAATTGAAATGACAGTTTGATTCAATAATCGTTGATTGCGTATACATAGATTAAATATTTACAACGACATTACCTTAAGGCTTAGCCCATGTAGTTTGCAAAAGTAAATATATATATTGTACATATGTACTTGCGAGTGTTGTATGTTTGTGAGTGTGTTTTGGTTGAATGCAACCAAATGTCGACACTCGAGCTGATAGGGAATCACGTCTAAGCAGATTCTCATGACAATCAGACCCTGTCGGGCATTTGCATAAAACCAAGATAAATAAATTTCACAAGCAGACGGACAGTGTCAGCCGCAGATCGACCGGTTAAAGGTTAACATTCCTATACGTGCTTATGTACTATATATATATATATATATATATATCTATAGTATATATATGCATACATATACTGCATTGAACCTGAGGGCAAAGTCTTTCCACAGTTTGTTTATTTGTGTCGCTGGTTCGATGGAGCATCATCGATTAATTCGTTCGGCAGATCTGATTGAAAATTCTGGGATGAACAACTATTGTGATTTTATTTTCAACCATAATGAGTATAGTATATGGAATGTGAGTTTTAATTACGATGGAAAATGTATTGAAGTTATACAGATTGAATTTAATATATGCCAGCATATATTCAACTGTGCAATTTTAATGATATACCGTATACATATGTAATTGCCGGGAAACCTTTAGTACAACTTAACCTGAGTACGAGAACCGTGGCCCAGTTAAGCATATGGGTGAGCATAATTGAGCCTAAATGGGCGCTTAATGAATCCAAGTGCAACACTTTTGAATCATTCAATCGCAGCACGTTCACGTTTAAATGCAAATGAATGTAACACGGCAGACAGGTAGACAGACAGGGCAGACAGGGCTGGGTAGCTATTTAAATGTTCATTTTGAATAAATTATGTTCGGTAAACAAATGTACGTACTTACATATATATATGTTAGTAAGTTCGTAAGTACATATTCAACCACAACGGGGCTATTCGATGGCGCCGGAGTTGACGTCGTCGTTGACGTCGTTTATCTTTGTAAAGCGGAAATTGCGGTTGAGTTCGCGCTTAAAACTTTGTTGCCAACTGATTATCGCTGACACGCCGAGAGCTTCTACTCTTGCCACAACAAGTTGCAAGTATTGCTTTCAGTTTATATATATACAAACATACATATATATATAGATATACATATATAAAAATTGTGCACATGTGTGCGTATGGCAGAAATAACCCACATCGGTCACAACATTTGCCGTCTACTGTCAGAGAGAAGGACGACAAAATCAGGCAACCAACTCTTTGCCAGAATGCTCGTCAGCTCGACAGTTTGGCGATAATTAATCAAGACCATCTGCATTCACAGGGCGTAAAAATTAAATGTCACAATAAAACCATTTGCGAGTCCTTTCGCATGGACAAGCACAGACACATATATACACATATACACACATATACATATATAATACCAACACTAGCGACAATTAGCTTTTGTCAGGGCCCATGACAAACGGATTATACAAACGCCTCAATCATTCTGGCACAAAAAACCCGCGGCAAGAAGTCAGGATAATGCCTCTCCTACGGCTAGCAACGACAAGCGGCTGAATAAGCGATTTACACTGAGAGAAAGTTGCTGTACAGAAGTGGGTTGTTCACGACAACTGCTTATTTTTGGATTAACTAGTTAAAGTTTAAAAGAACTTTTCAACAATTAACTAGTTAGGCAACATTTGAGCACACCTCATCCAACTACTTTGCCACCTAGACGCAATTAGCTGATTGCAAAACCGCTTTTCACAAGAATTTAATTTGAATTTGCTAACTTAATAAGTCATTAAATCTTAAAGAATTTTCATCGGGATGGGGTTTCGCTGCAATAACCAAAATAAATTGGTATTTCAAATGATTTGATACACATTGAATCCATTTGAAGCCATAACTTTCTGACTGGCAGCTTAGCCAAGTGACCTTTTGGCAGCTTAATTTAAAATTTGAAATACAGCTGTCTTTCTATAATAAATTATAAGAAATTTCTTCAAATTTGCATTTACATATCAATTTCTCAACGGAATTCTATTCGATTTCTACACTAGACAAGTCAATTTCAAAATGACAAGAGTTGATTTTTCAAATTTTCAGCATTTGTTTAGCCATAAAGTACTTTAAGTGTACAGACTTCCACAATCCATATAACAAACAGACAACTGTTGTGCTGTTAGGCCAACATCAGGCCAGCCAGAGTTGCTTGTTGTGTAAATGATGAATCCCCTCACGAACTCTGGCCCCACAGACAGCTTGGGGCGCGACACTTGTAAAGCTGTCACAACATTAATCAAATCGAGAGTGCAAAACAAATGCATGCCATAAATTTACAGTTCAGTCGCCAGACATCGACTCTGGGGCACCCTTGCAGCCCCCTTTCACTTCTCCCCTAGGCCAGTGAAAGTGGCGGTGAAAGTGCGACCTGATATGTCCCAAGCTCAAGCTGTAGCTCGAAGTCCTACTAGTTAGGACTTGTGATAAACATACTTGAGTTTGTTGCATATGCATGTTGTCTAGGCAACTGCAAGACGCAGGTATTTGCAATCGTTTGTTGTGGCTGCCACAGCAGCTTGTTGTTGCATGTTGCAAGTACAATTACGTATGCATCCAAGCTATATATTGCCTACTAAATTGGGCAGTTACACATTTATGTACTTGTGCAAGCATATTTACGTAATGGTATACTCAAATATTTGTTCATACGTAATTACTATATGCTTATGCATGAACAATTCTTAAATGAGTTGAGTAACTTTACTATGGTGAGAAAGGAACACAAATCATTTTTAAAAATGTGTATTTATGCAAAAAATATAGCAAGAATTTATAAAAATTAGCAATTCGACAAACTAGGTTTCAAGCCCGGAATTCCAGCCCTTGATACGAACCTTCAAACGAAGCCGTTGATTCAAATACGTATGAGCCTCAACCCGAACCGTACAATTTTTGTTTTTTTGTAAAGTTTCGGTTTCTTGAAAATAACATTTTTTTTAAATTTTATCATCGCCAGCATCATAAAAATCGTACTGAAACATTTGTTTTAAATATAGTAATTTACATTGGATCTTGTTATCTCTTAATGAAAAGATTTCTATTAAATATGTTCTATTTTTTTAGTTATTTCATACATTAAAAAAAAAAACTTATTTTAGACTTCTTAAGACATTTTTGTATATGAGGCACTTTCAAACAATTTTGCCCAGACATTGTAACGGCAACAATGTCCCTCAAAAATTGTAAGCTTTTCGACTGACAATTTGAGACGTTTATGTTTTTGGAGAATTTTTGTATTTGTAACGGCAATACTGTCATTCAAAAATGTTCAAAATTGTTCCAAGTGTTTGTCGAATAAATAGTTTAAAATTATATGTAAATGAAAAAGGAATGTGTTGAAGCATAACTTAAACAAAAATTTGGGCTAATGGGCCTACAAAATCTGGTTCATGAACTGCAGTTAGAAGTCGGACTTGGGTTAAAACCGTTAACCGTACCGCAGGCCACCAATATTTTGGTTTGTACCCTTAAAAATGACAGCTTTAAAAATCGGTTATATAAGGTCAAAACATATGTTGTGAGCTTTAAATTGCAGCTGCAAAAACGGCTCGTAATTCAAACAATTAAATTACAAAGACTGTCGCTATAGAGAAGTTCAACTGTTATATATAAATACACATACATATATATAGTATAGTATAGTATGTGCTGTTGTCGTCCTACAGTTCACCCTTAGCCTGACTGCGATCGGGCCATTGAGGCGCAAGGACATTTGGCTTTCCGGCTGTTGAGCAGCTCGTTTAATGACGCAATGTCGCTGGCAATGATAATGATGCCGCTGCGGGCATCAAAGATGACTGTGCAACACACTCACACTCACACTCACACACACGCATACACATACACAGTGGCATGTATGGATATGTATGCGTTTGGCTAACGGCACCAGTTGGGCATGATACGAAGCGTGTTTCTCGGCTCAGGACTAATGTGACAGTGGCATTGCAATGCCATCCCATCCACTGGCAATTAGCGGCCATGATAAGGGGTATGAAAAAAAAAAAACAAGATATAGTCTTGTACGTTTATCAGAAATGGGAGCGTGAATGCGACTACAACCTAATTTGCAGAGAGATGCCATTAAATTGGCACAAAAAGGCAACCAACCATTCAGAACAGAGTACATAAAATAGTTTAAGAAGTGGGTTGCCCATGCTGTGCTGTCTGTCCTCCATGTTCACTTCGGTGCTGTGATATATGCGTCAAATAAATCATGTTTAGTTAACGCTTTAACTATTTTGTATCCATAAAAGAAACAAATGCTACCTATTTGGTGTTGACTTACATATATGTATGTAGCATATACTGAAGTAATATAAATTTGTAACGTTAAGTCCCTTCACATGCAAATTGACATGTGTGTAAGTGTGGGTAAGTGACTGTTTACAAATTGAGTGCTTTACATTCCAGATGTGTGTGTGTGTGTGTTTGTGTGTGTATGGAATCCTAACTATGGATGTTGTGATGTTTTAGCCAAGGGTCATAGTAAGTATGCTAGTTGCAAGATTTTACCTACCAGTTATAATATAATCATAATAATCAAGTGCTACTTAACAACATATGTCAATATTAAGTTATAAGACTGAAGTGCGGTTTTTGCAAAATATGTACTATATTATAATATTATTGATTTCAAACAAATTGTAATTACTTATTACGTCAACAGCATTTCAGCACATTACAGCATCTACAATATTCAAAATAATTAAGGTAAGTTTATTTAACATACGAATCCTAATATTTAGTTTGAAATTCACATACTAATCATGTGCATTCCAAAATGGAAGGTTACCTGATTATACAATTATAATTTTAGCAACTGTAAATAACTCGTTTTTAGAAATAATTTATGTATAATTCTTTGTGGCAAATCAAAGCCTAATTCGATGCTATTTTTGAGTAAAAAAATAAATTCAAAACTAGATAATTATTTGGTACTGAAATCAAATTTCCATTCAATTCTTTTATGTAAGAAAAAGGATGATTTCTAAGTTTGATTAGTCTTTTGGAATGAAGTCAAATTTTTATTCGTTTAATTTTTTGAGCAGATGATTTAAGTAACATTTTTAAAGTTCTTTAGGAGTTAAATCAAATTTCAATTTAATAAGTTTTTCAATTTGAATGACAACAAATAACATTTTCATCAAATAAGTGAATTCAAATTCGCAGATTTACACAAAAATGAAACATTCTTTAAAGTATTTTTTGAGACGAGGAAAGTAGATTTTTTACTCACTTCGAATAGGCATGTTCCGAACTCCATTTTTAGCAACGTTTTGCGGAATTGAAATTTCGTTAAAAAGTTCAAAATCTTCTTATGAATTGAATCTTGTTCTCAATGGTTACTTGTCATTCATTCCTTATTCAAATGAAAGTGAAATCAATTCGCAAAATCTTATGTGCATTTGGTGGAAAATCACGCAATATCTTCCTTAAAATGGAAACCGAAACTGGCCTGTATATATCCATATCAAAATCCGATTTGAATACTAAGTATTCTTAAAAATGAAAGCGTAAGTAATAGAAAAACGTGTAGGATTAGAAAAGTATCTTTAACAGAGTCATCTAAATGGAATACCAAAATAAAATATACATATCCATTTTCGCATTAAATATTTCCCCATCACAATCAACCACTTAAAATGCGATCTGAATTGATAATGACATCGATGTATTGACATTGGTTGAAAGCGGGAGGGGGGGTTGAGAGGTGGCTTAGCATTCTGCTGCAAGTGATTTGGCTTTGATCCAGGTTAAACACCTAAACACGCTGTGAACCATCGCGAATCTCGGCAAATCCACTCATGTGGAATACACTTAATGCCCGCACATGTTACCATAAAGAGCAAGAGAGGGGTTAAAGCGGTTGTTGGCTACAGCGAGAGGGGGAGGTAAAGCGGTTACTGGCTGAAGCCAGCAATACGAATGCGTCCTGATGGGTTCAACATGAGACTGGCGTGGCTGACACTGCCTCTCTTCTCTGCCACAATTGCGCCAAAAATAAATTACGTTGTGCAGGGCGACACCGACACAGACACCGTCAACCGCTGACAAAGAAACAACGTGCACATTTATATATACCATATATACATATATAAAAATATACACATACATGCATGCACATGTACGCTAGGCGACATGCTCAGAATCCTGCCGATCGACATGGAGGGTAATGCCACACGACACGGTGGCGCGCCACCACAGACACGCCACCACCAGCAACGTCAGCAAAGCCAACAACATCAGCAACGCCAGCAACGCCAGCAACACCAGCAACGCCAGCAACACTAGCAACAGCAACAGCACCAACAACACCAGCAACACCAGCAACACCAGCCACGCTTGCCGCCTAATTCGGATTTCTGGGCCTGTCTGCGTTCTTCCTACCATTTTTATCAGCTCTGTCGCCTGTTGATAAGGCAGAGTACGGCGGCATCCCCGCGTTGTTCATTCAGTTGACGTTGAAACATGTCATGTAGTTTTTCTTTGCAAACAACCGACACCCACAATCACATCCAAATAGGTGTGTGTGTGTGTGTATGTGTTTGAGGGTGTGAGCACACGGGTGTGCGTGTTTTGGAGATGAGCAGCATTATGACTATAGCCATAAGATCGAGACGGAAAATCCGAAGAGTTACTAGTACTTTTCATTCCTTTTAGACTATTGGATAATTATAATTTTAAGTTTTAAGTTTTCCCAAATCTAATTTTGTTCCGGAATGTAGGAAACTTTACAATTTAATACCAATGGGAAGCAACGCAATCAGAATACTCACTGGTGGGGACATAACGTGTCCAGTTCCTGTCAAACTGTTGTTTCTGCCTGCTGAGACGGGGAAAATAGATTCTTCCATAACATTGGTGCTATTTATCCGATCGTGTGAAATTTACACAGCTGATCAACATTGATAAAACATACATGTGTACCAAAAAATAAAGCTTTGTCTTTAAAATTGTGGCTGTGGGAGTTTTTCGCGATTAGCGGGGGTGCGGTTGGGTGCATTCGAAATTTGAAATAAACTTGATCTGCGTACGGTATACAGGAACCTGCATGCCAAGTTTGCTATCTCTAGCTCTTATAGTCTCTGAGATCGACGCGTTCATACAGACAGACAGACGGACAGACGGACATGGCTAGTTTGTCTCGGCTGTTGATTCTGATCAAGAATATATATATAGTTTATATGGTCGGAAATGTCTCCTTCTGGCTGTTACATACATTTGCAGTGCTTTATAACTCCCTTTTTCCCATTTTTAATGGGAACAGGCAGTAAAATAGAAGGATTCTAAGAACACTTATCCAAATGAAAATTCTTGCTTTGGTTCAAGAATTTGGGCATTAGGCTCAGAAGTAGGTACAACAGATCTAGATAGGCTTTCAGTCACTGTTATTTAAAAGACTCAGTGTGACTGCAAAACAAAAGTACTGCTCATCTCTATTGTCTATATGGTACGTACTACGTACCATAGTACTATACGAGTGAACCTTACATATACAGCGACACTTTCACTAAAATGCGACACCGCATTCAGTGGGCTTGTCTGCTGACGTTTTTTTCCACATGTTTGGGCTGTTCTTCCGTCGAAGTTGAAGTTGTAACGATGAGCGGGAGCGTCTTTTCGGCGTGCTTCCTTTCCGCCTTTTTTCTATATACATGTGTGTATGTTATGTGCCACGTGCGGCAAACTTTGTGCTTCCTTCTTTCTCTGTCCAAAACGTGCAGCTGCGGTTAGTTTTCAGTTGGTCTCTTTGCCCTCCTGCTGTAGCTATAAGTCGACAGTCGACTGCTTTGGTTTGGTATGTGTTTGTGTGTGTTTGGTTGTGTGTGGTGTGTGTGTGTGTGTGTGTGTGTGTGTGTGTGTTTGTGGTGAGTGTGGGTGTGTGTGTGTGGGGCACTGGTGAACGCGGTTTCTTTGTCGCACCAACAAATGCGGTAACGCTCATTGGGTGGAACAGATTGGTTAAGAGTTGATTTGATGGGGCGTACAATGGCATGTCGGCAAAGAACGGTTTGAAAGTGAGACTTTTTGTTCAAAAGATATCATCAATATATGAAAGTCAACTTCCTAGACATTTTATGTGTGTTTGTATTTTTTAAATAATTCAATCACATTTCGTTATGTAGCCACAAATTTGAACATAAAGACTTTTGGCTTAATATCACAATAAGGAGTAAAGGAGAAAGTTGAGTTGTTGAGTTTTCAACACTCACAATTTAATGTAAATATGCATTTCTAGTTTAATTGCAAGCAATCAGCTGTTTGTTTGATTGCATGAGACCTATAGTTTGCAATATAATTTTAAATTTGAAAATATGCCTAGGGACAGCGCTTTATAAATTTGTGCCATATAAAATGAATGAAAATTTTGAGTAAATATAATTTATTAAGGGCATAAATATGCGCACCATTGCACTGCGGAAATTCGTTGATATTAAAATGTTCATATGTTTGTATATTGACATGGAACTTTATATTGTTGCTCAACTGAGTTACTGCAAATTGCTGTAAAATAATAAATTCGTTGGACTTAAACAAAAAATGCATTTCTTATTAGTTTTGACTGAATTGCAACTTTAAAGCATATCAGTAAACTAGCATATCTTTGACAGCGGTTACCGGCTCTGTCCAATGCCTTTCCTTCCGGTTCGAACTGTGAAAATTTAGTTATTGAAAATGGGTAAAAAGGGGGCTAAAGTACTGCAAAAGTATGTAACAGGCATAAGAAGTCATCTCCATATCAACAGTAGAGCCTATTTGGGCCTGTCTGTCTATCAGTCTGTCAATTGTCAATCAAATTTGAATTGTAAGTCTTAAAACTGAATGCAAAATAATTCCAAAACTGAACCGAATCTATGCGGCATGTCTTGTTTGTCATAATTTGTACTCAAGGTAACATTTGCATTATAATTTAAATTGATTTTAAAACAATGCAATAGACAAGATAACTGATGACAGCTAAACAAATACAAATATATTGTGATGTCTGCTTAGTTAAAGACTATTGTAGCCAATACCATACAAACTAGCTAAATAATTTCAATTGAATTTCATTGCTTGAAATTCGAATTATAATAATGGGCTGCCAAAAGCAAACTGCAGTTTGAAAAGTGAACAAAGTAACTATTGTTATGTTTTCTTAGTCAAAAGCCCTCGAAGCGAATGCCAAGTATCAAATATTTTCAATTGAAGCTCGTCTCATTATAATAATAGCGATACTTTTGACAAAATTTCACATTTCAGATTTATATAAACTCAACAAATTTGACAGATGCCAATATGCAATACGGCAACTGTTGTGGCTAGAACTGAACATTGAGGTTAAAACGTGCACACACATACACACACACACGCACACACCGAGAGTTTACGTTTCACCCCCTTTGTGTTTGTCGGTAATAATACCAACATTTCCCCCCGCTCCACCCTTTCCGACCATGGGCTTGACACACTCCTACCCAAAGCCACACCGGCACACGCCTTTGTTTTAGCCGTCATCGTTGTCAGCGCTTTTCGTGCTTGCCATTGGTAAGCATTGGGAGCTGTGGCTCATGTTACGAATTCGATGACTACGTCTGCGGCATGTCCTAGGTCTGCGAACTCTGCTCCTAACCTCTCCTCTTACCTAACCTCAGCTCACCTTACGGCTGCTGCTACTGCGACTGCGACTGCTGCTGGTAATAGTCGTTGTTATACTCTTGCAGAGGGCATTCATATTTTGACACAGAGTATGCAACGTATTCGTCGGTCCGTCTTTCTGTATGTCTGTCCGTTTGCTTGTGTGCAATCTAGTCTCTCAATTGAAAAGCTTGATGAAACTTAACAGAGAAGCTTCTTTTATCTGCAGGTAGCACTTTTGTCAGAATCTGCCAGATCGAAACGGTCTTCGATTCTTGTTTCTTAAGGTACCTCAACCAAACTTAGCAACTCACAGCTTTAGCATTTTCCAAACTTGTTTACAACATTTTTTAAAATCGGTCCACTATATAATATTGGAAAAATCAACAACTTTTTTTGTTTTTTAAGATATCTCAACCAAACTCACTTTAACTAAGGTTAAGCACATTTTAAGCATGTTGACCAAATTTCGTCAAAATTGGACGACTATATCTTATAGCTGCCATATGCATATTCGGTTGAAAGTTAGTTTTTGTATGAAAAACTTTTTTGTTTCTAAAGTTATCTTAACCAAACTCAATTATTCTCAGTTTAAATAAGTTTTACACAAGCTAAACGAATTTGATCAAAATTGGATGACTATAGCTGCCATATGAACATTCGGTTTTAAATTAGTTTCTGTATGAAAAACTTTTTTGTTTACACAGGTATTTCAACCAAACTCATAATTAACCCATTTTATTGTGTTTCACACATGCTGACTAAGTTTTATCAATATCGGTTGACTATAGCTTATAGTTGTCATAGGAAGAATTAGTTAAAAATTAAGTTTTCACAACTCACAACTTTTTTGCAAGGGTATAAAGTATCTTCGGCGAATAGAACTTTACCTTCTTGTGTATGGTTGAGTTGCCTTTTGCAGCTGGGCTCTATGCTGGCATAAACACCCAGTTTGAGCCATTGTCGCATAGCGTAGAGCTCTTGTACTCCATGTGACTCGCGCTGTTTGGCATCAGAGTAGTCGCACGTGGCCAGTGGAAACACTGGTGGGACTTACACCATGCTGAGAAATTGGTGGAACATTATATACAAGGCCTAGTCCTTAATGGCACATACTAAGCACATCTGCACGCACATATGTCGTTCGTTTATTAGCTGTAGATATGGCTGCTCAGCGAGTAATTAGAGCCATGAATCGAATGAATTTGCACTTAAAAGCCTGCTGCTGTTTGGTGTCTCTGTGTGATAATGATAATCAGCAGCGTATAGTACTTCATAAAATTACAATATTTTAAAATAAACGTAATATGTAATTGATTTAGGCTCGATTTTTTCATGCACACGCTAAATTTAACATTCACTTTTTCATGTTGTCGAACTCAATTTCGTTTTCTATTGCTGGCATTCGCCCGTTGGATAATTGATATTTTAAATATTTACAGGGCTGCCACCTTTTTCACATTACATATTCATGAGCACATAGCATAGCACCGAAAAAAAATGATTGCAAAAAAAACTAGATATGAAATGTTTCTCTTGACCTCCAACATTTCTCTTAGGTCTCATAACTCAAAAATAGTTGGTTAATAGTATGTTTTGAGTTATTTATGCTCTGAACTCGTGTTCGAAACGTAATTTCCAAATTTGCATTTCAAAAACAAATTTTTGTATACAAATTGATTATATTGTAATAATTTGGGCAAAATGCAGTAAAAGTTAGGTTAGGAACACCTTGAAAAACATTGGAATAGGAAACTGTTCATTGGGGTTGTATGTTTTGGGCGCTTGATACTATCTCTATTTGTAACTTAGTCCGTACTTAGACGATGATTTGACATTATTTCGTGAAGTTTTTCGTGAAGTTCTCGTTTGTAGTTTGCCCAGCTTTAACTCTTTTCTACAAACGAGAACTTAACGAAAAAACGTCTTGAATTTAAATAATCGTTTAAAACTGCGAACGAATACCTTTACTAAATGTCAATCCACCCTGCCAACTTATCGATAAGGTGCTGCCAACTTATTGATAAATCAATTTTACATTTAGTTTATGTTAAAAATATGAAATTTACTTAAACGCGTACATAAAAAGACATTTCTTCAACTAAATATCTAGCAAGAAATTGATCAGAAAATCGATCAATTAACAAATACCTTGAAAGTGTGAGGTGTTAAGTTTAGTTACAGCCGGATCGATTAAAATTCTGTTTCAACTGATACTTTTCGTTTGTGACACAATGTAAAAATGTTTGCAACCCCCGTTGCAGAGTAAAGCACATGTGAAAGTGTCCAATGATGTGTAGACAGAGGGGTAATAGGTTAAAGGAGAGGGATGCGCTGTGTAACTTGACCTGAGGGTGCTAGCTGATTGCGAGCTATTTTTGTTTTTATACAGAATGGGTGCTAAATTGGATTTATCGCTTGACCAAAATGATTTTACGCCTGCTGCGAGGCTCGGGGTACCTTAATTAAATTTCAGAGTTTTAGTTTATTTTTAAACGAAGTTGACAACGAAAACAGGTCATTAGGAGCATTATCGCATCATAATTCTGTCACTGCGATAACAAAGCTTTCAATTCAATTTAACTACCACATATGACCCCCACACCACTACGCTGCCTCAATCCACCCACAAGTTGCTTGTGTGGATTTTGAAGCCGGTAATGTTCGGGTGCGAATGGAGGACGTGATGGGGCTTGGGGGATATCAATGGGAATGAGAATGGGAATGGGAAATGCATGTTTGTACACATATACTATATATGTCTATACATAGTTATAAGGGCCAGATTCGTTGTATTCATATGTAGTTGGCCAACAGAGACTGTTTCGAGATTGTCATCCCTTGGAGACACTGCCGTGGGGGTTGTATGTGTAATGTTTGAATGCAGGCACAAAACGATATTGTAACATGTCGAGGACAAAATGTTGCTGCTGCTGCTGCTGCTGTTCCTGTTGCTGGTGTAATATATAATTTGAACAGCAACACAATCAAACATCTGTCAAGTGCTTTACAAAATTGGGTCTTTGTTTACTTTTGTATCAACGTACCCATAAATGAACTTACCCAAAATAGCAAAATGTGCATGTGAATATTGCTTGCATGCATAAATGACAACTTTTGAATATATTAGTAGGATCGTTTAGAGCAATCAGTGTACAGCTGCCACTCAGAGTGTCTGCCCTGTCCCGTTTGTCTCTGTCCGTCTGTCCGTCTGTCAGAGTCCGTTTGTTGCCCCCTGAAAACTGCGTCCGATTTCTGCTACGTTTTGTTATGCTCAGCTCTCGACGAACATTTCCAAACGTAAACTGCCAAGTAGGCATTTCGGCCATAAGAATTTGCATAATTTACTTAGTTGAATATCCGACAAGCCGCAAAGGGACAATCAACAGCCAGCATTGCTGCCACCCCTAAACTCTACACTAGTTGGACAACATCAATGTAGATATATTTGTCCTCTTGTTTCTATCCCGTCCGTCTGTCAGCCACAACAACAGCAATAACAACAAGTCTCAATGATTAAGTTGATTTTGCTGAAGTTCGAGATACCCTATACCCATATAAGGAAGATCGTAGCACTTGGTCTGCCTATGGTATATATCTTTAGCTTCAAAACTGTAAAGAAAAATTGTGTTCATACGGACGAATGGACAAACAGACTGAAGGACGAAATGACGGACAAACATTTCATAAGTCCAATTTTGTAAAATTAAGCTTTTTAATATACGATAATTTTGGCAAAGAGATCAATATATAGAATGCTTATGTCTATAGTGATCGACCTTCAATCCAAGCCTAAAGAATCTTAATACACTTACATATATAAGCGATATATTCCGGTCTGTTCCGGTTTCCACTTTCGGCAAAATTTTTCGCAGCTAAACTTTCTTTAAAGCCTATATATTTCCTAATAGCTGTTCATTTTGTGAATTGAATGCTTTCTCTGAGATCAAACTGTTCATATCAAATATTGTTAAGTACATACTTCATAACCTGGATACACCCTTCTAAGCTACTTCTAAAGGGTAATGGCTTAATAATATTGCAGTATATAGTGTCTGTGGTGGCGGGAGGCAAAATCTGTTGATAAAGTTGTCCAACTTAAAGTGGCGTTCTTCGAACTGACAAAAGTGATTGCCATTAGGTGTGTCAATGGTCTGGCACTTCATCCATGGCTGGCCATGGATGTCCATGGATGTCCATGGATACGTATAATGGTCCATTTAGATGTCTACCTTTGTGTTTGTGTTGTTAGTTTAATTGAATTTGCATATCATTTTCAGATTGTTTCAGATAACTTTGCAGATGCTTAACATGTAAAGCCCACCACTGTGTTGAAAAGTGACATTATATTAGATTATAATTATTTGTATAATCCCAATATAATGCACATTGCTTTTAAATTATTGCACTAAACTTTGTGTGTGTGAGTGTGTGAGTGTGTTTGTGTAGGTGTGTGTGTGTGTGTATTGTGGCTGCGAAAGGTATTGTCTTTGTGAATTTTGAGGAATTTGGGCCACACGAAAATTTATTAATTGCAAATTAATTAGTTTTCAAAGACTTGTGCAATCAATCAATATATTTTTGATATATGTATGTATTCCAAACCTTGCATGACGCTATTGTTAAAAGTGCATACTATCCAATGTAATTATCACTCATCAATAGACTATCTTGAGGTAATATGTTCATACAATTAAAATAACATTTATGCACACGTATATATATGTATGTATATAATATGTATATATATCCAAAAATGTGCTTGACATTCCAAAGGTTTTCAATGTGTTGACTCTATGATACTTAATATGAGCATGCAAAGTGCACTTGAATATTTGTTTGTTGGTTTGTTCGTTTGCTCGTTTCTATTGACTTGCTGCATGCTCTACACAAAGTGCAACATGCAACTGATTTATGTCAAGCTATGAAATTAACATCTGTTTACTCATATCGAGCAGCACTAATTGCTGCAAGCATTCCCCAGAAGCCAGAGAAAGTCTCTCTGTTATCCATGTGCCTCTGCTGCGCTACAGTTTCCTGATTGATTTTATGTGACTTGTAAGTTGTTGTTGTTGTTGTTGTTGTTGCATGTTAGATGTTGCCTTCTCTTTATTCATTTGTTGCGGCTTGCAAATATGTATTTGTTTTTATGACACTTAGGCGCCCTTCTTGTTTGCCTGATGAGTTTGAATAATTTGAGAATGAAGCGCGCACAGAATTTGAAGCGAAGTGACTTAAATGGAGGGGTATTGAAACTGGCTGTCGATAAGACGGAGGGACACACACATATTTCTATCCACATACACATGAATATATTTAAATGCTCGCCGAGTTCATATGAATTTCTTTGACATTTGCGGCGGTCGTATATGATGTTTGATGTTGCTGCAACAGTGGCATGGGGCACGCATATTTCTATATTGTCTTGCGGCACTCAAACAATGTCAGGCGCCAGGAAATGATTTTTTTTTTTCAAACAAGACAAAACCACGTACGTGTGTTTAAAGTGACGTTCATAATAACAATATAATTTTAGAGTCGTCATTTTACTGACTTATGATTTATAATCTATTTTTAAATTTTCTAAAAGATTTTATTTTAGTTCTAAATGTTGTGCTTTAGTCACTAATAAGTTAAGAAGTAAATTTGAATTTTTGATAATAATTAGTTAATTAAAGTTCAAGTTAAGTAGTCCGAAAAATGTGTGGATGAATTTATAGATAGGTTAAATATCTTTTAATCTTTGAAATTCACGTAAAAAAAAACAACTCTAATACAATTTGTTTAACTTGTATTCTAATTCTTCCCTAAGAACCATTTAGCTAATCTCATCCGTTTTTAAACAATTTCATTTCCATATTCTAATACTCTAGACTCTAAAGTTTAGAGTCTGGACAGTTATGATTTATAACAAGTTAAGAAGAATGGTTATATAAAATTGTCATGTATATAAAAAAGTAATGCTAGCGATAAAAAAAACATAAGAATAGCGCTTAAAAATAATTTCATTGACAGTTAAAAAGCCTTAGTTAAGTAGACTACATCCCAGCGGACTATAAAGCTTAAGAGCTTTTTAAGCTTTTGCCAAATATTTACTTTGAAAACTTTGCATTTTATGAACCTAAGCACAGGGTGTTTCCGGTTACAAGTCAAGTTCACAACCGATTAAAGGATAGTGAGTAAATATTGTCTATATAATAAATATAATATCGCTTTTGTGTATTTCTTTTAAATCTTAGTTTTAAGAGGTGTCGGGCTGATTAAAGTACAAAATTCACAATTTCCTTATCATAACTTGTATATATATATAGAATATAAGGCGAATTTCACTTTTTTTTTTCGTTTTTACTCCCTGTTTCCATTAAAAATGGGAAAAAGGGAGTTATAAAGTACTGTAAATGTGTGTAACAGGCAGAAGGAGGCATTTCCGACTATATAAACCATATATATTCTTGATCAGGATCAACAGCCGACACGAACTAGCCATTTTCGTCTGTCCATCTGTCTGTCTGTATGAACGTGTCGATCTTAGAGACTATAAGAGCTAGAGACACCAAACTTGGCATATAGGTTCCTGTACACCATACGCAGATCAAGTTTATTTCAAATTTCGGATGCACCCCCCGCACCCCTGCAAATCGGAAAAGACTCCAACAGCCACAATTTTATTGTTTTCTTTTGATATTTGGTACACATATATGTTGTATCAATGATGATCAGTAAATTTCATCACGATCGGATAAATAACACCAAAGTTATGGAAGAATCTCAGCAGGCAGAAACAACAGTTTGACAGCCACTGGACAAGTTAAGTGCGCTGCTTGCTTGTGTTGCCGCTGAACTGCTTGAAATGCAAGTTGGGAGCAGGGAGTCTCGTAGTCGGGCACACTCGACTAGAGCATTCTTAGTTGTTTTTGTTTGTTTTAGTGTATAAAGAATTCAGTTGGTGTAGATCTTAAATCGCCTGGGCGATCATAGATAGGTTAAAATTTGTTATCGAACTTCTTATGCTGCAGTAATTAAATTTATTGGAGTTTCTTATTTTAACTACATTTGACTTGTAAGAATATATATCTGATTCACATTTACACACCCATACAGTATATCGCACAATTATTCAATGAAGCTTAAACGACTCACCTTCATTTTGCGGATTTAAGTGACTTTCCAAAGTGTTAACCATAAGGACTGCAGCAACGATCCAAAGTAAGTTCAACCACATATTGTATTCAAATGGATTCACTCAACCATAAATTAACAGTTTATGTATTTAAGAACAGGTTCAAAAGGGAGCTACTGCCAAGGCAGGTCTACTCCGGCTGACGACGACCAAAGAAATGAGCAACTGCGTCAACTGCCCAACTGCAGTTGAATGCTCAAAGGATAACCAGCATTCGCCTTTTGCGTGCCAGCCAGCACATGCATCGATGTCCAGTGTCTGTTTTCTGTTTCTTTTTATACTCTTTTTTTAACTTTTTTGAAAAAAAAGGAAAAAAGAGTATATTGGGTTTGTGAAATGTCCGTCCGTCCGTCTGTCTGTCTGTCCGTCTGTCCGTCTGTATGAACGCAGGTTTTTTCCACAGTTTTGAAGCTAGAGCAACCAAACTTGGTATACATGTTGGTATATACCATAGTAAGACAAAGTGTCAAGATCTCCCCCCCACCCCCACCCCTTCCCCCACAAACCGCAAAAACCTATATCTTCCACAGTTTTATAGCTAGAGTAACCAAATTTGGCACAAGGGCTACTTATCACATCCTCCATTGATCTGGCAAAAAAAAATTCGGCCACGCCCACCCCCGCCCCCACAAATAGGCAAAGTCTGTATCTCCCCCACCCCTTTAGCTAGAATCACCAAATTTTGCAGGTTGAATTCTGTTGCCCTATTTAATAGATTGGATAAAAATATTTTTGCCACGCCCACCCCCGCCCTTGCAATCAAGCAATGTTTGTTTCTCCCAAACCTGTAGAACAGGCCCAACCAAATTTTAATTGATGGCAAAACTTTAAAGATTTGAGCAGAAATTCAATTGCCACGCCCACTGACTCCGCAAAGAGGCGAAAAAAAGAGTATATCGCAGTCGGGTGCATCCGACTGCAACGTTCTTACTTGTTTGTTTTTGGTGTGTGAAAGAACAGTTGCCTCCGTGATTCGTTCGTCTAGACGACTCCGAAGGATACAGCAATGGCAACGGCAGCGACAGCACCAACAAGAACAACAAGACCAGGCCAACCATCATGCAACGTAATGTGTGCACACATGAGCTTTTGCATATGCTCCATGGGCTTGGCCTGCACACAACTCCAGCTGTATATATATATGTATATATATGTATATATGTTACATACCAAATATCGTATACTCACGTTGTTAAACTCATCAAAGGCTAAAGGTGTCTTTGCCGTAATGGGTTGGTCTACTCCGTCCTTTACTTAAGCTTGCGCTTTGTCAGCCCGGAAAAGGTGCAGCAAAGTGAATGCCTTTGAATCGCAGCGAATAACAAAACGAAGTTTATTTTTTCACCCTACTATTAGTTTTAAAGCTAATCGCTGTGATTTAAGTTATATTGTCTGCCATTAAGCTTAATAATATATCAATATTACAAAAGTTAATTCAATACTGTATTATTTAAAACCCCAAAACAAAAGTACACTAAAGCATACGTAACTTCAAAATGATGCTGGCATTTTGTTGGCATAATAAACTGACATTAACTCATTGGAAACCGTGGCTATCGCCCCATCACCATTGTTGATGATGCCCAAAGACAATTGGAGACTCATTTACATTTATAAAGGAATCGTATGCAATGGCATGTCGAATGTCACGGCTCTCATTCAGCAGCACAATCAGCTCATACGGGAGCATTGTTCGAACCAAATGAGCTAATGGCCAAAGGATTCGAAAACCTTGTCGTTCTGATGACTCCCCAATGAGCAACCGAAACTCGACAGGATAAGGACAGCTGGCTGTGCAGCACAGCAACTTTTTAAATTATATTGTAACGAATTTCATGTCAGCGCATGTTGATAAAAGCAATATCACTTCAAAATTGAAGTGGTTTTTCGAATAAAAGCTGTTACATTGCTCCAACCCAAACAATATTCTAATATTGATAACAAGAAAGGTGGATGCTTACCTATGTTTTGAAGTAGTATTGAAAATCTTATTTCCCTTTAAGAAGCAGCACAATGTTGGTATTCATTATACGGTAAAGGCAGCTATGACAGGATATAGAAAGAAGTTACGTGATAAGTAAGTGTGTGTTTTCTATAGGGTAGAGGTTGACTAGAATATACACAGTTCTGAATTATCCTCAATTGAACTCTAAATATATTGTATACTGTTTCGACCACTTGATAGTGAATAAGTTTCATTTTAGGAAAGTATTATTGTTATAAATTCTTGCTATACATAAACTTATAACTGATTTTGCATGGTTTCATGCTCACTTTAGAAACATTTGTATTTCTGAACCAACTTGCGCGCAAGATAAGACAACTGTTTAGACGATGCAAGATTACAATGCTTGGAAAAGCGTGTAAGAATTGCATCGTCTTAGCATCGCTTCTTTAAGAGTTGCTTATAATATACATATAACATACATAATTTTAGACTTACCTAAGCTGAAAATCCAGTAAATAAATACTCTTCATTTGTATTACATATTAGTTATAATTTTATTTATAAGTATTCCCATTTGACTTAATATACATAAATATATTTTCATACAATTAGATTTACGTCTTAAAGTTGCTTTGCCTGCTTTCCATCAACTATTCTTCTACACAATTTTTTCTTATAAAAGATGATACAATTGTTAATTCAATTTAAATTTAAGCTTAAGAACAGTTGCAAAAAAATTTCATCTAATAAAATTAACTAGAATTTGTTATTTAGCAAATTAAAGGAGTTTTTTTTTTGTTTTTTTTTTTTTTTTATAAAGGTGCGAGACATCATGCGGCTCTTGAAAACTGAGTTTGACAAATATATAAAAATTGAAATAAATATGTGGACGGATATGCGCAAGTATACAAGTATATGTTTTGGGATGCGAAAAGCGAAAAAAAAAGTAATCATAAAATTATAATAATAAATAAATAAATATTTACATGGAATCAACAACTTTCTATTCGAATCGAAGCAAGTTCTTCGAATGCCATTCAACAGTATCGCAATATTTTGTTTATTCAAAGTATTTATGCTATATATATGTACTTAGATGATTTGTAAAACTTTCTAAATCTTGAATTTTAGTGTATGTTTGTATTCGGTAATCGAGTTTTATTAGGTTTATACATTTTTCGAAAACAGTAAAATCGCTCCAAAACTTGTTTCTGGTTAGCTATTAAAGTTTGTTGCCTTTTTGTGTACTATATATTTACTGTTATTTGTATTATATATATATATATATATATATATTTAATGTATGTACTATATACGCGTATCTGAGCAGATTGACAATGTTTTCAATGTTGCAAACATGTACGAGTATCTTTGAGTTAGTCTTTAGTGTTTAGCAAATAAATCAAGCCATAATGCTATCTATAAGCAATAATGGAATTTCCGATCTTGAAAAGAAACTTGAAAATATAAGCTCAACTTTTTCTATGCTCTAAAAAATAAGGCTTATTATTTCATATACCTATACTTGATAGATCCAAAAAAAAATTAAAATTTAGTTTCATATTTGAGTATCTTTATCTTTAAATAACCCAATGATACCGTTTGGAAAAGAAGTGAACGATTAAAATAGATTACTTAACAATAATAAATAGTATGTGCAGAAATAAAAAGTGTCGAGATTTGGCAAAATTATTCCGCTCTATAATCTATAGGGTATGTACATATGTATGTTAAGGTATGCCTATATAATATGGAATGCGATATCGTATGTATCCATTGTGTTTTTACTAAACTGGCTTGTTTGGAAAAAGGAAGAATTCTGTGATATATCAATGCGCACATATACATATACATATTTAAATATACACTCAAATACTGAATAATACTTAATAAACGAGACTTATTGAACTAATATGCTATACATTTATCATTATTTTGTATTTTTCTATCTTTTTTGTTAAGGGATTTATAGTTGTTTCATTTTTGTCGTATTTTATAATATTTTTTGTTTGTGTGTAATTTGCTGAAAAAATATGTTGATCTGTTTTTGCTTACTTGCTATATTATTTTTGTTTTTGTTTTTTTTGTAAAATATACATACATTCATATACAATATAGATATATCTTTATGTTCAGTTTGTAGACAATAGAAAATGGCTATAGAAAAATGCTTTCTCAATATATATTTAAGACCTTGGTGTGTTCGTCTTCTTAATTTACAAGTTGATTATTTGTTGTGTGTGTGTGTGTGTGTGTTAACTAAAGTGCCTATGCGTACTTATGTAGGAAGAAAGCCAACACAACTCTATAATGGAGATCTCAAAACCCTGTCCAATAATCGCAAAATGGCAATGATATGGTTATTATTATTTCATAGTTAAGTTCTCGATTATGCTTAGCTCCAAAATAATATCATACTATAATACTTTTTTTTTTTGTAATCCTCTTGATTATTTTGTGTGTGTATGCAAGGAACATAATTACAAATAAGTTAGGAGATCAGTTTTACTCCAAAGAACACCACAGAACATAAATTTGTAACTATAAAATTAGACTGAAATTGAAATACTTTATCGATGTGAATGCAAATTACTTTCCACCCATTTGTACAGCGATGTCTGCGACCTTGCCACCCACTCCACGTTGGAGGCAACGCTGCTGAGCGTCATGTTCAACACCGACATGCCCTGACCACGTCCAAAACGGTGTACCAAAGATTTCAGCTGCAGAAGATTATTGATTTAGTTATGCTCTACAAATTTAAGACAAACTCTTTTACCTCATCGTAGTCGAACTTCGTTGCACCATACTGTGTTATGGCCGATATCACTTTGGCAAAGCTAATGGTGCCCTGTCCCAGTCGCTTCTCCAGCTCAAACCATTTGGCCTGCAGAAAGCGACAGGCCATTGCACCGCCCGTGGGCGTACCCGCAATGGCCTTGAGCACCTGCACCACCTCCTCGGTGGGCAGCATGGTGACATGCGATAGCAAACGATTCTGCAGCCAGGCATCCTTGGTGCGTCCCAAAGCACGCAGCAGCTGCATGCGTTCCACAAAGGTCTCCGAAGTGCGCTGCAGCGTCACAAAGCGTTCCCAGCAGTGTTGCCAGTAGATGTACTCGCCGGATAAAATGGAGCCCGTGTAGACCACCTGCAAACGGAAGAGTTTAAAAGGCAATATTCGCAGTGGCATCTATCAAAGCTTACCTCTCTCAAATTAGGCGATATGGCGGAGCCATTGTAGTACAAATACTGATTCAACATATTCTTTGCCTTGGTAATGCTGTCAATGTCCTCCCAAAGCACTGAGGCCAGCAGCACCTCGGGACGCATGAGTCTATCAAAGGAATTTCATTAAAATAAAACTCTCTTTCCATTAAAATAAGTTTTAGTTTACCTGATGGCCACATCACCGTCATCCACCCAGCCCACCTTCTCCATAACCGTAGATATTTTCATTTTGATAAACTCGCTGAGCATTAAAAAGCATTCCGAATACTTCAGTATGCGACGCCATTTCTCCAAATGACGCACTGCCAATGCCATGGGACCATAATGTGTTTCACTGGGCAAATACTGTATCATGTTCATGGTAATCTCACAGGGCAACAGATTTGCATGGCACAAGGTAAATGCATCCGAGAGCAGGCCAAGACGATCCTGATATTTAGATATAAACAGGATTAAGACTACAACATTTTGTATAAGCAAACAAACCTCGCTGCTGAATCGTTTGGGATTGTTGGACAGTTCCTCGATAAGACTGGCCCAGTTATCATCATTGTAGACAACGCGATAGTAGCCATTTTGTATGGCATTCACCTTGATCCACTTCACATTCTCCGGCACATTGAAGGTTACTGAAATGTAAGTTACAAATGAGTTTATTTTTAAACAGACTTGACAGACAGACTCACCATCCACGTTCTGCATCCAAAGCGTCTCGCTGACATTATTGATATCCGTGACATATGTCACGGGGAATATCCATTTGAGTTGGGGCATTGCCTTGTGCTTGCTGGCATGGGTGGGTGGCACTGTGCTGGGCATATCTGTGGCATTCACTGTGGTCTTGTTGTAGTTGTTGCCATCGTAGGAGTCATCGTGTATGGCCAGAAAGTCGGCGGGCTTGAAGGGACGCTGTGAAATGGATATGCTGTTGCCCATTTTGGTTACAGTCAGCAGCGGAAATCCCGGCTGATGCGTCCAGAGTGTCATCATGTCCTTTATGTTCTTCGAACCATTAGCCTTCTTGGTGCATATGGTCCAAAGATCAGTGGGCTCAGCGGTCTTAAAACGATTCAGCTTGAGAAAAGTGCCCAAGCAGCCGCGAAAGCGATCCTCGCCAATGGCCGTATGCAGCATGGAGAAAATAGCTGCCGTTTTCTGCACAAAAAAGTCCTCATTCTTGCCATCGTGACTGGTGCCATTCATGATGCTATCCCAGCCTTGTATGGCATCAATATCCAATGCTGCAGTTGCCATCTTCAGCAAATACATCTCACGCAGTGGCCAGCTGTCCTGGAGTGGAGCCAGAGCGTGTATGCCCACATACTGAATAAGACCCTCCCACAGCCAGACATCCTTGAGCACCTTGCGCGACGTGATGCCACCAAAAAACTGGCGTACCATGGCCTCGGCAATGCGCAAAGCACTAAACTGATACTGTTCCGTGGTAATGGAATGGGGATCGGTCAGAAATGAGGTCTTCAATGTAACCAAACCCAACGACGATATCAAATTGCGATCCAGCGAAGGTAATGCTACAAAATCCACCTTTGTCAATGGATAACTAATATCCAACCATGTCTGCAGGTACTCCAGCACATCACGCGATGTGTGCAGTATGAAGGAGGAACGCGGCAGTAGATCTCTGGGTGCATAGAAAGTATACGATGGTGCACGCTTAATGGATGAGCTGGTAGACTGCGATAAGGAGGTCAGATTCGAGAGCTTGCCATTGCCATTAATGATCACAGGCAGTGCAGTTGTCGTGGTGCTGCTCACATTGTGAAAGGGCGTCAGATTCACATTGAGCGAGTGCGTCAGGGCAGTGATATTTCGCACCGGTGGATTCTTGCTCTTCAGCGTATAGTTGTTCAGCTGAGAAGGCTTCTTGCCGCTGCCAGCTGTGGCTGGAGCCACTGTTGTTGGTATATACGCGGCTGAGGGTTGCAGAGATTCGCGCTGAAAATCGCTGACTACCCAGGCAACGGCATCGGCGGGCAGTGGTGGTGTCTCAATGAAGTCATCGCGTAGCTAAGTGAAATACAAAATATAATGTTAAGCTTCACAATAAAGCTGGAGAACTAACGATGGCACTATCGCTACTATCGATGGCGCATACTCACCAGTCCTGTGCCCATATAAAAGCCAACATCCTCCGTAGTATGCACTATGGAATTGGAAAGACCTATATGGAAGCGATCACGAAACACGGAGACACGGAAGGGAGCACGTAAATGCGGTTCATCAAAACAGGGAAAAGCACGACGAGCACCATTTGGTCTGAAGACTGTGGCTGCCAGCAGGCTATAAATGTAAAAGGAATGCTTAAAGATCAAAATCCTTTTAATAGAAATGCAATCCTACCGTTCACGTCCATTGTAGCTCTCATACTGATCCACATAGAAACCCTCTGGTTCGGGATTGAGTTTTGAATACCAGCGCAAATTCAATGTATAATTGGATTTCTTCTTTAGCTTTTCCTTTACCTCAATGTACAATTGCTGACGTGGTGGAAACTCCAGCACCTTAACAATCTTTAAAGCATAACCCTTGGGACCGGGTGTAACCAAAGCCTGAAATGGAAAAACATGAAATGCAATTAGTTAAAAGTTCATTAATTGGCAGCCACATCACTCACCTTCTCGGTGACATTAAGGTCCTGAATATGCAGCACAATAAAGTTGGTTTCCTTCTCCATGAACAGATCGATGGTTACTTGACCTGACCAAAGCAAAAATATACAAAAATACAGAAAATAAATTGCATTAAATTCTGCATTTACAAGCACAGCATATAATAGCCTTACCTTTCACATCCAACGTTGTGAGATTGGGGTGTATTGTCACCATATAGCGCATGGGTCGGGCGCTGGTGGGGAGCATCTTTTCGAGCCAGGGGAAGGGCTCCCCATTCGTTGCAATTGGATTGAATGGCTGTGTGTTGTTCTCTTCATCCGTTTCATAACCAGTCGCCGTTTTGCCCGAACAGGAACAGTCTGCAAAGGAAATGCATAATGTTCAGTTACAATGGCATAGAAGTTGGCTTTTGATTCGGTTTGGGGAATTGTGACTGAGCACATTTGATGCTTGATGTTAATCAACTGCGTTTTACACAATTAACACTGAGAACAAACTTAAAAGAGGGCTTTTGGTAACGCTAGGGGGGGGGGGGGTGTAGAGTGGGTGGAAGAAGATTAATTATAAAAAGCTAGCATACAATCTATAGACCGTATTGGATTCAAAAATTGATTTGTCGGGGTTTCGCTAGCACATCTAATAATGGTAAAAACAAAAATTAAATTAGATACAGAAAACAAATAAAAAAAATTGGTTAAGCATAGTTTAAAAATGGAGCAGGAGTAATAAAGTATTTATAACATTTCTTAAGAAAGTTTTATTAAATTAATATTAAAATTAACAAAATTTATCAAGTTCACCTTGGCTCATTATTTTACAGTTTTAAAATTTGTTCAACATAGCCAAATCTACATTTTCTTCTAAACTTATGTTCTAAGTCAGATTTGAAATATAATCGGTATATCTTTTCAATAATTAATACTTCAAAAATATCTATACCAATTTGGTTTTCTTGACATTTTAAGCTGCTCTAAGCTGATTGCAATTTCTTGAATAGGATGCGAAATTTTTTCTCTATAAAAAGATTCTAGAACTTCCAAACTTTTAAAAGATGGTAATACTAACTTTGCAATAGTTTCTAAGTAAGATTTTTAGGTCAAAACATTTTTAATTCAGTGTTTTGTTAGTTCTAATTATTATGAAATTCGAACTTTCTTATTATATTAGGTATATATTAAAACAGGTCTAAATGTCTAATACTTTTAAAAAATTGATTTTGTCATTTATTATTTAGAACATAAAGAAAAATAGTTTATTAAAATACTACACTCATGATACATATAACGAGCAAGTGATGCAAGTTTTGAAAAATAACGATGATTTTCAGAAAATATATATATGTATTTCAGTTAAAGATTTGGCGCACATCTAGAGCATTAATTTGATATATTAGTTAGAAAGTATAAAAACACTACTAAACATATAGAATACAGAAAGGGAATTTATAAATATACAACAAATAATGACAGCAACATGCCGACAGATTATATGTATGTATGTATACTACATATATATATATGTTATGTACGAATATGTATGTCGTTTTTCAGTGTTATATACCGGTTAGAAGAAGTGGGTTGGAAAATTTGTTACTCACATTTTTACCAATCAAACAAGCATTTAAGAGAAATTTTCATAAATATGTATATAATATTTTTTTTTGTTTTTTTTTTTAATATTTTTTTTACAAAAATCAAAGAAACAACAGTATAAAAGAAAATGGTAAACAAATTATGTATACATATATTTTCATATTTGCATATACTTAAAATACGTAGGATTATATGTATATTATTATTTGAATTATACAAAAATACTTTATCAATTAAATAATAGTATAAGTAAATACTTAAAGAAAGCTGCCCATCATCAATATTATTGTACAGTAAAGATATAGCGTAAAAAGTCAATAATTGCGTTAAAATGTTGTATGTAGCTTGGTCACACAGTGTTTTGCCTTTCAATTTGCAGTCAACAGACACACACACACACACACACACACATTGACACTCACACATATGCATGTCTGGCTACGTAATGCAATTAGCCTTCAATGCATTTAGCCCTATTAAGTATGCAACAGAAGGTTTATGTTTGTACTTTGCATACATTTTGTGCAACGGAATATGCCCCGTTGGAAACTCTCTCTCTGCAACACTACCCCTACCCCACTCCCATACACTGTTTACCCCTTTGTGGCTGCCACGTAATCAGACATGGGTATCGATGTGATGTGTTGGCAGCGAATTAAACACCAGTCTCTGCTTGCAACAGCCACAAAGGAGCCTTGTTGGTTGGAACTACTATGTGCATATGATTATGCCCAGAATATTATAATGGCATTTGGTTTGGTTTGGTTTGTGTTAATACTGGTAACAGCAAGCTATTACAGACTCCGCCTATGCCAAAGAAGCACAGCGAAGGACGTGCGAAGCAATCTGCTCGGGTTGCAACCTTTATCATTTTAATGCGATTATATTGTACACCACATTTGCATTATTATTAATGCATACTTATATTTAGACTTTACTTATGCAATGGCCTTGGTATTTAAGCCTAGAATACATTGAAAGTATCAGGGCTGTTCCGAATACTACATTTCAATAGAAAAGAGTGTAGCATACTTTTAAGCGCAGCATAGAATTCAAATCTTTCATATTTTGAAAGTGGGTTTTACATATTTCTATGCAATTGATTCGATATTGGAATTCGGAACAGGGCTGATAATAAGATTTTCATCATTTTCATTTTCCAATATTGAAATTTAAATTTTGATGAAAGCAATAAGAGTTTCTTATTGAAGAATATCAAATGTTTGGGCACATAAAAAGCAACTGTAAGAATTATTTCCTGATTTTACAAATAAACTGTTAGCAACAAGTGCACAAATATCACATACACTAGATCACAATACCTATGATAATCAGCCCTGTTCTGAATTCCACTTTCGTATCAGTTCCACAACAATATGTACAGTTACCATTCAGCTACAAATACAATACAAGAAAAAAGCTAAGCTTCTTAATTTTATCTCACAATCCAAATAGTATTCTATAAAGATGTCTAGGAAATTGATTGAAAAAAAGAACTGAGAACATGGCTGAATGTTAGCTTGTTGTTACATTTGGATTTCCAAAACTATCGATGATACTTTGAATCATACCTTTCATCATATTATCTTATATGCTGGAAACTTGTATTGTATGAATCTCTAAAGATAGTTCTTAATACAGAAATTGAATTGAAGCGAATATTATGAGCCCTGTTCCGAACTCCACTTTCAAATCAATTGAACAGAAATATGTAAGACAAAATTTAAGTTTCGTCGAAAAGTTAAATAAAAGTTCAGCTCGCGAAAGGTTTTTATTCTATTCTGCGCTGAAAAGTAGGCTACTCTCTTTTCTGAGGAATTAAAAAAATGCCCTTATATCTTATAAGCTCCAAATTGAAGACTGAAAACTAACAATAGTAACGATTCTCAACCATAGATAGTTTTACTCCCCTAATATATATATTCCACTCCCTTCATGTTTCATGTTTCATGTAAAACAATTGCAACTGTCCAGGCCCAACGAAACTTTTAACAAGTATGATTAAAAGTAACAGGCTCATTATTAACAACTCGTTATGTTGCATGTCTAATGAGCACATATACTCGAATACGAGTTGCATCCACATGAAATAAGAGCACAATATGCATATACATCGCTGTGCATAAACAAACTGACATGTCAGAACTGTTTTCCTGCACATAAACTCAAAAAACATATCTGGCCAAAAGGAAGGACGTGGCAACAAGCCGTCATGTTGTTGCATGCTGCAGCTGTAGCTGCAGTCGCTGTGGTTTTGTTGTGGTAAAAATGAAATAAAAAAAAGGCAAAAAGAAACGCAACCGAAATGCAAATAGCATATATATGCACATTGCAACCTACCATTTTGCGGTCCAGCGTAGGCAATGATAATGGCCGTCAGCAGCAGGGAGCCAAGGACGACGCCGGCGACGATGAGGGCGCGTCTCTGGGAGCAGACGGCGACTCCAGTGCGCGTCTGGCGGCCACCGCTCGATTCGCCACCTGGTAAATGTAATTAAAGTCCGAGATGAAAGAGGGTTGCATATGCAAATGAAAAAAGAAGAGAAGTCATATTAAATGATTGTAAATATTTGTATGCTGTTATTGTTTGTATTGTATGGCTAGAAATTTAAGAGGAAGTCTGGTTTTGGGTAATGTTAGCTTCATTTTACCTGATAGAAATGCACAATCATCTAAGTCCGGATCATTTGTCATCTCGATACGCTCGCGCCGCCAAATTTTCGAACCTTTCTGACCACCGCCAACGACCGAAATCTTAACGGGGCCGATTTCTCTTTGTCTTCCGGCCAATACGTATACTTAATTGCGTTGCTTAAACGCCGCGTCTGACAGTAATACTTTTCTTGATAATTGTACAATAACAATTGTGGCTATTTCTATAGTGTATATATAACAAATGAAATCAGTATGCAATATGGCAAGCAATCACCAACTAATTTGAACCCTTTTGCCAAAGCCACGTGCGCTTCATACATATTTGATGTTGCACTAACCACATTTATGAAGCCAACTGTGCAAAGGTTGGGGCAACATTTGATGCCTGCCGACATTGCCACAGGTAAACAAATTGAAAATGTAAGAGCTGGAAAAAAAAAACATTCACATCGACGAGCTGATAATCTGACGTTCAAATAATCGTAATTTATGCAGTCATGGCCCCTTGACAAAAAAAAAGAAGAAAAAAACTTGTACTCCCCCATATTTGCTTAAAATGCGCTCCCTCCTAAAGTTTGTTGGGCCAAGCGCCAAAAGCTGCCGCCCTTCCGGTCTCAGTTTGGTATTTGGTCCTTGCAGCCGGCATTCCGTCTAGTCATTCGCCCATTTGACTCCTCCGTCTGTGCCGGTGTCCATGTTCGTGTCCGTGTCGCTGTCTGCGTCTGCAGTTCTTGGATGTTGCTCACAATTTCAATGTCGCATTGAATTAGTGAAAAGCGCTTTCAACGCCCAAAAATCAACCCTCAAAATTGTGGATGCTTTGTCGGCTTTTCTCTATGTGTGTTTGTCTGTGTGTGTGTGTGTGTGTCTCTGTATTTGTGTCTATGTCTGCTTTTGAGGAGCACTTCAAGCTGAAGTTTCATTGAGCATCCTTAACGAATTTTATGCGGCTAAGGCTTGGTAATCAAAATAAAAAACTAGAAAATTATGATATGGTCTATTTCTGCATAAAAAAATTAAAGTTTTGTTGAAGCCGAAAAATTGGTGAATTAAACAAGAATGGTGAAGAATAAATCCAATTATGTTTTCAGTCATTTTCTCTAATCAAATTCGTGCAACATACATTACACAGTTTTCTTAGCAACACCTAAGTTTTTCAAAAACTCTTTTTCGAACCAAATTTTGTCTTATACAGACCTATTCCCACTTTCGAGAACTTTTCTTTCTGAAACGTTTTGGATTTTGTTTGCCTTTTTCGACTAAAATATGAATCGTTTTTCGTTCTTTAAAGATAAGTTAGAAATGTTCTCAGTCCACTATCTTAGATGCAAAATTTCTTCAACCGAATTTTTCTTTGATATTCAGTTCAAAACAGCTAATCATTTCAATGCAGAATGTTATGAACGGAATCGAAAATGGGAGCAGGTGATATTTCTTATGTTTAATGTAGATTCTACAGGTCGCCAGCAATCAGCAGTTTATTCCAAGGCATACACTTTTATAAATTTCTTAATTTATTATAATTTTTTGAAGAAATATTATTAAGTACAAGCTTAAATGTTTTAGTAGCTGTAATTCCGTTGAGTAAATCTGTAGTGTATCAGCTCTGCTACACACTTTCGAACCAATTCCATAGAAAATGATTGGTTTTCCTGTGCGTTCATATCATTTTTAGACAATCCCATAAGTAGAATTTGGAACAGGCCTGCATATGATTTAAATATTATATTAAATCATTCCTAAATTCAACTGTTCTATAAACAAAGTCATAAGAAAATGCTGTTTGTTTTCGCCTGGTGCGGCAAAGGAAATTCTTATTTATTTCTTAACGCCTTCTTGTCAAGGCGCTAATAAGTTTTCTACTCTAAAACAATAAGCCTGCCTTTAAAAACTTACGAAAACTAGTTCTGTGTCACTGCGCTCATTCTATTCATTGCCTGCTTGACGATGGCTCAAGGTAACTGCCATGTTTATACCTTAACACTATGCTAGGGCTATAATAATAACTGTATTGTTAAGACATTGCTGCATTTGTTTACATTGTCATACATGTCATTATAGAGGATATGATTGTTGTCAAACTCACAATATATGAAATATAACTTTAGCGCCTATACAGCGAGTGTTAAAAGAGAGAGAGAGTGGCAAAGAGAGAGAGTGTGACAAAGAAAAAGAGCGTAAATGAGAGCTGCAATGACAGTTGAGAGCGTGAGCAGATGAGCAACTTCTTTTGACACTTGGCTCTCGATCTCGCTCTCGCATTGGAATCTGTGTTTTGAAAATGAAATGTCAAAATTTAAAGCTCAACAGAGCGCATTTCCTCACACATGCGTCAGTTGTGTATGTGTGTGTGTGAGAGTAGGAGAGTATAAGTGAATTTCCTGTTTTGTCTTAGCTTTGATTATGCGGCGTTTCTTTAGCGAGCAAACGAGCGCGTTTCTGAGTGCTTTTTGAATGCGCGTATATATGTCAATAGTGCGCTTTCCAGTCCTATGCTTTTCTTTTCTTTTCTTTTTTTTTGTTGATTTGCTTTTTGCTTTTGCTTTTTGATTTTACTGACGATTGCCTTTTTTTGCTTTTTTTTTGTTTGCCACTTGACTGAATTGCGAGTGGACTCAGTGCAATTTGCCTACTAGCGTTAATATTTCTGTTGATGTCCCAAACAATTAAGTTTGACATTTAGTTTTGAAGGCCTGACTTGATAATAGTTCATTAAAGTTGAGTATGTGATATGCATAGGTAGCTATGTATATGACTTGGCTTGTTGACTGTTTGGCAAAAGGTCAAAAAAGTAACAATTAATCAATGCAAGTGGCGCGTTCATTAAGCCAAAAGTCATTTATTTGGCTTGGACTCTTATTGGCCCTTTTGCTTGGCTCAACTAGAACTTGGAAGCCATATTTACTTTGCTTTTGCTTGCTCACAATAAATACACTTGTTTCATTTGTTACACTTAATTTTATATTAATTTAATTTGATTGATTTAGACGCGTGCGAAGCCGAAACTCGTTGATTAATATTTGTTTGAAAGCTATTTGCTAATTAGCTGCTATTAAACAAAAAGCCGACAGCAAGGGTTTCGTTTACTTAAGGTTTCTTGCTTTTGTCTTTATTTTCTTGCTTTCTTTTTTTTTTGGCAATTTCTATGCTTTTTTCGTTATAGACACGCACAGTGGGATGGGGACAGTGGGTAAGGGCAACACGCGACACATCTGTGTGTGTGTGTGTTTGGTGTGTATGGCTTTGAGCAGATTTTATATATATATATATATATATTTCTTTTTTGTCAACACGGGGATTTCTTTCGACGTTATTTTCGACCTGGCACGCGCTGTCTGATGCGTTTCAATGCGCGTACATTTTCCAACTGGATGCTGTTGTGGCTCGCCGAAGCGTCTTCCATTTGTGAAAAGCATTTTTGCAGCAACCCTCTGACATTTGAATGGGCTGTCTTAGTTATGCCTCTAACCACAACACTGCTGTGCAGCGCATGACCAGACGCTCTGCCCAATTTACACACACTCTCTCTCTCTCTCTCTTGAGCTTTCTCATGCTCATTTTTGCAATTTTGGGCTCTCACCTGCGAAAATGAAAATGAAATTTCTATAGGTCCTTTGCCGGTCCCTTTTGCCCGCTTTGCTTTGCCAACAAAACAGCATAAATAGTGGAGTGTTTTTTGGTGTTGCCAGGCACATCAAAATCTAGCAAATATGCTGCAACCCTTAACCAACCCAACAGCAGACCACTCCCCCCGCCCATGCCATAAGTATTTCTCCCCAAAATGCAGTTAGTTTATCTTGTTGTTGCTGCTTCTTTATCATGTGTTAGTCAAAGGTTCAATCGTCAAACACTTTCTGCTGCTTTACTGCTATGCGAGTTGATTAAGGGTTGGTTACTGCTGCCTTTCGCATCTTGTTGCCAGGACACGCGAATTCCGTATGAGATTTACGAGCGCACGTTTTGCTATTATTGTTGCTTTGATGCTCCTTTTTATTGCCTACTTTGAGGCGCCTTTAGTAAGTACAACAATCCTCATTAGATTCTAAAAGAAGCTGCAGGAGCATCAAATAAAACAACAACTAAATTTACTGATTACTTTGATATTGGATTTTTAGTTTAGAAAGAAAAGAATATGGACGCAAAACGCAGAGATTTGAACTTATAGTGCAATGATTTAGCAGGACTTTTGAGAGTTTCTAAAATCAACAAGTAAGAATACTCTAGTCGAGTGTTTCCGACTACGAGACTCCCTGCTCCCAATTTGCATTTCAAGCAGTTCAGCGGCAACACAAGCAAGCAGTGCACTTAACTCGTAAAGTGCCTGTGAAACTGTTGTTTCTGCCTGCTGAGACGGGGGTAATAGATTCTTCCATAACTTTGGTGTTTTTTTTTTTCGATCGTTTTGAAATTTACACAGCTGATCAATATTGATACAACATATATGTGTACCAAAAATCAATGTCGGAAATGCCTCCTTCTGTCTGTTACACACATTTGCAGTTCTTTATAACTCCCTTTTTCCCATTTTTAATGGGAACAGGGAGTAAAAAGACATATACAACCCTTCATTGAAAGCTTCACAGTGTTAAAGTGTGTTCTAGTTTTTCAAAGAAAAGCCATCAAAATATAAATTCAATAAAAAGTCAGTCCACAAAGGTGATTGCTAATTTGATTGTGACAGTAACTGAAAACTTATGCGCTTTTCTTACCACAAACAAAAAATTGTGTACATGTACTATCTCACTTTGTTTGTTTCTTTTTGTTTTGTTGATGGTGAGCTCGAGAAAGTTGAGCGTAAACAAAATGCAAAAAGTTTACAGCGGATTGATGAAAGGCAAAAAAAGTTGTTTGGGCGCAATGCCAGGTCACGAATCCTTATTTGAAATGTAGAGGATGGGGGGCGGCAAATGGAAGCAGAGACCTTAACTTAATGAAATCTTTGTCACGTTGCACACAATGTAGGAATGAGACTGCAACAGTAACACACAATAGAAAGAAGACTGCGCCAGTTACATGCCACAAAACAAGGCAACAAAAATGCCTATGAGGCATTTTGTCAAAGCATATAAAGTCGTTACAGCATTCATTTCAATTTGTAGGGTTTTCTATTTCAATTGTAAGCCCTCTCTTAGCCTTCCCCCTTGTCAGTGTGTTTCTTAACGCACCACTGTGTCCAGTCCACAATTGACTATTTGCTGTCGCATGCAAATTTGCTGCCCACTGTGACGAGCCCATATGGGCCACAGATGGCAGTCATGTGTGCCTGTGTGCGTGTGTGTGTGTGTGTGTGTAAGTGTGCGTTTGTGTGTGTACTTGTGTGCTGGCTCCCCCAGCTCTTTGGACCATGCCAAGGGCTTTAGCTCTCGAATGTACATGGCCACAAGTGTCTGAAAAGCACAGAGCGGGGGAGACCCCACCGGATGCCAAATCGAAATGTGGTGGTTAAATAATCGCTGTTTATGAAACAATCAATAAATTTAAGCTGCTGCGCCTGTGTTACTGCGTCATGGCTGCTGCTTTAGGCGTTGATATATATACAAGTAAAACTTGCAAACTTTGCCTGCCAACATTGCTAAGGGTTGAGCAGGGAGCTGGGAGGAGAAAGCAGGGCGTAGGAGAGGGGGCTAGACAAAGTCTGGAAACTCGTAATTGCTCGATTAAGTGCTTGTTAATCTCTGTACTTCATTTCGATCAAATGGAAAGCAACTGAACAACAACAATAGACACAGCTTTCATTAATATTCTGTGATTTTGTGAAGAGTCAATATGAGATTATAATAAAAATGACTAAAACTGCTGATGCGAAAGCCATAAAGACATATTACACCAATTTAGTTTGGCTTTAAGAGTTGTTCTCAGACGATTGCAGGAAAAGCAATGTTACGAAAATTAGAACTAAATGGATTAGAAAGAACATGTAATTTAATTGAGCGATGTAGTAATGTTGCATTAAGTCTGAACATAATGTAATTCTGAGTTTCTTTACATTAGCATCAGTTTATTTTTGTAAAAAGAAAAATCTCACCATAAACAAAGTGCTTTTCAATATAATTAAGCATATTAATAAACATTTTCCTTTAATTGTGGCGCTACACTGAGACAAAAGTGTGTTATTCAATTAGAATTTCTGATTGTAATCAGAGAGAAACTTTATCTGAAAACAAAAATACAAAAATTCTACAGAGTAGAAAACAAAAGAAAAAAGAGTATATTGGGTTTGTGAAATGTCCGTCTGTCCGTCCGTCTGTCCGTCTTTCCGTCCGTCTGTCCGTCTGTATGAACGCATGTTTTTTCCACAGTTTTGAAGCTAGAGCAACCAAACTTGGTATACATGTTGATATTTACCATAGTCAGACAAAGTGTCAAGATCTCAAATATTCTACATTATGAATATAAATGGGAAATTCTGAAGTTTTGTACAAATTTAAGATTAAACTCATTCTTATAAAGTTCTTGCAGATCTGATTTTACTTAAGATGTTTTTTATAGAATTTTTTGTGACATTTAAAATTATAGCTTATTTTACAGCTTATTACAGCTTATTTTCAATTAATAATTCTTATGATTTTAAAGAAAATTAAAGATGGCATTTAAAGTAAGCTAAAGCTTGTAAAAACCTGATAGCATAAAAAAACTTTTTGTTAAAGTAACCACATTTGATTTATGAAAGCTGCACAGTGAAAACTCTTAAGTGCAGCACACACTTCTGTGCTCAACTTGTGGCATTTTCAATGATTAAATTAATTGGCAGGCCGTGTTGAAGCAGCTCTCGATGAAGTCCATGGCCAGCAAAGGAGCCTTGGCTCAAGTGGCACAAGCATTGGCTTGTGGGGGTATTGCATTCAACAAATGCATTCGATTACAAAAGGGCATGAAATGAATCCAGCTAAATCCAAAAACCTAACCGCCAACTAATTGTGCAGAAATTTCACAGAGTTCGGCATTGGAGCAGCCTTTGTATGGGGCCACATTAAAAAGTGGAGGGTAAAAAAAGAAATCAAATGTGCTTGACTTGGCATAGTTTGAAGTGCCGCAAAAAGTGGGCTATGCCGCAAAGTGAGTTGCCTCAGGCACCGCCTCCGCCTCCGTTGGTGGCAGTCATTGTTGTTTCCTGCCTGACTGAGACAAGCCTTTGCGACTCGCATTTTCCATTTTCCATTTCCATTTAATTACTGTGGCTTGGGGGCGCCTCAAGTTGTGCGCTTTGTAGTTGCAAGTAATTGTGTGTGTGTGTGTGTGTATTTGTGTGTGAGTTTCGCTTGCGCCATTTTGCTTGCAACAATAATTTGTTGCACTGCCTGTGACGGTTTGTCGCTTTGCCATTTGCATTGCCTTCCGTTGACTTCCTGCTCGGAATGCTTCAAGTGGCCTGACCCAAAAACACATTTTATCCATTTCTATGTGTCTTTACTTTCACTCGCAAACACTCTCTGTCACACACACACACACAGACACACACACACACTCCCGTTGCTCGCATTGTTTCTGTTAGCCCCATTTTTTATGATTTTTTTTTGCCCGGGATGCGCAGGACTTCTTTATTTAAGTCAAGCCGCCTTCAAGTGTGTATATATGTGTTTGGAGGCCCATTCAGAATGCAATCAACATCAACGCATCCTGCAATTATCAACGTCAGAGCAACAGGAGCAGTCAGCACGCCAGAGACGAGACTGCATCGACAGCAAACTGTTAAGCAGCAGCAGCTGCCACAATTTTCAGATGTTGCAACTTCAATTGCAACATGGCATCTTCTTCTTGCTCTTCTATTCACTCATAACGCACATGGCCGGGCACCCATTGGAGCTGCCAGTTACTTGAAAGGTAAACATTCGTGCTGCCTGTGGCTGCCATTTAAGTGGGCGCTGCGCGTTGAGTGCTTACTCCAGTTTATGCATCCTTAATTGCGATGGTGACAAGCACACGTCCTGCTCCCGTGACACTGATTTGGCATTGGGGCAGGCCACGACGCCACACACAAGCCATTTTCCCATAGGCTCCACATCTTGTGGCACACTTAAGCCACGTTGCGTCGCCTTGAAGCCCACTGGCGTGCACAAGAGTCACCGATTTGTTGCACAGATAACAACAAATTGGCTCACATGTGTTTATTTTACACATATCAAGTTACTTAGTTGCACGATCTAGTGTTTAGACTCCGGCAAGACTTAGATTAGTTTTCTTTTTTCTTGATTTTTTGTAGACTTTATTAAATGTGTTAACATGGATAGCATTAAGTATTGTGGTTTGATGTGTGATGATGTGTTTCTATTTTAATGAAATTTAGAGATTTGTTTAATCTCAATTTTCAATTCACTTTCATGCAAGCTGTTTTTCTACTAACAAGCATATGGGACGACAAAATAAGATATTTTTCTTAAGATTCTATCGTTGCTCTATACATTGTCATTTGATGAAAGACTTGTTTTGCATGATATATTTCGCAGACATGCAAACACCATCTGAATCAAGTGGCAGTAGGTACTTACACTCTTCACTAAAAAAAAAATCTTTGAAAATCGTCCTAAAAATAAGAAAATCATCCTAAAAAGGCGCCAAAGCCACATCGACTTATATTCACAAGCTTATTTTTCAAGAATCTATAATTTTATGTTCAAACTTAAAACTTCCTTAATTTAACGTATATATTTTTTAAGTTAAGAAGAAATAGATTTTAAAACATTGGTTTTTTTCTAAATTGTAAAAAAATTAAGAGCGGGCTTTCTAAAAAATAAGAAAACATTTTCTTAAAAATAATAAATGTTCACTAATTTTAGGTTAAATTTCGTTTTTTCTTTATAATTTAAGGCAGTTTTTTTTCTCAGAGTGTAGTACCTACTCTCCCAGCTATATTATGATGCTATAAAATGATTGGCTTTCGACAGATTTGAAAAGATTTCTAGACCTTCCTTGATTCTTTGGTTTCGAATCCACCATCTATGATTTCTACATCTCTTACCTTTACAGCTTTAATTAGAAGCTAAAATATTATTTCTTTTGGTCTAAGAAGTTGACTAGTACCTCCTTGAATCAACGTTGCACGAGTTGAAACTCAAGTTTCCCTTAGTCTTAAGCCCCTTCTTGACTCGTCTTTTCTGCATTTGTTTAAGAGTGAATGCAACAACTTTAAATCTTACAATTTGTCTGCTCCCATTAAACGTTTATTCAAAATTTACATAGTCTGAGAATTAGCAAGCCCTAGAGTGTATTTTCTATATCAACGTATAAATACATATGCATATACATTTACATCTATACATCTATACAAGTGTGCATTTGCAATGAGAAAAGACAAAAGCAGAGAATTCAAACTGTCTGAAATCTGAGCCGAATGAAGGCGTGCCTGGCAGGATAACGTTACGTCGTCGTGTCTGCCTAAATGCCCTGTGGAAAGGCCGGGACAGGGGCAACTTTGAGAGCAGCAGCAACATCCTGAAAATGCCACCAAGTCGCCGTAGGACAAACGAAAAAACAAAAATGAAATATGAAAGAATTGTGGTCATAAAAATAATAAAAAAAAAAAAAGTAATAATAGAGCCTCAAAAGGCGAAGGAAACGACGAGACGGAGATGGAGATGGAGATGGAGACGGAGCCGGAGACATTGTGACATTCATTATATTTACTTGGGGCTTGGTTCAGGCTTGGCCAACGGGGCGTATGAGCATATGACTAACGCTTTCCTGCAGGATACAAAATTAACGCCGCAGCCGAGTCGAGCTTTTTTTTTATGTTGTCTGGCGCATTTTTAATGCTTTTGTTTTGCATTCGGCGTAATTAAGAAAACAACTTGATGAAAACATTATACGATGGCAGACAGCTGGCCAGGATTGGCAGCCACATCTGCAGCTGGGGAAAGCAACAAGCAGCCGTTTTAAATTGTGTGCAGCGTCAAATTATGCACAAGTGCAATTATGCACTTTGCTTTGCACTTTGTTCGTCAACGCGCAGCGGGTGGAACCTTTGATCATTTTAAGAGGCGCACCTTCACATTGGGGCAATTGCAAAGCAAACAACAACAGAGTTTCATGTGGTTTAAAGGGTAGACTTACCAAAGGTGACGCCATTGGTTTGCTTTTCCTTGTCCTTCTCCTTATCGCTCTTCTCGCCGCCTAGCGGCTCCAGCTCGATGCCATCTGTTGTAGCCACTTTGTAGTCCCGATTCGACATGTTGCCACAACAGAAGCCGCAACATAGCATCTGACCAAACTTGTAGGCTTTTGGTTTAAGCGGCGCCGTCTTGGATGGGTTTTCTAAGCGGACGGGGTGATGAAAGGGTCCAATCTCAACAGCTTAATGCTGTCTTCTTTCGTTGTGTTTTTGTTTGGGCGATATGTGTGTATTCAAAAGAATGTCCTTATAAAGTTTTCGATTATATAAAACTTCGAGTCGGTGAGTAGAGTTCTTGATTGTTGTGTATTTGTTACGGTTTTGTATAAATTGGTCCAGTTACTGCTGTTTTGACAATATGTTTTGTTCTTATACGTAGAAACTGAAAACATAGAGAGCAAGAGCTAGTTAACATACATTAGATAGTAACAAATAAGCTAATCATGCTTCTAATCACATCTTATTTTATCGAAGCGAGTATCGTGTATCCACGTTGCGTCTTATGCTTATAATTCCCAAACAGTTTAAGCAAACGCTCGGTGTAGTAGCTGATTGAAGCTCTTGTTTCTAATTCTTATTTTATTTCGTGGTTTTACTATATATGCTTGATTTTGGTCTTGAAGCTGACTTGAAGCAGCGCTATACTGTAGGGAACATGGTGACTGTATAGTATCGTGTATTCCCAACGCGTCTTATGCTTATAATTCTCAAACAGTTTAAGCAAACGCTTGGTGTAGTAGCTGATTGAAGCTCTTGCAGAACTACATCTTATTTTACAAATTCTTATTTTATTTCGTGGTTTTACTATATATGCTTGATTTTGGTCTTGAAGCTGACTTGAAGCAACGCTATACTTTAAGGAACATGGTGACGAGTATTTGCATTATCTTATTTTCTGTCGTGCGGTGCATAACAAACTTTCTTATTTTGTTATTATTCTGAATTTTCTGATTTAATAAGAACCCCTTGCTATAAAGAATCTATAAATTGCTGTTTGTATCTTATTTATTTTTTGATTTTTATAGTATACTATTGACAACGTATGAGAAGGAAATCTCTTCCTCCTGTTATGCAGTTCGTTTTATGATTCGCTGACTTACCCTAACGTATCTTAAGACTCTGACATGAAAAAAAAGTTTGCATACAATAACCTTCATAACAGGATAAGAAAATATAACCATTTTAATTTTGACAGTCATTAAAGAAACTGAGCAATGAGATCCGGATTTTAACATAACTTTTATATATAAATCCGCCAGCAATGATATTAACCAGTTCATTTCTCTGTACAAGTATATAACCTTGACCACCGATTTTCCACCCAGTTTGCTAAATATTTCGGAAAATAGGCAAACAGTCATTGTTGAATTATTATATAGATCTTTAAAAAAGAGTTTGAGCCTGATCGAATGACAAACAAAAAGTTGCATACAACAGTTTTTCACAAATTTTCTACATTTTTCGACAGAGTTTCCCTTCTTCATGCTCATTTGCAGCATAAGATAAAACTTCTGTGAAAAATGCAGCTTTCTGTCTTATACGGTTTGGGTTGTGCAAGCGTTGACAATCAGTCAGTCGGTCAGTGAATGAGACAGTTTTATAATTTAAATTTATATGGAAGAATCTGAAACAGAAAACAAAAAGAAATGCTCCTTCTGCTTTTCGTCTGTCTTTGTAAAAACGAAACTGCATAACAGGTTCTAAGCTCAAAACAAAACTTAGCTTCAGGCATATCGAAAGTAAGGTACACGAACCAAACCCAATAATAATAACAGTCATAAGAAATATAAGTAAATAAATTATCCTAAAGGCTGTAATAAACTTTGAAGTAATAGCCAAAAGTACAACTAAAACATTTAAATGTATATTTTAGATAAATGCTGAAAAAAGATAAATACAACGTTCAACTTTTGTTACTGCAAGCAAAAGAAAAGTCTGTGTGAGCACGATTACAAACTTTTGTTGCATTAACTTTTCCAGAATGTATATTTCAGCACATACATATGTACGATATATATCTATAAAATTGCAGAGACTGCAACTTTTTAGTCAGCCACAAGTAAAAAAAAAAAATCTGTCATCACTTTGAGGCCGGCGACAACATTGTTGAAAGCAAACAAAACGAACTTTAATAAGAGCACTCACCGCTCTCAACTGAACTGAACTACCATCCAGTCGGTCTTTTACTTGTAACATAGTCCAGCACTCATTGCTTGTCTTAGTTGTGGAACACTCCAGAGTGCTTTGTGTGGAAACATGAGGCAGCAAAAAGGAGCAGCCAGCGTCAAGCAACAATGACAATGCCGTGCTTTCGATAGCCTTGGGGGCCACCAAACAAATGCAAATGCAAGCCATGAGTATACGGATGGGGATTGTGGATTGAGGTTTGGGGGCTGGAGAGTCGACAATAATTGCAAGCTGAACTCACAAAGCGCACAATGCGAGCGGGGCGTATACGTAATGCAAGTGGCAAGAAAATATCGAAGAGGTGCGCCAACAGTTCAATGCACGCCCAGTTAAATGGAACACAGTTATACAGCCGTACTCGAAGACGGAGTTGGAGACGTAGTTGGAATCATTGTTTGGAAATGTAGTTAAGAGTTGGAGTACTCCATTTCGACGGCAGCACTCGATACAAAAGTCGTGGCGAGGCAATTGTTTGTGCTGTTTGTTAAAACACAACGTAATAAAGCACTTGGCATAAGCCATCGCCATCGCCATCGTCGTCGTCGTCATCGCCATCGCACTGTTAACCGGGCTACCTATCCACAATGGTAAAGCAAAGCACACAAAAGCCAAAAACAAAAGGCCAGAACCAAAATGAATACGGCAAACAACGCACTGAAATCAAAACGTGGGTCGACTTTTAAATACACTTCCGTTCAAAATCGAGATGATTTTGAGTTTAAACATTTCTGTTTTTCAGTCGACGGTATCATTAGTACTTACTAGAGTTGTTGAAATAAACCGATTAATCGATTTTCTTAAAAAAAAATAAATAAATCGATGCTAATTTTGGTATCGAACGTCGATATATTTCGGAACACATCGAACAATTATAAAAATTGCAAAAATCTGTAAAAAAAAAAAATTGTATAATTGACACGTTCTATTTTTTAATTGCATAAATTTTATAATAATAAAATAAAAAATAAAAATTGTTTTCTTTTAATAGAATTGATTATTATTCAAAGTGTTTGTGTAAATAAAAATAAAACAGTTTTTGTCTTTGAAGTATCGATGATCGATTACTGTAATTTGTAAGATCGATAATCAGAATAATCGATTGTTTTATGATTCTGTACTTCCATACCTAGATCAAACGTAACTACCACCTCAAAATGATTGTTAAACCCAGCTTTTTTTAAATTGAAGATAAGTTGATATTTCTTTGCTTAAAATAATACTAAGTACCTTAAATTTCATTTCTTTTTTTTATATTTTCAATATTTTTAAACCTGTATTCAAAGGTTTTAATCTTTTTATTAAGTATGAAGAATAGATCTTCATTGAAAACGACTATCTAACTGGAACAAGTTCAAAAACTTAAATCAAAATAATTGCTTTCGGAACTTGAAAGAGGTCTGCCATCAAAAATGCAACTGTTTAGCTGCAGATTGCTTAACAAAAGCCATAAGCCCACTATTAAGGTCGTTCAGAACAAACGGTTAGCGCAAGTTTGTTTTGGCCTGGCCATAAAGTGGCCAGAATTAATGGCAAAATGGCGTCAGCTTGTTTTGTTTTGCCTTTTTTTTGCTTGTTGCGCACATTGCACATACAAAAAGTTTGTGGCATTGAAGGCCGACTCAGGACCAAGTGACAATGCAACCAAAAATAGCCACTGCTGCATATCCCTGACAGTCAGTGTGTGCACATGTGTATGTGTGTGTGTGTGTGTGTGTGTGTGTGTGTATGTGTGTGTGTATGTCTGTGAGTGGTGTATGCGACACGTGCACAAATTGTGCCCCAAAGTGTCATTTGTTATGTTACTTCCGGTCTGCCGCGACAGCACAAAGTAACAGCAAGAATTCGAAAAACCAAAAATAAAGTTTTAATGACTATCAAATATTCTACCAGAATACAATTATTTATACCATAAAAGATTTACTATACCCTTGATGAAAAGTTGTTAATATGAAAACTTAATTTTCGACCGTTTGTCCTTATGATAGCTATAAGATTTAGTTGCTCGACTTTAATCAAATTTGGTGAGCATGACAAGAAACCGAGAATAGGTAAACTTGGTTATGCTATCTTGAGAAACAAACAAGTTTTTCCTGCAAAAACTAGTTTTTCAACCGATTGCTCCTAAGGCAGATATAGCGGTCTGCTTTTTATAAAATTATGTTAACATGTTTATATAATGCTAAAACTTAGAATTGTTAAGTTTGGCCAAGTTATTTTGACAAACAAAACTTTTAACAGATCTTTTCTATGGGAGGTATATTTTATAGTAATCCGATCCGGCCAATTCTGACATATGTTCTGCTTGCAGCAAAAAAAAAAACCGTCTGTGCCCAGTTTCATCAAGATAGCTTTAAAAAGAGACTAGTTCACATAGAACAGTTGGATAGCTGGATAGTCGAAAATGGCAATTTCGACTCGGCTAAAGATGCTGATCAAGAATATATACTTTTAAGGATCAAAAACGCCTTCTTTAATCGTAACATAGTTTGTGACAAAATTCTAACACCCTCTGCAAGTGTATAACTATTTCAACAATTATTTCTACATTAGCTAAAAGGCTAACGTATTATTATTATTAAATACAAATTAATACGAGTATAAGAAAGTAATAGTAAGCTATGTTGTAGCTAATATTAACTATAAGACGAAAAAAAGCTTACGAATCTCTTAAAAAACAAAATGTTTGTACACAATAACTGGCAAATAAACCTAAAGAGCAACTATGATGTATTGGAAAGCGCACTTGTGTTGCCCCAAAGGAAAATATTCTACAGTAATTCGAAACTAATTAGCAAAGAAGAAATTTTAATTAAATTGGTTTTAGTGCTGCGTGTGCTCGCAAATTGCATTCGAAAGTGCACTTTAAAGCTTTGTTCCTGGAAAAGCTTAATAGGTACATAAACCAATTTGAAGGCCATCAGGTGCAAGTGCATTTTTGCAAATCGAAGGCCAATCGACAAATGCGACGAGCAGCCTGGCAGGCAATCAAAGTGGCCAATATGTGAGTCCTTAGAGTGCTATTTGGATGGAAATCCCTAAGCTAGTCATGTGCGCTCAGAGCCATTAACTATGGTCAATTGGGAAAATGGGAAATGGGGAAAAAGAGGAAAGGGAGCTAACACAACTTGGGTCCTGCGTGAGCCTTTAGCTACGCACTAGGCAACTTTTATATATGTTTTTTTTTTTCCTGCAGGTGTCACGTTTTATTTTTAGCAACAGCTAAAGCTAAAGCTAAAGCTGGCAAGGGGGTAGGGGTAGGGGTAGTGTATTACCGATTGTGAGTAAATTCTGGTTGATATGCATGCTTATGAGCATACGAAGCGAGTGCCACATACATAATTAAATATTAATGCCAACAATCGACATCAATTATTAAAGGACACACATACGCTGTAGGGATAAAAGGACATATTTAGGATGGAGTTAGAAACGTTGCGCTGTGGCTTTTGTATGTTTGAGGTACGTCAATTAAGTTGTTGCTGGTTGCAAAGCCAACACGATAAACACATTTGTCAATGCCTAAGGCTTTAAAGGCAGCAGGAAAACAATACCAAAACCAGTCGAAATGTTCGTATCTGACAAAATAACAAAATAACAAACAACAAAAACATGTGTCTGAGCAAATAAGCTTTTCAACCGCATGCAAAAGTCCTTTTTGGTTGCAAATATTTTTGTTTTGCTTACAGTTTGGGCGCCAAGTTGTTAAAATGTTGCACATATAATAAATATATACATGTATATATATATTTTTGGATATGGTTGGGAAGCTGACGAATTTATTTTTGTTGTTTTTTTAAACACTTTTGGTTTGTTTTATTCTGCTTGCACTGGTTAAACACAAAAAATCAGCGACGAAAACGCAAGAAACACAAAAGTTTTGCTTTTTTTGCTGTCTCTTTTTGTATATGAAAAGCAAATTCAGTTTTTGACGACAGTTTAATAATATATATGTTTTATGCACAAACGTGAACAAAATGCGACCAGTTAGCACGAAGGATAAACTCGTTCTGAACAAAGAATTTTGAGCAGCAACGGGCAGCTGACCAAGCTGGAGAGTGCTTTTCATTTTGTACTCTCTCCTCTCGTGAAAGCTGCGCACATTAAAACTTTCACAATATCCTGTGTCAGAATTTGTGCAGTGAAATTCCAAGGGAAACTGCACAAGAGTGGGTGTGGGAGGGCGCATAGAGAGAGATTTAGAGACAGAGAGAGAGCACAGCCGGCAGTATGAGGCTGCGTTTTCCCAAAAACCCACCCAACCACCAAAACACAACCCCAAAATATCATATGCTAAGACCGCTGCTGAAACGCATCGGCCTGCGAATATCAACAATGATTTTGTTTTGTTTCGGACTGTGTGTGTGTGTCTTAAAATATAACGCTAGATAAACAAAATATAAGGGGTGTTTGAAAAAAGAAAGAAGGAAATAAAAGCTTGGGGTGTTGTTGGATGCTGTAATGTGCCCTACTCAAGGGTGCTTGTGATTTCAAGTAGAGCTTGACACCGATGTTATTTTGTTAATAAACCAAAAGTTTTATGTACTAAATGCATTTTATTCGCCATCTCTTAAATATATGTCTTAAAGTTTAAACAATATCTTAACATTATATTTAAAAATCCTGCTCAGCAATTAAACTTTTAAGAAGGGGTACATATATAAATACATTTACACATAAATAAATATATTTAGATTCAAATTTAAATGCAAACAAAACAAAAATATATAAATTGAACAAAGAAAAACATCTAAGAAATTAACTTGATCTATTTTAGTTTTAAATCAATCATTTCATTGCCTTCCATGTCCTGATTTTTTGGTGTATCATCTAATTCAAGTAGTTCGCCATCAAAACTGTTGATCAAAATAATATAAAATTCAATTATAACGTTAAATTTACAATAATATGACATAAACTTACAACAACTTGAAATCGTGAACATCACATTCCATTTCTTCAGACAATTTAATGTATAGTATTTTAAAAGTTTCAGTCTTTCTCATTTGTATTATCAACGGTTTTTTCCATTTGTCACCTTGTACTTTTAACTGGAATTTCTTTGGTTTCAACAGAGGATTCACAACAGCCTTAGGCGCTTGCGTATTGTTCGATTTAATAGCTCGACCACCTGCAACATTAAAGTTATTAGCTAATAACATAAAACTTATTTAAGTTGCATATTTTACGCACTTAATATGTGATAAACTCGTACACCAAGGGATTGCGGTGACTCAGTCGGTTTAATAAAATGATCATCCTTATTTATAACAACGTCTTCGACTGGCACACTGTTGCGTTCCGAAATTTCTTTAAACATGTGAGAAAACTTTTGGTGCTGCCTCAATTTATACGTTTGCATTTCACCAAGCCTGCAAATGGATGTAACATTAAACTTTAACTTTATGTCGCAGGCCAAGCATTACATACCAGTTTAAATTGATGTCAATAACTTGATTATCATGCTCAAAATCATCATTGTCCTCCTGTGTTGTTGGCGGCGGAGTATTCTGATCTTCGTCATCTGAATCTAGGTTTACCTGCAATGAGATAGTATGCATTAAGTATACACTGTTATTATATCATTGCAGAGGGTATATTAATTTAATCATGCATTGAAGGAGTCTTCTCCAACCTCAAAAATTGTATATATTCTTGATCAGCATCCACAACCGATTCGAATTTACAATGTCAATTTGTCTGTCTGTCGATTTCTATGCGTTATAGTTTTAAGTTTTAAAGCTATGTTGATAAAATTTAGCAGAGATGATTCAACATAATCGGTTGGAAAATGGGTTGTTTAGAATGTTATTTTCATATTCAGAAAATTTGATCAAAATCGAACAATATTTCTGATATTGTTTAAAATAATATCTTATCACAAATACTATATATTATGTCTCATACATTTAGACCAAGTTGGATCAAAATCGGACGATTTATCTTATAGCTGTCTATCGAGGATAACTTTATTTTCTTGTTATATACTATGTCGACATATACTTACAAATCCCTCGACGCGTGGTATTATAGCCGAGACCAAATCAATTGAATCAATTACATGCGAACGAGCCGCTAACTCGGCAACTTGTCGGCGGCCACGTCGACGAACACCATTCGTCTGGACACGTGATGTGTTGACCTGTGTTGCATTGATCGGTGACGTATTTGCCGGTGTTGCATTGACCTGTGTCTCATTGACAGTTGCTGCCTTTTTTCTTCCACGTACGGCACGCTTCTTTGGCGGCGACGGCACCGTAGCTACTTCAGATACTTCAGCTGCTGCCTGTGGCTGTGGTGGCGGATTAAGTTTACCACGAGATAAACGCGTTCGTCTAGCAACGGGCAGACGTTCGTCTTCTTTGGCCTGTTTTTGCTCCATTTCGAAAATCAACAGTGAAACTGGAGACATATCACGTGTGGACGGCGCTTGTGATAATTCCGAAACCTGGTCACTATTATTAGATTCATCATCCTTTAATTGCTTCCTCTGTCTGCCATTCCTTGTGCTGCCATTTGTCTTAGCTTGAGACGTTTTCTTAGCTAAACCTTTTCTGATAACTGGATTGGTTTTGATGAAATCGTAGTCGGTTTGCTTTAACTCCTGGTCCAGTTCAAACGGCTCCTGCTGGGGAACAACTACGATGCGAATCTTTCAGCATAGTCAATAAAATTAACAGTGGCTATCTGTTTACCATTAAACCGTTTTACCGGCATGTTGAAAATGTCACACTCATCATCTGACGTCTGCTGATTGGACACAGACGGCTTCTGCTTGAACACGGACGGCTTCTGCTTAGACACGGCTGTCTCCTGGCTGGACACAGTTGGCTCCTGCCTGGGCACTATGAAGCAAATCATTCAGCAAGGTTTTAAAATGTTCAGACGCTGCCTGCTTACCATTATACCGTCTTGTCGGCAAGTTGAAAATGTCATAGGCAGCATTGGACGGCTCCGGCTTGGCCACAAACTCCTGCATGGGCAAAACTGTAGGACGAATCATTCAGTATGATTTTAAAATGCTCAGACACTGACTGCTTACCATTGTAACGTTTACCCGGCAATTTGCCTTTATCGGACATCTTGAAATCTGTTCTGCGATTAATTTCAACTTTGCTTTTAACAAACGTTTAATAACAAGAAAAAAAACAAGTACCGCCAAAAAGTAAACAGAGGACGCCGTACAAAGACGAGAACAATATTCTATCGATTATCGATAGAATGACAGCTGACTGCAAAGCAGTGTGTCCACACTTTTATAACGTATCGCAGTGGCAAAGGGCGCGAATATATATATTTTTTTAAAAATTTTAGTTAAAATGACAAGCGTGTGTTATTTGTTAGTTTTTTGTTTGATTTAATTGTAAATTTACTTAAGCATAAAATACAGTGTGTTACTAGGTTTTAAAAACTTCAACATCGTCATCCTTATATGGTATTGCCGGATCCATACCAAAATTCATTTTCATAATATCACAGAATACCGATAGAAAAATGAATGCATCCACAAAATGACTGAGTTTAAACAGTAAGGCACGATTCCGTGAATTAGCAATGCTGACAAAAGATTGAACAGTTAGTAAAGATCCCGCAGCTACCTAGATATAAAAGTAAAGAAAGGAATGTGTACATTTGTATAAAGGTATGTTTATTTTTGTTATAAATCTTACGAAATAATGCTGTTTTACAAATTCCTTAAAAATACAACCAACTTTAGACTTATTTTGATTAAGGTGTTTCTACGGTGTTTTAGCATGCTGGTCGATGAGTCTAAGGGGTTGGGAGGAATACTCGATGCCGAAACCAGATATTATAACATTCACCACTGATATAACAAAGATGACCACCAATATGACATCGTTTAATATTATTGCCGCCGTCTGGTCTTGCTGCTTGTTAATATTGAGACTGCCGATGGCCACAAACAGAATTCCAACCAATAGCTGTTAAAATTGAGATTGAAATTGTTAAGAAGTCAACGAATCTACCCTGCTCATAACGCTCTACAACAAAACAGGTCATTAACTAGTATTTTGGATACCCTCTAAACTTCTTGAAATACAATTTTAGTTTACATCGTTTAAAGAATTGCCCTGTGGCGGTGGCAGACGACTATCAAATGCTGATATAAAAAGATTTAACATTGTTGTAAAAAAGGCGAAACCAGTGCGCACATGATTGATCACATTGGCCGATTGATGGAACTCTGGCTGGTGCAGTCGGCAATCCCGCAATAAACTGAGAGACAGGCTTAGTATGCCAGACAGTATCTATTGACATTGAAGAACGAGCCGTTACAAAACCCCAAAGCCAAGCAAGTCATATAAAATTCTGCATTTACCTGTAATATTATCGACAAGCTAATCAGTATTAGCATTAATTTATAGAACTGATGCTGTTCGCCAACTTGAAGTATATATTTCAGTTGAGATGCATTCGCAGTTAGCAATGCTATATCCAGCATGCCTTGTGCAATGGTTTTCTTAGTCGCATAGCGATTGGCATCCATCGCTTTCATCTGAAAAGAAATATGCATAAGAACATATTGACAGGACAGCAGCAAATAATTTCCAATTATATTTTAAATATGTGCTCTGAATGATACCATTTTTTTATGCTGTGTGCAAACTTCTTCGCTCAGTTCTCGTACAGACTGTGAATATTATTTTCTGTTCATGTCATCGTTTTCAACATTTCTTATCTTTGCAATTGTTCAGTTGCATGTCATGTGGCTTGCTGATAAATAGTATATAACTATTAACTCAAACCAATTAGCTAAAAGTGGCTGTGTCAATTAATTGCAGTGTAATGGGAGCAAAGATGTTTGCCGTTGAAAATGAATTCTGTATACTTTTAGGTATTTAGTTCAAATCCAAGAGTTTTAACTGAAATTCATACCTGCCATGCATTCTTAAGAGGTTGCTGTAAAAAATATAAGTGGGATATGAACTAAACTAATGAAATTTTTAAATAAATATAATCAAGTCTGTTCTGGTTTTCATTTTCTTTAAGATATTGTGAAAGTGAATTTCCCTTATTTGCACTTTCACTTGTACTTGATCAAGGATTGAAATAACTAATTAGGATTCAATTCAGTAGCTCAACTATGGAAGTTTGGAAAAATTAATGGGATTTCAATTCCATGAAATGTAACCGAAAGTGATAACCAGAAAAGTCCTGAATATTAACGTAAATGAAATTGCGCAGTTATAATCTTTGTAATAAACATGTGTCTTCATTCACAAAGGCTGTAATTGCTTTTTAAATTATAAAATCAATAGTGTGACACACGACTGTCAGGAAATATACAATTTTATTCGCACACCATTTCTGAATGGTAGATTATTTATGTGCATACATGAAAACATTTGTACAAGGCAAACAGGTATTAAAAAAAGGTGCACGAAAGGCAACTGCAACAAAAGCAAATTTGGAAATGTGGTGTGCACCAAAAACAGGACTATGTGTAAGTTCAAGGTTAACGTTAGATGATAAAACACATATCACTTGAAAGATTACAATACAAAAATAGTTAATATAAGAATTTAGTTGAAACTTTCAACTTGCCTCCGTCTCTCGCTCTCCAACCTGAGCCATTGCAAAGTTTTCAATTCGGTTCCACGTGACTGCGCTTGAGAATTTAACTAAAAATATATATAATCTGGCTATTCAATTCAAGCCTTTTTTCACAGTCCGTGAATGTGTTTTAAGCAAACAATTGTTGAAGCTCGAGCACAATAACTTGAATCGCCGTTGTCATAGAGATGGTCGCTTGAGACACAACCAAACGATTAAACAACTCAAAACAAACTGAAATGTTTTTGACTACAGCGTGTGCGCGCAATTTATGAGAACAAATATGTACTATATGCACATAAAAGTAAGAGCACAGCTGTCCGAGAGAGCTCTACGTACTGAATAATTAATAGAATGGCTTGCTTATGATATGGGGAGTGACTAATGCGTGCAGGTTTTTGCCATTAAGGCACCGCTCGATTGATTTCTATTTGTGCTTTGTTTTATCAAAGATCTACTATATGAGAATTCATCGAGTAAATGTCAGGTTTGTACAATAATCTCAAATATGTAAGGATCTGCAAGTATATAATTGTTGTTTTAGTTTTAGTTTTTATTTTCTATGCTGAGAAAGCAATTTCAATAAATAGCATTTTAAATACTTTGCGCCTATTTATGCATACAATACATGCAATTCAAAATTTTAGGGATATTTGTTATTAGCTGACACACATTGATTTGATACAGAATTGAATAAGCCTTTTACATTTAGCGTTTTGTTTAAATGGATAAACAAAATTAAAAAGTCTTTCTATGCACGGCGCGCAGGCCCTCCTCTTCGAACTCTCGCTTTGATACCCACATCTTTTTGAAGGTGTCCAGCGATGCCAGAATCGAGCCACCCATCCATGTGGAGTAAAGACGTTCTTGTGGCGCTGCAATCTATACAAAAACATATATTTTAGTACAGCATAATGCCAACTAAATAATCATTCATTTACCCTGATTTTAAGATCCTTTGCCGAGTGTTTTCTCAGTTCGGAGAGCAAACGATCGCCGAAACCTTTAAAAAGCGTTGAACCACCCGAGAGTACAATGTTTTGATAGAGCATTTTTCTGAGATCCATATCCGACTTTTCAATGGAATACATCAAAACGTCGTGTATTCCCTCGCACTCCTCACCCAACAGATCGGGCCGGAATAGCACCTCCGGCGCACGGAAACGAGCCTGTCCAATTTCAAATGTCTTGCCATCGGGCAATTTGTATGCAAACTTTTCAGTCTCAACAGCTTCCTCCTTTTGTGGATTCGTTGCCAAGTAGCACACCTTCTCCTTGATTGAGCGCACAATTTCAAACTCGGCTGTCGAACGGAAATTGAAACCCTCTCGACGGATGAGTGTTTTCAGATAGCGCGTCACATCACGACCAGCAATATCCACACGCATAATACTGTGAGGCATGGCGAATCCCTCATAGATAGGAACTGCATGCGTCACACCGTCACCAGAGTCCAGCACAACGCCTGTCACACGACCAGTGGCATATAGACTGAGTACTGCCTGCATGGAGACAAAGAGCGCTGGTGCATTGATGCCTTCAAAGAAGAATTCAGCTGCCTTTTCACGATTACGACGTGGATTCAAGGGTGCTTCGGTGAGCAGAACTGGGTGATCCTCTGTGAAAGTTGCCAATTGTTCCTAAGATAATTATATATCAGTTAAAACCTGTTAATTGCTATATTTGAAATACAACTTCTGCTTACTTTACTATATATATAGCTCCATATGCGTTCCATATCGTTCCAGTCTGTAACAATACCGTGCTCCATGGGATAACGTATGCTTAGCAAACCACGATGCTCCTCCGCCTTGGGGCCAACAAATATGTCGCCCTCCAAGGCGCCAGCCATCACTCGAACATGCTTTGGCCTGCCAATGCTAAAGTAATGCATGAGTTAAATGATTCCAATCTTGTTTTATAGACCAGCAATACTTACTAATTGGGAAACCTGCACTTTGGAATGTGCTCACCAGCAAAGCCAGCTTTGATCACACCGGAGCCCTAAAATGGCATATACATTTAGTGTTTCGTCACATTTACAATTTTAGTTTCATATGTACAACAAATACATTTATTTAAGTTACAAAAAATATATACTATAAAGTACAAAATGCCTGCACAAATTTTTCCTCAGGTGGACATGCTGCAAGTGATCAAGGCTTCAAGGCAACATCGCAACCACATTTTAAAGTATTTGCCCAAATGTGTAGAACTAACTTGCGTCGACTACAAAGATGACCAAGAAACTGACTTCTTCTACTTGGACACCCAAGACTACAGGGAGTACTATCGAGATCCCTTAAACATGGTGCATCGTCCTGCTGCCTTTCGCCAATACCACGGCGAGTGTGGCATCAAACATGACTATGACTTCGTCGATTTACTTAAGCCACCACAATTTGTGACTGAGCCACAGCCGGTGGTGTATCAGCTCAAACATACAGGCAAAATGAACTTGGATGGACGCATTCGGATTGGTGCACATTTTACAAGTAATACCAGCACGGTTTTTAAGCGTTAAATGCAAAACATAAATCTATCACTTTTGGTATTTCATTTACCAAATTATTGTAACTTGAAATTGAATAAAGTCTATGTTTTGGCAATTAGTCATAATCATGTTGAAAGTTTCCAGCACAAAGAAGGCCAAGGGACGGGGCAGTGGCAGCTTGGCTTATTAATGTTCGCGTTCGTATTCGTATTTGGCTGGTGATGTCACTTGTCGCTTGCCAAAGCGCGAATAGTGCATTTAACAGCTATTTGCAATTTGTTATAAGCAATGTTTAATGCATAATTATACTTACGTTATCTATAACCACAGGCTGATTGACCACGACATCATAGGGCTCCATTTTGTGCGTTTATAAAAAAGTTTTTGCAAAATTTTCCTATTCAATCGCGGTGTCGTCTTTAGTGTGACCGCATATTGTAAAGTATATAATGTGAAACTGAAAGTATACCAGCAGCAGTTACAGCCTTAAAATACCAAAAATACTTAATTACTCCTTGGCTTAAGTTTCGTCATTTCTGTATTTGAAAATTATAAAAAAATAAAATTGTCCATTTAAATAATCTCCATTTTGATTGAAGTTAGCAGCAGCCCAGATAAATAGCATATTTCTTACTCGTTTTGTAAATTGCCCGTATCATTTTATTTGCCATCGTGTGCTAGCTTTCCCCTTTTAATATTCTCTTTTCAGGACGGGTGAGATCGGGAATAATTTTTTTGGCAGATCCCATTTTAGAGATTTCAGTTGATGCTTGTGCATCTTTTATCAACCCTTCCCATATTGTTTGAAATTTAATAAACAGCAAAGCCGGCTTTGATAAATGGCATACATTTAGTTTTTGTATGGCATTTTCTATTCTATTTTCATATAAGAACCTAATAAATTTTTCGTCTAACAATAGTATAAATTATTAAATAAATTATGGCTCCACAAATTTGCCCTCTGGTTGACATGCTGCATGTTTCCAAGAGTTTACGGGCCCAGCGCAAGCATATCTTAAAATTTGCGCCCGCAGTTGGACTAACATGCATCAACTACAGAACCATGGGCGAGGTCGACTACTTCTACTTGGACTGTCAGAACCACAGGGACTACTATCGTGATCCCGTGCACAAGATGCAACGTCCTGCGCGCTTTTGCCAATACCATGGCGATTGCGGCATAAAACGTGACTACAATTTTGAGCGTTTAAGTGAACCCGTTCGTTGGGTGAGGGAGCGCCAACCGGTGGTTTATCAGAATGATCAAAAAATGGGTATGAACTTGGACGGAAAAATTCAGATTGGTGCTCACTTTTCAAGCCAAACCAGCACGGTTTTCAAGCGTTAAATGCAAATCGTATGCACATGGCACAAAAATCTTTTACTTTTGGTACTTATTTTAAATTTAAGTGTATTTAAATTGAATAAAGTTGAAATTTCCTCTCTGCGTAGGCTATAATACCAAAAAGGTTACCTTTAAATACTAAAAATACTCAATTCGTTAATTTCTATAATTTTATTTGCAAGCTAAAAGTTTAACTTAATTAGTTATATATTAAGAAAAAAAACCAAGACATTTTTTTAAAATTTATTTAAGATACCACCAATAAATTCATAAATACTTTGATTTAATTTGCTGTTAGTATATGTTAGATATCATGTGCTGTTTTCTCACACTTAATCATTATTTAAAAGTCAATTTTTGTTTTGCTGAAATTTTGCTCGGTATTTATTTTGTCAGCAGTGGCCAAAAGCAGCGTACCTAGCCTAGCCGATAGTTGGCATGAAACCGATAGTATCGATCTTGCAGTCGATGCTTTTGCATTTGTAATCGAACGTTCCAATATTGTTTTCTAAACAAACTTGCATTTTTAAGTAATGGCCGCATCAATAAATCCTGAGCAAAATCTTGAGCTAAAGCCTCCACCTGGCCTGAAGTCTCTGATTGATCACCTGGTATCCGTCTACCCGGATCAGCCCAATCCGTTGCAGGTGACAACGCTCCTCAAATACTGGCTTGGTGGATCGGATCCGCTAGACTATATAAGCATGTACAGCAACAATGGCCTGGGCGAGGGAGAGGCAGAGCGGGTGCCACCGCATTGGCATTATGTCAGCTTTGGACTCAGCGATCTGCATGGGGATCAGCGCGTTCATCTAAAAGAGGAGCACTCGACGCGATCTGGCATGGGCTTTGAACTGACTTTTCGGCTGGCAAAAACGGAAGCTGAGCAGCGCCAACTGCGTGAATGTCCGAATAAGCCGCTCAGGCCGCCTACCTGGCCCGCAAATCTGCTGCAATCCATTGCCCGCTACTGTTTCCAAACGGGCAATGGTCTATGCTTTGGGGACAACATACCCTGGCGCAAGTGCTTGGATGGCAGTGTAAATTCACGCATGCAAAGTTTGCTGGTTGCGCAGGATCCGCAACTGGGCTGCATTGAAACGCCTTTTGGCACGGTGGACTTTTGTCAAATCGTTGGCGTTACCGAGGAGGAGTTGGAGCAGGCTTCACGCTGGAATGGACGCGGTGTGCTGAACTTCTTGGCCCAAGATGTGCAAACGGGCGGCGATTGGATGGTCACCAATATGCAACGCACAATGAGCGTATTTGAACTGTTCCCGGAAACATTACTTAATCTACAAGACGATCTGGAGAAGCAGGGCTCCGATCTGGCTGGCGTCAATGCCGAATTCACGTTTAGAGAACTGAAACCAACGAAAATCATCAAACAAGAGATTGACTTTCAAAGCCTCAACGATCGCTGTGCCAGCGAAGAAAATAATCGACAATTGACAGAGTCGCAAATGAAACGCGAGGAGCCAAGTTTTCCCCAATCCATGTCCTTAAGCAGCAACTCCTTGCACAAATCATGTCCACTGGACTGTCAGCCACAAGCGCCCGACTGCATATCGCTCGATGGCATTGAAATAACTCTGGCGCCCTATGCCGCCAAGTATTTGCTGCTGGCTATTAAGGTATTTCTTAAGATTAAGCTGTTTCGAACTCCGATTTCGAAAGTTATTGATTGCTGTGCTGAATGTAATTGCCAGATTCAAAAACCCAATTCTTAAACTATATTTTATTCATCTTATTTCAAAGCGCATCATTAAATTAAAGTTAAATTAAGTTTATAACAATCATTTTTAAAAATATCTGTAAAAAAGAAACGGAAACGCAAATGTGATTTCGAACGACTAATTTCTGTCAAAACTCATCTTTGAACTTGGTTTTGAAAAAGAGAAAATTAGACCATTTCGATCGAAAATCAGAAAAGTAAATTATTTGGATTTCATTCGTTTTTTCTTACGGAATTCGGAACAGTCCTATATAAACTATATAAATTATATTAATCAACGATTTATTTACAGGATCGCATACGTCATGGTCGTCATTTTACATTCAAGGCACAGCACCTGGCCTTGACGCTGGTCTCCGAAACAGTTACAGGAGCCGCCGTCACCGTTAGTGAACCATTTGGTGTGCTTGGCTACTGGATACAGGTGCTAATACCCAATGATCTGGTGCCACGCATGATGGAAGCCTTTCGCAATGCGCAACTGGATGGCAATATGGAAGCAGCACAGCGTTTGGAATTCGATTGGCCGGATAAGAATTTTAAGCTAATTGTGGATCAACCAAGTTGTACATTGCCCACGGCCATGTCGATTGAAGTGGCGCCCATTAATTGATTGAATTGTGGTGGAGCTGTTTACAGGCGTTATTTCTTAGTATTATAAAATTAATTGAAATGAATCTTCTTCCACTAACACGTAAGTTTAAATATTAGACTTTTTAAGCGAACAAAAATATACATACTATATAGTCTTAGAGCAATTGTGTATATGTAGGCGCCAGAACAATTCCGCAGCTGCTTCAACCGGGGTCAACTTGTTAAGATGATATAGTTGATATATATATATGTACATATGCGCATATAAGTCTGCTGAAGTGCCTGCTGTTGAAGAAGCCACAACGGATATGCTCACTTTATGGTACAAAAGTGTCAACTTAACCTCAGCGTGCTTTACGTTGTCTCTGGCTATGTCTATGAACTGAACTGGACTGAACTGAACATTGGACTTCAGTTTCTAATTCTGAGAATTGGAATCAATTGAAAACTTTTTTTGGTCGCAAAATCCCGACATTCATTGATGTCTGGCATGTCTGTCTACCGGAGGAAGTAATTGATCATGTGATGTTGACTGAAAAACGGATGCATTCCAGTTATATCATATTAGCTTTAATTGTTGAACGCTCGAAAGCGTTTTGCATTTTTTGTTTTTGTTATTGTCCTCAGCTTTTAAGTTGCCAACGTTACCGCAAATGCAGACAATGGCAAAGACGAAGACGCAGTCGCTGCGCAGCTCTGCGCGGTTTTTGTTTACCGCAGAGAACATTCACAGTTTCGACACGGTCTCACGCTGCTGCTGCTGCTGCTGCTGGTAGAAGACGACGACGTCAGCGTGCGATTAGGCGCCTCGTGAGTATTTGACAAATTTTTGCAAACTGCTCGTGGAAAATAATTGAATTATTTTTCATTCCGTTGCCGGCAATGCAAGCGTTCGGTCGTGTTTTCGTTCTCATTTAAACGGCAAACGACTTTCGTCTTGCACTTGAGCGCCAAACAGAGGCGTCGCGACGTGTATTCAAATTCCCAAAGGGATCTGACATTGCGTAGTGTATTTGAATAAGCAAGGCGCCAGCACTTAAGCCCATAAACAGGCTCCTTCCATGTAGGTGCTCCAGTATAACAGTATAAAAGTCAATTGCATAACAACATGTTACCTTCGATTTTTAACCGTAAACCCCCCTCCCCATATTTTTGGCGCTGTGCGACGCCTTCGGCAGACACGTGCGCGTTATTCTAAAGCGCATTGATAATGTTAACGTGTAAAATAGGTGCAAATAAAAAGCGAAACATCAACAGATTCTCTACTTTGTCGTTGTCGTCGTCTTTTATCGCAGCTGTGCATATTCTTAAAAAATGTGACAATTTTTGATATTGCATTGTAATACAAACCGAAAGTTCTTATCGCAACGTAATGAAGACATTTCTTGTGTGCATGTAAAAATGCCAAATTATTGCTGACATTACTTTATCAGTGTCTATATTTACATACTTAAATGCAATATATATATGTATATACATATGTTTATACTATGCAAGTATGTGGATAATTTCGGTTTAAATTACATTAGCTATGGTTGCGAAATCTTAACTTAAGATATGAGTATCTTGCATACCACGTAAATAGCCTCGGAACACATTTATTACAACAATCAGATAAAAAACATGTATTTGAGATAATTTTAGAGCATAGTTTTGTCATGGGACGTTGACCCCTGATACATAGCTTCGTTGTTCTAATCCCAGCCAAAAGAATGAATTTTATACGTCTTCTTCCGTCAATGAACCCATCATATATGCGATTAAATAAAAAAATGTTAAAGAAATATAATAATTTTAATTTTGTTTAGAAATCAGGCGCTCAGGGCAGTTTAGATGGATGCAGTTGTCGCATATTGTGTTTGATATTGAAAATAAGACTATCTTTACATACAGGCCTTTATCAGAGTTGTTCATTCCGAATCGTTTTCTATTTTGTGTTCCTGTTTTCAAATAAAATAGCAATTGTTTTTCCTCTTTTTAAAATAAGCTCTGATTCTACTGTCTCAAAGAGCAAACTTTTTAAACTGAATTTCCCATTGATATTCGAAATCCAGAATATCCAATAATACAAATTCCAAATGTTTTGATCGGAATCGGAAAAGGAAACAAGCCTGATACGTTTTTGTGATTAACTTTCAGCACTTTCGGCATAAAAGAAAAACAAAGAGTGGACAAATAATAGATTTAGCATATTCAGGCCTGTTCCGATTTTCACTTTCGGTAATATCAAGAATTGAATTAATTTGCTATTGCATTATAACTTAATTTGGCTTAAAAGTAATAAGAATATTTTGAACATTTCAAGCACATTTCCATTCCGTAAAATGTTTACGAAAATGAAAACCAGAACAAGACTGATTATATTAATTATTAATTTATAAACTCGGAGAAAAGTGCTTTAAAAATAAGATGTTCGCCATAATAATGGCGCCAAGTGCACGATTTAGAGCAAGCGTTTATATTTTTAGGAATTAAACTTTAGAAATTACTAACAAAAAACGGAAATTTTGTCTTTTTTTTTTTGATTGTGTGTTATGCGTTTAAGCCTGAAAGCGCATATTAGCTACTGCACAGCTTTTTAGCCATTTCAATCAATTACAAGTACATCCACATTGTTAGCTGTGGTTAAAAGCTATTGAATTTCAAACATGTTTAGATACAAATAAGAATGTAAGAACTCAATCTGTCAATCAATCTTTTTAGATTTTACATTATTTATATAAAATTTGAATTATAATTTTAGACATTAAATTGTGCTTAGATTAGTTAGAGTAAGTATGGCCGATTGATTGTATATAAAACAAAAGAAATACGTAGAGCCAAGATGCTATCATACCTATTTATTTAATAGAACCGCAATAGCCACATTGAACTCATATAAATAGTCATAATTGTTGTTGAAAATGCGACTTGCAAACAATGCTAATTACAATTACAAGCCGAAATCAAGCTGCTATTCGCTATATGGTTTTATGCTGCTTAGTATATAGCCACAGATCTGATATTGTCTGACACGAGTTATAATCTAATTCTCAATTTCAATTTCAGCAAACACACGCGTCAACGTCCAGAAGCAATGGCTGAGAACGAGCCGCTCGACGAATCTGTTCGTCAGCCAAATGGTCGCATATTGAGCGCTGAGGAACGTGCCAATGGACACGCAACGTTGGCCAGCAACGGACACGTGCACAAAGCCAGTGTGAATGGCAAGACAACTACATCAACAACAGTTGCAAATGGCACACAGCACATCGAGGCACCCTGCTGTCGAGATATACACGGCAAGGAGCCACCGGATGGTGGTGCACGTGCCTGGCTGGTAATGGTCAGCGCATTTCTATGCAATGGAGTCATCTTTGGACTAATCAACACATATGGAGTGTTGCACAAGCTGCTAAGTGAACGGCTTAAGGAGCAGGGCGATACGGAAGCGAACAGCAAAGCGGGTAAGCATTGGACGAGCCTTCAACTGAACAAACAGATTCCATATGCAATTGCGAATCGAAAAGGGAATGAGATTGAGAATGAGAATGAGAATGCGAATGAGAATGAGAATGGGTTGTGGATAGGGTGTCAAAACAATCAATTCGTGCACGTACTTAATCCCTTCAAGCCGGCCAAAGGCAAATTGATTCGCAAATCGTGACAAATTTATATTGATAGTAATTATGCAGAAGACAAATCAGATTAGTATATGGGAATTGAACACTTGTTGTTTTCATAACAAATCTGACAGCATTTCGAATGTGTATTAATTACTTGTACAATGTACATACATATAAAATTTCAAGTGCGGAATGTTGTTGTTGATAAGAGCTTTATATATTCGCAATTTAGTTTATTAAACTGCTGTATTGAATTTTATTTTATAGCACTTGTATGATTAAACTACATTTATATATTCATTCATTAGATTTATACTATATTCATTAACATTTTAATATATTAAAAAATTAGTGGGAGTTTTGTTTACGATAAGCCAGAAATTGAGCTAGAAATTAAATGCTTCAAACAAATTTTAATACATATGTAGTTTGTAGCTTGAGGTTTTTTAGTTACACCGATTTGATTGATAATATATATGTTTCAAGAACATTTTAAGATTTCAAAGTTATTAACACAAGAACTGAAATCGGACATACGAACCATGCATAGTCCCCTGTTTTGCATGAGTTCAATAAAACTTAGCACATTTGTGCACATGTTTGTAATCGGACATATGTACATATGTATGTAGGTATGTACATATGTATGTATGTATGTATGTATGTACGCAAATGTAGCTGTGAGAAAGCAACATGTCGACGTCAAGTGAATTAAATTGCTGAAAGTTTATTGGATCACAAAACGTTATTCAACACCGCGACGGCAATGACGATGTCAAGTCGCTGGAGTCGATGAGAGTTGAGATTGAAAATATGAAGAAACGTATGTACATTGTATTTACTTACATACATATGTACATCATAATCAAAAGGTCAATTGCTGCGAATAATTTTGCGTGCTAAACTAAAGCATAACAGCAGCATAAAAAAGCATGCTTTGTGTAAAGTCTGAGCACGGAGCAGGTCTGAAAACTGAATCCGAGTATCATCGGAACTGGTGACGTCGACGATGTGGATGGGACTGGACAAAGCAACAAAGTTCAATTGATTTAAGACTGTTTGTCAAGGTTCGTCGCTTTGTTGGGATTGTTTTTTTTTTTTTTAGAAATATTGCTCAGCGATATTGCGCATACGCCGTGTGTGTTTTGCGCATTTTGGTGCGATGCTCTCAAAAGACATACCAGATGCATTGGACAAAATGCTACAAAAGACAAAAGCCCCCGACGGCAAAAGACGGCAAAGCATAATGGCACAGTTGCGCATGCCACTGACCCAGTTACTTGGTCGGCCGGCTGCTTGGAAGCCGTTCAAGTGCGTCGCTTGACAGCGATCCTCCTGCTTTGGCCACAGTTACAGCGACAGCTAAAGCTAAAACTATACCTAGAGCTAGAGCTAGAGCAGCGTCAACTATAAATACAGCTACTGTTTGAATGGTTGAGTGGAATTAGTTCCGCAATATGATTAAAGCTTCACGTAATCCGAGTCCAAGCCGCTATCATCGAGGTGTGCGTCTTATTAAGAACTTTTCACAAATGCTTTAAGCTTATGAAACCTTTGTAGATACACACACACACACATCTATCTAAATGATAGTTATGTATAAATGGTAATGTTGATTGACAAAAAAAAAAAAACTATTTATAGTACACCTATGTATTTATGTATTAAATCATAATACAAAGACATTTTAAATGAAACTGATAACCTATCAACCTTTAAAAAACGTGTTCAACTCAATGTTAATACTTTGATTCATAAAAAAAAATCTGTAATTTACAATCAAGTGCGTTGAGCTTGTAAACACATTTCAAATAGGTTCCACGAATGAAAATAGAATATCAAATCAGTGAAATCTATATATATTACCAAGACTACTGTCAAAACTTGATATAGAGACTACTCATATATTTGAAAGATAATCTTTCTGAAATAAATTATATATATGGTGTATTGTATGTATTCATGTTTTACAAATAGTTCTTAAGTGCATCGAGAATCATGTTTACTTTCTTTTATAGTTTTTTTTTTTGTTTATTTCATTTATTTTTCAGTAATTTTTTTTCCCCTTAACCTTTTGTTAAAGTCCGCCAAAACCTGATGCAATTTTAATTTTACTGCCGTCAGCTTTTTGTTTAGTTCTGAATACACTAATATTGGAGTATTATAATTCTGTCATGAAATATGCAACGCATTGAAAGACGTGTTTCCGAGCCCATCAAGTCTATATTTTCGTATACGGCCGTCTGTTTAGGTCTATGCGAAAAAGTGTTTTCAAAGATATCAAATTTAGTTAACTAAATTTAAGTAAATTTTTATAGCTAATGGGTCCAAGATTGAATTGTTGTACGAAAAACTTTTTTTGATTTTACATATATTGAACTCTCTTTTTTAAATTTTGGAAGAGTATAAAACATTTTCTGCAAGAGTATCTTATCTTCGGCACCTCTAAAATTGTTTCTTGTTTTTATAGACTTTTGGCAACGTTGCAGAAACAAATTACATATTTATGCGGCTATTATCTAATATGCAATAGCTTGTCCGCTCTCTGTCTCTTATGCTCTCTCTTCCTTAATCGGTTCTCTTAGTTTACTCGGTACATACACTTATGCATGCGTAGTGAACAATGCCATTGACTGCCTCTCTGGCTGTGGTTGTTGTTGTTGCCGATACCGATTCCGATTCTGATTCGGACACCGGCTCCCGGTTGTAGCTGTGGCATTGACATTGAAATTGCTGTACTCATTGCGAATGGTTGCCATGGCTGCCAAAATTGCATGAGTTTCAGCCGGCATGTTTGAGTGCATGTGAATGTAAGAGTGTGTGTGGGTGTGTGGGTGTGCGAGTGTGTGTGGGTGTAAATGAGAATGTGGTTGACTGTTCCTGGGTATTGATTTCAATGGGTGTTTCACGGATTGCGGACGGCCTTAATGAATGTAGGTCAGTTCTAATTTTAGAATATTGAGCTCAAGCAACAATTCTAATAAAAGAAATATAAATTTATGTAAAATGTATCTATTTTGTGTAAGCACATTTAAATTACAAAACGAGTACAAGTGTAAAATAAGCTTAAAGTCAATACCCTATTGATTATTCCGTTGAACAATTGCTGATCTTTTGAGCTAATTTTGCATAGATGACAGCTGCATTATTTACATCTGATGATACCGGACGTTGACAACTGCTCATTATGCATTATCACGAGCTACTGTTATTTGCTGTCCGCTTATCAAAACTGGGTCGACTGTGCATGCATTGAACAAAGAATTAACCCAAATCTGTCAGTTATATTTAGGTGATATATGCGTTTCAAGCAAAAGTGATGGCAATTAAAATGATTTAATCATCAAATGATTAGCGTAGAATGCTACTATTTTAAGAATTTATCGCTTTGCATACATATGTATATAGTAAGTCAATTTAAATTCCCTGAAATTAACCAAAGTGGTACGTTCTTCAACTACATATACATATATCTACATATTTAACACCCGCATAAATTCAATACCTAACCAATTGAATAACCGATCGTGCATTGCGTGCAAATTGCTCATTCGAATTAGTTATAAAAGCGTCTTTGGCGGCATTCAACTGTTCCAGCTTCAGTTTGGGTGGTATAGGGCGCAAACTATGGAAAAAACAGTTCATTTCACAATTAACCGCAATTGCGTGAGATTCGATTTGTTAAACGCAGTTTGTCGGCTTTCATGTAACGATTACACATGTCAACAAGATTATGCATTGGAAAAGGTGTTGGACCCGGACCAAAAGTTCAGAGATACGAGCCTCACTCTAGAAATAGTTTATCTTCTTCTTTGAATCAATTTAAATTAATTTTTTGACCGATCTTCCGATCTTATGGTAGCTATGACATACTCGAAGTTATCTGATTTCGATCAAATTTTAGCAAAAAGTATAGCAAATCTTAAAATTTCTGAGTTTCGCTATGATATCTCTAAAAACAAATATAATTTTCATATATCTACTAGTTTTTCTACTGATTGTTCCTATAGAAGCTATTATGTATAGTATTATGATTAAATTTGGTATACCTTTAACTACCACTATAAGATTTAGAATTGATGAGCTATTTTGAAATTTCTTAAAACACTAAAATGATTCAGATACAAAAACTTTATTTGGACTACGCGTCGTATAGTTACGACAAAATAACATAATTGATGGGATTGGAACCGCCTCTTTTAATGTGTTCTAGAATTTTTGCTATAAGAATAGAAACAGAAGCCAAAAAATGTGTTGAAAAATGTAGCTTAATATAAAATTAATTAACCTTTGATTATTTTAATTGCAGCACTGGTTGGGTCCTTGACGATCGGCACAACATTCTTTCTGTCGCCAGTCGCTGGCGTTCTTACGGATAAGATCGGTCTACGACTGACCACCTTTATAGGTGGCATGCTCGCATCCGGCGGACTGTTGTTATCATCGTTTTGTGCGGATAATATCAGTGCACTGTACTTTACATATGGCATTATGTTTGGACTGGGTGGTGCCTTGGCCTATACACCCACGTTGGCCATTTTGGGGCATTACTTTAAGCGCTACCTGGGCAAGGTGAGCGGCTTTGTAACTGCAGGCTCCAGCGTGTTTACAGTCATTCTGCCGCCTGGTTTGGACTGGCTGCTGGGCAGCTATGGTCTGGAGACAACCTTGCGAGTGAGTAGCTTCTGCTGTTTAAACTTGCAATATCTTGATGCTATTTTAAATTACAGGTTATGAGTCTGATGTGTGGATTTATTATAGTTTGTTCGTTTGTCTACAAACCACTGCATTTGCCGCTGGACTCGCCCAAAAAGAAGAAAGAAGGTCGCTCGCGTTTTAATGTGTTTATGCGTTCCATTGTCAATGTGGATATCTGGAAGCGTAAGCGCTATGTCATCTGGGCATTATGTGTGCCATTGGCTCTATTTGGTTACTTTGTGCCCTATGTGCATATGATGAAGTTTGTACAGACCACGTTTCCCGGCAAGGACGTCAATTTGCCAGTCATGTGCATTGGCATTTCATCTGGCATTGGTCGTCTCATCTTCGGTGTCATAGCCGATATGCCAGGCGTGAATCGCATGTATCTGCAGCAGATATCACTTGTCTGCATTGGTCTGCTTACGCTGCTGCTGCCTTTGACCAGCTCTTATGCGGTGCTAGTGTCGTTTGCCTTGATTATGGGCCTATTCGATGGCTGCTTCATATCACTGCTAGGCCCGATTGCCTATGAGATTTGTGGTCCTTCGGGCGCTACACAAGCAATTGGCTTTCTGCTGGGTCTTTGCTCGCTGCCACTGACAATAGGTCCACCTGTTGCCGGCATGATATTTGATAAAACCGGCTCGTATACACTGCCACTGGTATTGGCTGGACTGCCGCCTATGGTCGGCTCTTCACTGCTATTCCTGATGCGTTGCGTTAAGGACGATTCCAGCTCAACAAATGCGACTAGAGCTGTGAGCCTGCCAAACGGTGATATTGAACACTCTTCAAATGGCGACTATCGCATGAGTGGTAAAGTTACAATACTTATATCTGTCTATATACTAAATTTTATTAATATATCTGTTCTTACCTTTCAGCTGTAAAGTCTAGCGTTCCTCTTATGGGCTCAAAATCCATCGAAAATGGTTCCAACGGCTCCATGTCCAATGGACATGTGCTCACGAATGGCTCAGCAACTGGTTCGTACTAAACCCAAATTTGGTTTTAATCCTTTTTGTCTATAAGTAAATTGTTTTCTAGCTGTAAAGCTTAGCACACCTCTCATGGGCTCATCCACAACAAATGGCCTAATATCTAAAGAATATATGGAAATAGCCGATCCAGCATCTGGTTCGTACATTGAATCCTTAAGCACATCCCGCGCTGACTTCGGTCAACCTAGTTGCTCTAGTTTTACTGCCTGCTGCTCTTCTGACGCTTGTGTTCATCCAAGTAGCTCGTATTTAACTAACCCACCCATTTCATATCACACTGCTTTGCTGCACCACACTGCTAGATCTCAAGATTTAATAGATGATTCTAAGAAACGCCATTACAAGTATTCAATATATTAATCCGTTAGCTAGTGTTAAGCAGAAACTGTTTTCATCCTTCATTTTGATATTCAAATATCTGACTTTTGTATACATATTTATTATTTTCGAGAATATATTTATAGAACTTTGACTTTTTAGTATAAGCTTTTAGACTCTGCTTTTTAACTTTTTAATTTCTTTTTAACATACATTTTAAGATACAATTTTAAATAACAAATGCTGTAGATAATTTTGTTTATGTATTTAGTTATGTTCAACTCTTTTCTTATTACTAAGATTTCACTTTCGTTTTTAATGGTATACTTTGACTGGACTTTTTTGACTTTTTTTTCATACAAGTATACAAATTTATTTGATTTGTGGGTACATTTTCTTTTCAGATAAATAATAACATGCCAATCACAGAACACACTCATTCGAATGCATTCACTAAATATACGAAAATATGCACCCTATTTGTCATATATGTATATACTATATATAGTACATAAATAGATCTAAGTGCTTTTAGAACTTAAATTGCACCTAAAAGCTTTTGTATATAAAACAAATGGAAACCAGTTATCTATATTATATCTACATAGATACGTAAACTTGTAGTTTTGTATCTAATTTAATGCTGAACACTGTGTTAAATACTTTATTTAAATGCTGTACATGTGTAATGTAATTATATCAACTGCATGGAGCTTGTTTATTTATATATAATAAATGACATGATCTAACCTTTTACTATAATGCACATTTTTACAGAGATACTTTCAACGACAGTCCAGGATCCTAGATAAAGCTGTCGCTGTCCGTCGTACTAACTCAAAATTCCACAAAACTTTACCATTGAACGTTCTGCCATTTTAATCTATAATATCATATCGCGATTCGCGTACCTAGCGCATAAAACAAGGTGTTCATTTTGACTATTGTACGTATGAGAGGATGTATGTACAAATTATGAATATCACTTCGATGGAGAGACTTGTGTACTTGATGTACATATTGTAATACTTATTTTTCATAAATGTATACTTGTTATATATACATATATGTATATATATAGTTTAAGACAAATTTGGAATGCAAAATAAATCAATTATTATTATTTATTATTGTCAGTATTTATAATTGTTTGACTTTTTCTTATAAAAACTAATGTGAAACAAACTTGTAAACACTTTTGAAGGGAAAGATTTAAACAGGGCTTCCGTTAGAAATAAAAACTGAGAACTGCTATTGTTTGAAAAGAATCTGTTGCTAATCTTAGGAGTCTAGTATAAGTATACTTACTATTTGCGAAATACCATGCAAATATTTATAAAAATACTGCTGAATAACGCTGCATATAATAGTACTGAATGTTGTATAATATAGTACTTATTTACATACATACCTCTATTTAGACAGTTGAACCGATAGCTTACACAAGGCACCTGATTTGAATTAACCAATCGATGACGTATTAGCCAATTCATCAAACATACAGACTTTTGGCCAGTTACTGTTAGCAATTTATACTTAATTATAGCAATTTGTATGCAGCGCTTTGCAAAAATCACATTAAATGTAGTAAGGATGAATCACTCGTAATTGCTCGACAGCGGAGATACCCTGTAAATGAAAGCATCATACAAAATATTTTCTAAATTAACTAGTGTAATCTTTATTAGATTCAAACTGCGCATAGTATATGAGAAACAACTCATTTTATATCATATGCAGGCCTGTAAGCATTTGCGAGAACTTTTCATTGCGATCCGTTTTCAAGTTGACATTACAATAGCAATTGAATTTTTTGTTTTTAAAGACTAGTTTGAATAGTTCTAAATTACTGATACTCCAAAGCGAAACCTCTTAAACCGAATTTTGCATCTACATTCGGAATTCAGAACAGCTATTAAATCTGACCCTGATTTTGATCGGAAATGGGAATAGTCCTGAGAGTCTAGATCGTCTAGATCGTCGCAGCCATTGTTGAGGATCAGGTATAAATGTATGGTCATTTAGGGGCTGCAGATGACTGCTTATTTTGTAGGAACAGGGTGTAATAATATTTGATATGTAGGGTTCAATGATGCGTACCTGCAACTCGACAATTTCTGATTTTGACTTTATAATATAATCGCTTTTTAACGATCTTACACTGCGACTCGGTTAAGTCACGATTTAGTGGCACGCGTGACAATACACGCAATATCAGTTGGCCCAAAACAGTCATAGCGTCCGGCATATAAAAACTCGGTGAAAATAGATATTTGTAATTATAGTGTTGACGCGCTTTGAAACGTTAGTTCGATCGGAAGACAATCAAGGATATTTTAACAGCCCAAGGACAGCTGCAACATGTTAACGTGGCAATTGTGGTGTGCTTTATTGTTCGTATCGTGGTTTTATTTTTTGTGGACACGTCGAAGATTCTATCTACTAATGCTGAAGATACCAGGTCCAATTGGATATCCCATAATTGGCATGGCTCACAAGTTGTTTCATAGAGAGAGTACGTGTGCAGTGAACATTTTTGAAAGTACTTTCAATTATAAATGTGATTTTCTTTTGTGCAGATGTGTTAAAAGAGTTTGGTTACTATTTGGAGAAACATGGACCTACATTGTTTTCGTGGCTCGGTCCTATACCATTTATAATTGTGAGCGATCCACAAGTAATACAGGATATTCTTACCTCGCCGCATTGTGTGAACAAGGGTATTATCTACAAAGCTGTTGATGATGGTGCTGGTGTGGGATTATTTAGCTTAAAAGGTAAGCAAATTATTTCTTAGATTTTTTTCCTTAAAACTACTTTCACTCTTGTTCAGATCCCCGTTGGAGCGTGCACCGCAAATTACTGAATCCAGCATTTGGACACAAGGTGCTGCTTAGCTTTCTTCCTATTTTCAACAATGAAACGGGCTGCCTTTTAAAGATATTTGACACGATAGTTGGTCATGGTGAAAAGGATTTGACACCAATGCTGCAACATTTTACAATGAGGATAGCAACTCGTGAGTTGAAAGTATAGTTGGATTGGTGTCCTTTCAAGTTATTTATTTAAACTTAAGGTTGCTTCAATAATTGATATTTTCATTTCATTCAAGTACAGAAACTACTATGGGCAGTGATATGAAGAGTGATGAGAGCTTTAATAACAACAAGTTAATGCAGGATTATCAATGGTAAGTACTTTTAGTCTATATATAAATAAGTTTTACTATGCTTTAACAGTGTTTTGGAAACCATGACAGACATGTGCTTTTCGCCGTGGCTCAGTAGTAAAATGATGCGCCATCTGTTCGGAATTGAAGATCGTTATTCAAATGCCAAATCAGAGATTCGTGGCTTTATCAGAAAGGTAAATATATCACAAAACCAAACTTTCACACTTATTAATAATATAATTATATCTTATAGCTAATTGAAAAGAAACTGTCTAAAGATATTGAAGTGCCCGCAAATCAGCCACAGGACAAAAATATATTTTTAAATCTAGCGACAGATTTGCTGAAACGTGGCATCTTCAATATGAAAAACGTGGAAGATGAATCAAATGTCATTGTTTTTGGCGCCTTTGAAACAACTGCTAATACGGTAGCCTATACATTAATATTGCTTTCCATGTTTCCGAAGTACCAGGAGAAGGCATTTGAAGAAATTCTAGCTTTGTTTCCCAACAGTGGAGACTTTGATGTTACCTACGCAGAAACACAGGAAATGGTTTATTTGGATCTTATTTTGAATGAGTCAATGCGAGTTATGGCGCCTGTTCCAGTCGTCTCTCGACAAACCTCACAGGACGTACTGCTTTCAAATGGAATTATTATTCCAAAGGGAGTACAAATTGCCATCGATATTTTTCACATGCATCGCAGTAAAAAAATTTGGGGAGAGGACGCTGAAACATTTAATCCGGAACACTTTCTTCCGCATAATTTTCAAGATAAGCACTCTTATGCCTATATACCTTTTACAAAAGGCATTCGGAATTGCATAGGTAAATTGAAAATTATATCAAATTTTTTTGCAGACTTATTAGAAGTTATTATTTTAAGGTTGGAGATATGCCTTAATATCGGCTAAAGTGACTTTGGCAAAGTTGCTAAGAAACTACAAATTCTCAACCAGCTTTAAATTTGAAGACCTTTACTTTGTTGAGGATATAACCATGAAGCTCAAAACAGTGCCTTTAATAGAACTACAACGGAGAATCTAATGTTCTATTTAATTTTTCATTATAATATAGTTTAAAATGGTATTTTGTATTAACAATAAATTTTGGAAAAAGTGTGTACATAAAATATCAGTGGAAAAAAGATTATTCGGAGATTTGTAAAATAAAATTAATTTTAATAAATATATAAAACAAAATGTAGCCTCAATGGAACATTCTGAATGAAAATCTGCCAAGCTTTGAAATATATTTTATTTAATAAAGATGTGATAGCGAAGAGAAAGTGTAATTTTAGTGCAACAAACATTTTTAAAGCTCTTGAGAGAAAATAATTTGATAATCTTTTCTATTTTCTCCTGTTCTGGCTATTAGATACAGTAAAAAACTTTAGAATAAGCACTATAGTTACTGCTTTTATTCCAATACAATTTAAAAATCAAATAATTAGTTGAATCGTAACGGATAAAATACATTAAAATGCTGCCACACCTTTACGATGCTTTCCAGTGTTTACCAACACACATTCGGTCAAAAGTAATAACGATAGGTATAGCTATCGATACATCGATGAATTTTATTATTTGCCGGCTGTCAAAGAATTGTATTTATTTTATTTTATTGTGCCGCCATGTCGCTCACAGACGTCTTGGAATTAAATAAAACAGAGTTGTTTGAAAAGATACGCAATGGTTTGCCCATTGTGCCGCAAACCCAAAACCTATTGGATTGCAAGGATGATATTTTATATGTATGGGACTCGAATGAATCTTGTTTGCTGGTCACAAATTGGCGCGTAGCCTTGCTGGAGCAGGAACCAAAGCGTGCGAAAGTTAGCTATCAGACGCTAATACCATCAAATACAGTGGGTCTGTATGTGGATCGTATTGTGGCTTCCAGTGAGGGCTCTCTGGTGGCATTGTGTGGATCGCAAGGTGTAGCAATATTGGAGGTACCACGCCGCAGTGGACCGGATGGCTACTTTTTGGATGGCAAGCCAATGATCACATGTCGCACATACAATCTGGATGCGGCGCTGTTTCATAACAATCCACATCTGGAGGTGCGTCAATTGCGTTGGCATCCGGATTCGATCTCAGACTCAACGCTGCTGCTGTTGCTCAACAACAATACGATTCGTGTGTATAATCATGCCAAGCTGCGCCATGTGTGGAAGGTGGGTCCTTATGCAGCCAAAAGCGGCGCCAATACATCCCTGACAGATTTCGGTGAAACCTCCGTTGATTTTGACATTGCGCCTGCTGTTAAATCTCGCGCCACAGCTGGCAATGAGACAAGCGTTACCTTAACCAACACTAGTTGCAACAAGACTCTGGCTGCTACCAAAGCCAACACACAGGAGAAGGTAGAATGGCCCATTGTTATACTAAGGGAGAATGGAAATATCTACATGATGCTCACTGGCATTGACTCGGAGGTAATGCGTCTGCAGGGTCCCATTACAATAACTCCGCAGACAAGCGCCAACTATGGACTGGAGTCATGTGCTCTATTGATCATACCATCTTTGCCACCGACTGTTATCATTGCCGAGTCAACGGGCAAGCTGCATCATGCTCTGTTGCTGGAGGCTGAGGCAACAGAGCACTCCTTTCACGAAGTGGATGATAGCTTGATCATCGAACCATCTGAGTGGACGCTGCACGTTACGGAAACTGTTGAGCTGGAGTTGGGTCTCTCGGCAGCAGCTGCCCATGGCAGAGGCGGTAGCACCATACACCTCAAACGAGATCTAATCAATGAGATGCGTTACTTTGCTTATCACAATGCTGGCCTGCATATTATAACTGTTAACTTTATAGCCGAACTGCAGCGCTTCTTGGACAGCGAGCTGGAGGACAATCAACTGGTATTATCGACACCCTCCAGTGCCGAATACATCTTGTGCACTAAATTCGACTCCAGTGATCGCATCAATGCTGTGCTCGGCATCGCCCTGCTGCAAATGCCCGCTGGACTTGTGCTCCTATTGAGCAGCGGTCAGGTCATTAGTTTAAAACTAATCATCGATGCCCAGCTGCTGGTTACGTCCAAAGAGCAACCCAAATCCGCTGATGCTGTACTGGATCAGCAGCATGTTGGCCCATCATTTGTGGACAACATCAAAGCATTGCTGCAGCGCAGCGTTACCCAACCAATACTAGCTGACAAGTTTGCTTCGCCAACGGCACACGAGCGCTATGAGCTGCTTAACCAGGCAATTGATGTGCTCCGCTCTCAATATCTAAAGCGGCATGAGCTGGTGCGTTTGGAGTTTGCCAAACGCATTAACTGCATTAAGCTGCACAAAAAACAACAGCTGGAGGAGATCAAGAGTCTGGAACATGAGCGGGAAATTATAAGTGAGCGTGCTCACAAGCTAGCCGAACGTTTTGAAGAGATTAGCGATAATCAGGAGATACTTGTGCGTCGCTGCCAAAAGCTAATGCAGCTGGCAAATGCAGCGCTGCCAAATAGCGTTGTTGCTGAACGTGAGTTTGCTGCGGAGGTGGAGCGTATCAACAAGTCCACCAAGATCATGACTGCTGCACTGGACACGGCTAAGAAGACATGGAGCAAACAGCGTTATCATATTGCCAAGTCTCAGGAGACGGCCAAGATCAATACCTATGAGCTGCCGGAGAAGCAGCATCGTACAATCACTGAGATTCTTACGCAGCTATCTGGTGAGCTTGATCGTCAAATAACTGATATGAAGCGCATTAATAAGATTGTTGGCTAATCAAGTGGCTAGTTAAAAAATAAGTTAATTACGTTAAACACAGAAGAAAATAAAAGCATACAATTTTTGCATTAGTTTAAAACGGTTGAAAATCATAATTTTGTCAAAGCTCTTCTCATTCCTTCTTCGTCCTTTAAAATCAACTTTATTGAAGAAAATGTGTTATTTACATTATAAATATATATATATATATATAGATCAAGAAATTATAAAACCAAAATATGATTATGAATATGGCTAAAAACTCTGTTCTGTTAGGACAAATTTGCTGTCATTTCTGATTAGAAAAAAAAGACAGCCTTTTTAAATATAAATTGAAATTACTCAAAGAAGCTACATATGTCAAAATCAGCTGGATTGGATCACTATAACATATATGTACATATGTAGCTGCCATAGGTAAGATCATTCGAAAATTTTGTTTTTCAAGATAGCTCAACCAAATTTAAGAATTCGTAGTTCTAGCATTATGTAAACTTGGAAACAAAATTTCATCAAAATTGGACCACTATATCTAGTTGTCATGGGAACAATCGGTACAAAAACAGTTTTTTTTAGAATATCTTTTTTGTTTCTAAAGATGTCAAAGATATACCTATTGTGCGTTATAGTATGTACTTGTAAAATTTTATCAAAATCGGGTGACTATATATTATAGCTGTCCTAGAAACAATCGGTCGAAAATTAAGTTTCAAATCAACCTTTCTTTCGAGTTTTACTATAAAAAGGAATTACACAACTTCCACAACTTGCTTCCAAGCACAACCCGTTAGAGATCCTTTTGACTTTGATGAGATACTTATATTTATTCATTCTCTGAACATCATCTATATTTTTGCTAATTTCCACAAAGTCTCAACTTGTATAGCCGATAAAAGTCTTCAATTGTGGTCCCTAGGTTTGAAATGTATAGCTATAGCTTATTTGTAAACAAATAACAAGTTAAATAATATTTACTTAATATAAATATTCATTCCAAACAGCAGCTGACAACATAAGCACTATCAAAAACTAAAAACAAGTAAGATTATAAAATGTTTTTAAAAACACGCGCAATAAACAAATATTCCCATCTTATTTTAAGTAGACTGTATGTTTTTATTTTTATAAAAAAAACTACTGAGTCTTATGGATCGACTCTGAAAAGCTTTTTAAAGTAGACACGATTACTTAAACTGATTGTTAATACGCACAACTATTAAGTATCGCTTTTATTTTAAATCTACAAAATTTCTAAAGTATTATATATACACACTTATATACCTAAAGACACAACTAAAGCTCTAGTACATATGTGTCTATTGAACCTCGATCGAATTCCTTGAACAAAATACAACAAAAAGAGAACATACAAAAGCAACTCAGAAATTTGCATGTCTAATGACTTGTGTTTATATTTATGCAGTTGATTTTGAAATTTATTTTGCGCTTTAGTTGCTTTTTGCCGTTTGCCTTCAGTTGTAAGCGAACAATTTTGAAATCGGATGTCGTGTCCAGTTGCAGCATATAGACATGACATCGGTATATCTGGTCAGATTGGCTGTGATCTGTACGCAGATAACCAATTTTATAAGATTACATTCACCCTTTGTGATTGAGTCTCTAATGGTGTGCATTTGCTTTGGTGCCATTATAGGCAAATACTTGATACTGATGTAAAATTGTGTTATAAACTCAACATGTAAATAATAAAAAAACGCAAGACGGAAAACTTCCTTTAAATAGAACTTATAAAATTGTATTTGTGTATGAAAAGTGTGTAAGAATAGAACTTAAACTTAAGGCTTCTCAATCAAATGTATATAGAATGCTGGATTCTGCACTACACTCATTTCCTTAAAGTCACCATAGAGCTTGTGCTTGCCCAGGCTGCCAAAGATTTCACTAAGGATTTCCGTGAAACGCTTCAGCTCATGGGGATAGTAGGAAAGTCGGAATTCGCTGGCCAGCTTATTGCCCTCGATTTGGTAGTCCATGGAAACCAGAGCTGGTTTACCACAATAGAATAGAACGGATGTTTTGATGTCGGCCGTATGACTTGTCTAAAAAGATATTACAATGTGCAAAGTCATTCCAAATGGGCGATTACAATTTTTACGCTCGTGCCAAAGATAATGATGATGTGTTATTCAAAAGTTTGTTTGCGTGAGATGCATTTGAATTAGTTTTTACTATTTGAAGTGACTTGCTGAATTATCAGTAAAATGATGACTAGGCAAATGTTTTGTTCAAAATCAATTAAATGAAATGTGTCGTTTAATTGTTTTTAATTGGCGCAAATGAAATTGAAATTGACGTCAACTTACATTATAGTAAATGCTCTTGGCAGGTGTTGCGCCTGTCTCTAGGATATTGTCATAGTTGCGATGATCAATCAGCAGCACACCGCCTTGCTTGAGGCACTTTTCAAAGTTCTTGATAGCCTGCTTGTGCTCACTCTGATCCCCAGAGGCATCCATCAAATGGGCAAAGGAGTTGCCTAGGCAAATGACAGCATCGAAGCCGGCGCCAATATGTTCCTGTATGTCATCGTATAGCGACAACCAATTGGCCTCCTCAATAGCTGCAGATATATATAGTAGAACCAGCTGAGGTCAGACTCATGCCCCTAACAGTTTAAAAAAAGAAAACTTACTCCATTTGTCAAAGGCGGATTCATTGCGACGATTCCAGCGCTCCTTCAATGCGTATTTCAGCATTTTGTCGGAAGCATCAACGGAAACAACCTCAAAGCCCTCTTCCAGCAGCATTATAGAGTCCACTCTAAAGTTGTTTCAAGTGTGAAAATATCTGTTTATGTAGATAGCGAGCATTGTGTCTTACCCCGTGCCACATGCCACATCCAGAACACGTTTGCAGCCCTTCTGACGCAGCAAATCAACCAGGAAATTCTTATAGTTGTCCGTGCGCGAATTCTTATCACCGATGAAAATTTCCCAGACCTTGGCTGCCTTGCCATCAGCATACTGATCCCTCACTCCTTCGGCTGAGATGCCATCCGATCGGGTGACAAAAACACTATCTGCGGACGTAGTCATTTTTTTTCAACGATTAGCACTGGACAACAGATCACACTGTAATAACTTTTTGATGTGCGGCCACTTTCCATTAAATCTCCGGGCAGTTCAATCACAAGCAGCTGCTCTGCACACACACACTCACACACACACTACTATTCAGCCGTAATCTTATCACTACGCTACGATTTTGACCCGTGCGGGGCAGCGGCTCCGCCAAGCGCCAAACGCCAAACAGCAACATCTGCTTCAAATGTAAACGTTTTGAATGATTTTGCTTTTTAGGTTTTTTTTTTTGGCAGTGACCTGGCTTTGAACTTGTTATGATTAACGGAGATTGAATTGAATTCAAATAATTGTAGAATTTGGCAGCAAACTGTCCTGTTCTGGTTTACACGTTCGGCAAAATATTGCGGAAGTGAATTCAGCTTAAAGGGTAGAACTTTCAGTTTTCTTAAGAAATGAATTTGCCTTCGATCTAGAATAGAATTTATTTGGCAATGTGATGTGTTCCCATTTCTGATTGCAGTCAAAATTATTAACAATAACTATCAATTATAAAAAATGCACTCAAAATTTCATATAATATTCGTTTATTTCAATTAACTTAATAAATATTGCACTGCGTTGAAAACTAGGAGTAAATGTTTGTTTTAAAATTGGTTTTCATATTGCACCTTGTTTTTAGTTGAAGATTTTAAACTTAAAAGCTAATGTCACGAGTTCGTTTATGTATTATTATAAGCATATTAAAAGTATAATAATATCAATCAAAGATTACGTTTCGCAAAATAATTATAAACAGCTCAATGATAATAAACAAAAGCTACAAATTATATTGGGAAACATAAGCCGTCATAAGATTCTTAAGTTTTACATAATATGTATATGTTATGCTTGAGTAGGTGTATGCAGATATGTTATAGTTAGAATAACTTAAGAACTAACTAAGGGATTTGAGTATTATATTCAAATTCTATGGCAAATACCCCAGCGAATCCTCGAGAGATGCGCTAACAGCACGCATTGATTGATAGCTGGCCATGCGGCTCTTGCTGACATTGCTCCGTATGGAGGCAGCCTTCTCCAGGGCTTTGATATTGATCAAGAGATCATCAGCACTGCAGGATTTCTGAGAAGCAGCGCTGGAACCAATGTGTAGTGGTATGATCATGGCATTACCATTGCCAAGACGATCGTTGCTAAAGGAATCGCGTGGTCGATACATGGATCTATGCGAGGATGCATTCGAATGGCAGCTGGCAGCGCTGTTACGCATAACTGGCTTCTGGCTAAGCACCGGCGGACAGAGGCTCTTGATGTCCGTCGTCTGACTTAGTTTCATGTCCGCAAATACAGCAGCCGCCTCCACGCTCTTCTTTACGCTGAGCGCCTCATGCGGCTGTACCGGCTTACTGTTGCCACTAATCGTAAATAGTTCATAGTCCAATCCCAGCTTCTCTGACGTCTTAGGCTTAGTCGTTCTTGACTTGTGCTGTTGATTCAACGAATCCTCGCTGACTGTGGCAGCGGCATTGGCACGCTGACGTCGATGGGAACGCTTGCAGTAGCATTTGCTGGCACTGATGCAACTGTCCGTATCGCACCAGGTGGTTGTCTCCGAGTTCGAATTAGCCGAGTCATGTTCTAGTGTGCTGCTGGGCTCCTCCTCCACCATGGAACAGTAGCATTTCTCATCCGACTTGCACGATATCAGCGAATGCCGATTAGCAGCTCCAACATTGCCCGATGGCTTTCTTGGCATGGCCAGTGCCATGTTGCGCTCATTCTTCTGGCGTAGCTTATGGTTCAGATGCTCCGTGCGCAGGCTGCAGTAGCAACGATCTGCAGAGGCGCAGGTGCAGGATTCGGAATCGTAGCTGCACTCCGAACATGAGACATATCTGTTTAACGAAAATTGTAACCAAATGCATCATAGTTACCCTAGTTAAGTACTTACCCACTGCTGCTGTTCCGATTGAGTCCATGGAGCGCGTGCTCATTTCGCACGACGGATACATCGGAGCCGCTGGTGGCAGCTCGATTGCGTTGATGCTGCTGCTGCTGAGAATGGCTTTGGCTAGTTGGCGGTCCAATGATAATGGGTGGTGTCAATCTGCGTTTGGACTGCTTGGACTCAGCCTCGATGGGTGCTTGGGATTCCTTGGTGCGCGCAGGCTTGGCCAATTTGCCGCGACAGGAGCGAAACTGTCCTAGTTGAAAGACTTTCTTAAGGCTTTTAGTGCCAAAGAAGAAGCTCTTGGGTTTCTTCTGCTGTGGTACATAAAATATGGCTTAAAGTTTAGTAATTGTAGCCTTGAAGTTGGAGCAGCTCCTACCTGAGAGCCATTTACACTGGGCTTGCGTTTCTGCTTCTTTTTCTTTTGGCGCCGCATAATATTCTTGGAGCGCTGAAAGAGTTCGTCCTGGGTAAGTGTAACGGCTAGCTTGAGCAGGAACTCTTTGTATATAGGCTTCAGATCGTTAAAGGACATGCCATCAGCATCGATTATGGCATAGAGTATATCATCCAAGGAGTGCAGATTCTCGTGCAGCCGAAATTCATTAAACAGTTCACTGAAACCAAGTGGGGAACTAGAAGCACAATTCAAACGATGCCAATCAACCAAACCAAACCTTTTCACCAAGGTTGCAAACAATGTTAAGCCAACCCTCAGGCCAGCACCAGCTATTTAACTGATCCTGGCCCCTTTGGTTAGTATAAATACTCACCCTCCACCGCCACCGCCCAATTTGCCGGAATTCGTACGACGTGCCGCCCTCGACTTATAACGGGTCAGTCCACCGGTGTTCAGAAAACTGCCTGATCTGGGTATAGCCACACGCGTCAATATATCACCATCGCCAGCGGCAACAGCTGATCCCACGCCCACATTGCCGCTCACCAGCTCGCTCAGCTTACGGGCATTGGCATGAAGATTTGGGTTGGGCAACGTTGGCTTCTTTGTATGCACATGCTGATGATGCATTCGATTTACATGTCCATTGCTGCACACAATATTATTGCTGCGGCCGGAGACGCTCTTGTAGCCGGTTACATTTGGAGCAGGCACTGGCGGTGCACGCTTGGTCTTGTGGGATTTACGTTTACGCTCCTCCGTGGAAGTCTCAATCTCGGCCGCTTCATTGATCACATTGCTGTTGGAGCTGAGCGAGCTGCTCGACACGCGCTTCTTGCGTGTTGAGCGTGATGGAGTACCTGCGCCCATGCCCATTTGCTTGGGACTCAGCCCAGCTAAGCTGCCAGCACTGCTGCGAAAGGAGCTGCGTCGTCCACTCGTACTAGGCATTATCTGGGATCTCGACAAATAGTTGGAGTTGGTCAGCGCCGAGCTGCTGGCAATGCTGATGCAACTGACGCCATTCTGCTGACGTGGCGTGCGACGCTTTGTGCTCCGATGCGAATTGGTGCTCACATGTGCCATCAGGCTCTGGTAGAGTGTGGCCGCAATGACAATGGCATCCTCGGTGCTCTTGCAGATGAAGGCGTGGCATTCCAGAATCTTTGGGGCGCTGGCAGAACGCATGACGACTGCAAATATGGGCGCATGTATATGTTCGCTTTGCTCCACAGCCAATTGCTCAATGGCGCTGAGAATAGAATTAAATATTTAAATAAATTTAACTAGCTTTAATGCTCTTAAAGAAATAATTGATTTTCTTATACAAAATCTATTGAATATGGACATTTTTTGGGCTGTTGTTCATATGGTAGTTACATTTATAGAGCGTTAAGCGCCAAATCGGCCGAAAAAAGCGACATATCTTTTTAATTTTGAGCAACTCTGGGGTTTTAAAGAGGAGACCAAAAAATAAAGAGATCCGAAGTTTCATGCATTCAAAAAATCACCTTTCATTCAATTCCAATTATCTCAAGAACGAATTGAGATAAAATTCAATAAACCCAAAAACAAATTGAGATGAAATTCTGAAAAATATATATATAATATTATTCTCAAAAATGTACTTGATCTCTAAAGATCCTTAAATTATGAAAGCTATGATTTTTTAATTATTCATGGAAAAATACCAAAATTTCAGTAACATAACATGAAGATTAAGAAACCAGAAAGTTGGACAAATATTGTAATTCGACTATATCAAACCAGATTGTCTTACACAACAAGAATGACAATATTAAAGTATACCTTGCAAATATATTTAAAAGTATCCAACACTGTCTCGCAACTCACCTCAGAGGCTGGAATAATGCAGTCTTGTCTATGTTGTCGGGATCGGTAATGAGAGGCAAAAAAGCCGCTCCTCCATCCGAATCGGATATAACAAATTTAACCGCCGACCAAACGGCAATATTATGAAATGGTGTTACATTCAAATCGCTGTCTTCGTTATTCATTTCGTGATTGCTGCTCGTGTTTGACAAAGTGCTGGTTTTGATGCGCAATCCTGAAGCACAAATATCCAAAGAACCTGATTTTAGTTTCTGCATAGAAGGAATTGGGAGTATTAAAAAAGAATGAGAAACTTAAGAGCCTGATCGAACTTACCTGCTTTGTAACCTCAGCTAGATAGAGCTGACGCAGTGGCTCTTGCAGTCCTTGCAGACTGGTCACCTTGTCCTTCAGCGGCAGGCAGCCCAAGCATGTGACATCAAAGCTATTTGTCGCATCCTTGGCCACATCGGTGAAGAGCTGCTCGATTTGAGCCTGGACGCTGTTGCTTATGCGTTGCACATCATTCTTGGCCGCCTCGGCCAGCACCTTGGCCGACTCGCTTGTCTCCTGCAGGAAGCTGCTTAGCGAGCGAGGACTATCGCCCGCCGTGCTGGCCAGCTCACTACGTCCATACATGATGATGGAACGCGTGCGATGCGATCCCCTGGGATCGTCGAGGCGGTTGCTACGCATTGATCTGTTAAGAAAATTTAAAATATATTATTTGAATTATTTTAAAAAATTAGAAATATTGTTTACTTTATAATCTTTGCTACTAATATCCCTGTCAATCAATAATAAAGTAATATTATACGAAATCGGTGAAGTACGTTTCGAATGATGTATTGTATAGATTTGTAAAAAAGAGTTTAATCGCGATCGGATGAGAAACAAAAAAGTTTGATACAATAGTTTTCCGCGAATTTTTCATATTTCCCGAATTTCCAGAATATACCAAAATCTTTTCTAAGTGCACATTTTCGGCGTGAGATATAAGCTGTGTGTAAAATTCAGCTTTCAAACTCTTACGCCTTGGACTTTGGAATGATTTATAGATTCTTCAGATGATAAACTGCTTAGCTACTTAAGGAATTCAATTCAATATATAAATCAATTAACATACCTTCAATCTAAATATAGATCTTTTTAAAGTTAGAACTCATTTAAATGCGACTTAAGGTCAATAGTCAAGATAATATTTTAAAAATATTTGACATTTACTTCAATGTGTGATACATTGTTCAACTTATACATATTGGAAATACATATGTATATTTGCACATTTTCAAAATTCCATTAAAAATTGCATGCCAAATGTTGTAAGAGATTTAATTGGTTCTCTGTTTGTTATGTGCGACAAAGTTGAAAAGTTTTGTGAAAGTTTCACTGATTAGCTTAAACGAGTCACTAAATAACTTAGCATGTCTAGTATGTCTGTGTATGTGCACATTTGATGAACATATGAGCTTACTATATATATGTAGTATGTTGAGTATATAGTATGTGTATTAATGGTTTATGTTTATGAATTGGCACGTTGTTGTGGATTGGGAACAACAACATCCTGTTGGAAGAGAAGGGAGCCACATAAAAAAAAAAAGGGGAGAAATGATAAACAAATGATACAGTGTATGCTACTTTGGCTTGAAGAACATACACACGCACCCATACGTGAATGAGCTGGCAGACGCAGCTTGTAGTGTTCCCAATAGAAGACATTTGGTTTACCGCTAGTTGACATCAAATCAGAAATGTTTCGTTTTTGGGTAGAACGTTGTTTGGCGCGGCCGAGAGTATTTTGAATATGAATGAAGATGAGGATGATGATGATGATGATGATGATGATGACAACAACGCCACCGCCAAGAGTCGATCATGGTTAACAAAAGTTTTCTTTTTTAATCAATTAAGTGGTTCACTTGGCGAATGTATGTCAAAGATATCGATGAATATTTATTCATAAGAGCAAGTGTTGCTTGTTTCTCTCCCTCTCTCTCTCTCTCTATCTCTTTAACTCGGTATATACCACACTCTCTTGCTCTGTCTAACACTTCCACATGCAACTATCTCCACTTTGTATCTTCCAAGCTTTGCTTAACATTTTGAACTAACTGTTTATTTGTTGCTTATGGAAATTGAAAACGGTAAAAAAAAACGTCGATGCGATGTCTATTTATGAAATGTCTTTCCCAAGTATCTCATATGTATCTACGTATCTATGCATCTAACTTTAGTTGGGCTTGTCTGTATTTCTCTTTAATGCTTCGAGAACGAAAGTGCTTCATATTTAACTGCTGAAAGTTTTAATATTTATAAATAAACAAGCTTTTATTTGAAGCTATCATCCTTAAGTCAAAAATATGCGCCAGTGAATGTAAAGCTAGTTCATTTGAAATTTATCTATCTTTTGCTTATTTATTGCTCATTTGCAAAGTTTGCATTGTTTGAGAAACTAAAAAAGTCAAATTTCGCGATTGTGATACACAAAACTAAACATTTCAAATATTCAGACCGGTTTCCGATTACCTTTAATTTCCGAATACCTTTTAGGCCAAAATGATTTTGTTTTTTTTTTTTAATGAAACAGCAACCGTTATTTGTTATGAATTTTGGTTTGAATAGTTTTCAACTCGAAGATAAAACTTTTCAAAAAGCTTTTTTGAATTCATAGAGGCGTTACCTGCTCCGCCTCACCCATTTTCTACAAGCGAGAAAACATAACGAAAAACGTGGACTAAGTTTTTAAAAATCATATTTTAAGATCAAAGAAGTTTACAATTGAAGTTTTTATAATATATACCTTTCTTTACCGTTACCTTTGCATGTTAAAGCAAAGAATTTATATTCCCTAATTCATTAATTTTTTGGAGCTGCTCTACATTTGAGATGTATAATCTTGATTTTCGACTTCAAATCTGGAATTCTAGATTTAGATTCCAAATTATTTGATCGGAATCATAAACATACACATAACTTCTGCTTTTACTCACCTGGAATCGTCAAACATTAGATCGATTTTAAGTTTGTATATCGAATTTCGACTGACACTCGAATTGTTCTCGAGCTGATCGCCGTCCAGTAGCCGAAAGCCGGAGGAGTTGCTATTGTTGCTGGGTGGTTTGCGGGTGCGCACTGAGTTCATTTTTGGAACAGCCACAACTGTTTGGGTATCGACTTTGCAGGAGGTGACCATCATCGAGTTCAAGCCAAAAAGTAGACGCGAAATGCAGCTGAAGAAGTGTGGCAGTGGCAGTGGCAGTGTCTGTGGCAGTGGCACTGTCTGTGGTGCATGCCACTTTGCCCCTTTGCTTAGCTGCTTGCCTGCTGTTTTGTTGGTTTGTTTTACGCTGTGTGCCTGGTGGTTTTTTATTTGGCTGCAATTTGTGTGCAATTAGCGGCAAATGAATTTCAATTATGCACATTGAACGTTAATTTTCAACATTTTTGTTAAGCGAAATAATTGTTGGCATTACACAAGCACACACAGACACACACACACACACATAGATACTGCACGAGATTTTGAATTTAACACTTTGCATAGGGCGCACAGCAGCTGAGGATTTCGATGATGATGATGATGATGACGATGATGACGGCTCCGAGGTGTTTGTCTGGCGTGTGTGTGGCCAATCGAGTTGGCTCATTAATTAGCGGCTTGCGAGACTATAAAACCGACAAGAAAAACATACAATAAACAAACTAAACATAAAAACAACAACATGTAGAAATGGATTACAATTAGATTAAAGCCGAATGTGCATATTCGTGTTTTACCTACAGGAAACACAGTATTGCAAAAGTTTAATGGTTTTTCTTTTTGTTGCTTGTTATAGTTTTTTGCATTATGTACTAGTTATTCATTTGTTTGCACTTTTGGCTGATAAATTGCGCCATAAAATGCAATTGTTATACTGCAAAAATTTTAACAATTTGCAGTTGTAGTTGGAAACAAACAAACACACAAAAATATATAAAAAAGACGGCGCACAACAAAAAAGTAGCAAACGCGTTAATTCGACGCTGTGTGTGACGCGGTTGTGGCTGCATCTATTAGATACTTTCACTACAGTAGAGATATTTGCTATAATTAGCAAATGCCGTCTGCAGCACACACAAAAACACACACACACAACAATCACAAAACACAAACACACTTTTTAAGCTTAAACTTGATACTAACATTTAGTTCTTTGTAGTTGCCACAAATTCAACTGCACTGCACAAAAGTCAACCGGGCTCTTTGAAAGAAATATAGTATTATTACTTGTTATTCTAAATCTCTTCGTACGCTCTTGAAACTCGGCATCTGAGTTCGTTGAATGCCACACAGCAACTGCGCCAACGCGTAAGCTGCAAATGTCGATGCGCGTCAAAAGTAAAGTTGAGCCAAGTCGGCTTTCAAGCCGTCCAAAGCCATTCAAAGAGCCAAGTTACCGAGCCAACTTACGACGACTCAGCAACGAAGTGAAGTGGCCAAAAGAAACGGCCAAGCCAGGCGGCGGCCAACAAACGTAACGTTCAATGCGAGAGTGCCTGTATGTGTGTGTGTGTGTGTGTGTATCTATGCACACAACAACAATAGCAATAGCAATATAATCTCTGGCGTAAGTGGGTAGCGGCACAGCTCACCTCTTCAAACATATGTGCACACATGAGTATAGCATATAATACACAGAAAGAAAACAACAAAAGTTTTTTGTATTTCTTAGGAATATCCTACCCAAAGCGTTAATATGCTGTTTTCGGATGCACCCCCCCGCACCACCGCAAATGGCAAAATCTCCCACAGCCACAGTGATAAAGATAAAGATTTGATTTTTGATACACATATATTTTTAATCAATGTTGATCGGATGCGTAAATTTCATTACGATCGGATAAATAACACCAAAGTTATGGAAGAATCTATTTCCCCCGTCTCAGCAGGCAGCAACAACTGTTTGACAAGCAGTTTATGAGTTAAGTGCACTGCTTGCTTGTGTTGCCGCTGAACTGCTTGAAGTGCAAGTTGGGAGCAGGGAGTCTCGTAGTCGGACACACTCGACTAGAGCATTCCTACTTGTTTTTGTATGAAAAAATCTTTTAATTCTCTAGTAACTTTAATCAAACTCATTTTTGCTAAGTTTGAGTATGTTTTTGATATGCTAATCAAATTATATCAACATCAGATGACTATATCTTACAGCTGCCATAGGAACAGCCTGTTGAAAAATAAGTTACATGCAGAATAATAATTCTTTGGAAAATAAAGTCCTTTTGTATAAAACATTTCTGCAAAGTACATATCGTCGGCATGAAGATAACTTTACTTTCTTGATTTTATTTCTAATAAACTATTTTTTTCTGTGTACTTATGTATATATGTATTTATGTATATCTGTGCACTTGGCCAACAATTTTGCTCTGCTGAACGCCTCAAGATATAACCACAACGCCAATATGTTGCTGGGTCTGTTGTTGTTGCTGCTGTTGCTGCTGTTGATGTTGTTGCTGCTGCTGCTGCTGCTGTTGTTGCTACTGTTGCTGATGAAGACGAACGAGTTCGCTCGAATTTTCAACACTAACAATCACTTGCCTAATGCTGAATGGTGGCTTTATGTACTGAACAATGTTGCTATTATTGTTTTGACTTGCCTGTATGTTATTTTGTCAGTCTGTGAAACAACAACAACAACAACAACGACAACAACACACTGCAACTAATTTGCATAGATGAATGGCTTGGCATTTACGCAAAGATTTTGATGCAATGCCCTCTGCTCGAGTTCAGCTGCAGTCGCCCAATGTCAATACCAAAGTTGGAATTGACCACAGCTGCCACTGCCGGTGAGTGGCATAAGCTGTTGCCAAGTTCAACTGGATTTTGGTGGATTTGGAGTGGTGCCCAATCCCGGTTTTGCCAGTTGCATTGTGATGAAGATCATTGGCGTCGGCGGCGACGACGACGGCATTTTTCAAAATCAATGACCATGGTTAAGTATGTACACAATAATTGGTGCTGCCAGTTTACACGTTTGTCTGCCTAAGTATGCAATATTTTAAATTGCATTTTTTATGTTTCAAGTTGAGTGCAGTGTAGCATAAAACTACACCTTAATAGAATATAGGAAAATGGTAGGAGAAGGTACAATTTAATGGCAAACTGGTTTTCAGACATCTTTCCATTTCCGAACACTTTTCATTCCGTATTGTTTTCGTTTTTGTTTTGCTTGTTTTTCAAATGAATAGGTATCGAATTCGGTTTTTGAACATGTTTTGAATAATTTTTCAATCAATTTAATTCAAGGGGAACACGACTAATTGCATATGTTTCGTAGATTATGTAAATAGTAAAAATCATTAAATAAAACTAATAATAAATTAAAAAAATAAAACTACTTGAACATGTTTTCCAAACTATCTACTTAAGATAACTATGATGACCTTTCTTCTGCCAGTTTCATATAAAAATCTTGTTTTTTTCTTTACTTGCGAACTTTATTACCCAAAGCTAGTGTTCAACTTTCATCTTACATTACATACAATTACAATCTTGAATGTCAGCTAAAATGTTCATCACAATCAATAAATTAAAAAAAAAAGTACTTGTACGTGTTTCATTCACAAGCAAAAACTTTGCATCTAAAACTTTCCTTTAGATTAAAGCTGTCATATAGATGTGAATTTGAATATGTTTGTATTAAATACATTAATATGTATTTAGATATTTGTGCCTTACTTTAAAAAACAAACACGATATAGTTTCATTTATATTTTATTCCGTATATGCTGAAAATTTACATAATTAATTTGTGCGGCATTCGTTTTGCAATTGATCGGCTTATGATGCTGTTCGAAAATTGTAATTTGTGTATTCATAAGATAACAGTTCAAAGTTAGGACTAATTAAATTGTTTTACATAAAACAAACAGCTAATAGACGGCCATTGTGTAGATGCGTTAACAATAAACAAAAAAATATATATAAAAATAACTCTTACTTTTATGTCAGTTGGCGGCAGCCCCTGAGCATCTGACCATGGTGGCCCAACAGAGAGTTGGCCGCTTTTCATTTCATTTTGGTTAGCCCAGAAACAGTTAAAAAGATGCCCAAATGCCGATTGAAAAAACCTGTATTTAAGATATATCGGAAAAGCAATAAACACTGCCGTTTATAACTGTTAACTGTTTGTCTTATGATAAGTAGATAGAACTTTCGAGCAGCTTTTACTTTTTAGAAGTTGTTAACTAGCATTTTCGATATGGGATAGAGAGATGACCTGTGTCTATGCTACTTAAGTATATATCTGTTATATCTAGAATACAAATTAACCTGATAAAAACAATTTCTGTATAAGTATGTTATCATATTTTTACTGCCTGTTCCCATTAAAAATGGTAAAAAGGGAGTTATAAAGTACTGCAAATGTGTGTAACAGGCAGAAGGACGCATTTCCGACTAAAGCCGAGACGAACTAGCCATGTCCATCTATCTGTTCGTCTGCCCGTCTGTCTGTCTGTATGAACGCGTCGATCTCAGAGACTATAAGAGCTAGAGACACCAAACTTATCATGCAGGTTCCTGTATACCATACACAGATCAAGTTTATATCAAATTTCGGATGCACCCCCCGCAAAAAACTCCCACAGCCACAATTTTAAAGATAAAGCTTTGATTTTTGGTACTCATATATGTTTAATCAATGTTGATCAGCTGTGTAAATTTCAACACGATCGGATAAATAGCACTAAAGTTATGGAAGAATCTATTACCCCCGTCTCAGCAGGCAGAAGCAACAGTTTGACAGGCACTTTCCAAGATAAGTGCGCTGCTTGCTTGTGTTCTCGCTGAACTGCTTGAAATGCAAGTTGGGAGCAGGAAGTCTTGTAGTCGGGCATACTCGACTAGAGCATTCTTACTGGTTTAAACAGATTAACAGATCCTAGCATTATATGTATCTAAACAACAGTATCTAATGTATTTGTGCCTTACTAGCAAAAATATATTTGATGTGATCTCACATACATACATATAAGTAGGTATGTATGTATTTATGTACATTTGTGAGTATCAATATCATGTTGTAGTCGACTGCGTAAAATGGCAATTGCTTTATTTTGTTTTTTTGTTTTTTTCTGTTTTGTTTTGTTTTGTTTTACTGGCGGATGGTTGGGCGCCGCTAATGTAATTTATCTAACAAATAACATGATCATGATCATCACTTTCTCTGTCCAATTCTCTTGGCTTGTCTCTCTCTCTCTTTAATTGTTTTAGGTTTGTTTTATTTAATCGCAGTCGCAGTCGCAACCACAACAATTTAAAAATTAGTCGTACATTTTACTATACTACGCTGTCTATGCCTATGCCGAATGCAAGCATGCTTGAAGATACAGATACAGATGCATACGCACATCTACAAGTGGATTGTAACATGCCCCCAACCCCTACCCCCACCATTCACTCTGTCGGATACGCTTGATTCCTTGGCGCGCCTCTTGTGTCTAACATTGCGTATCTGACAAGCGCTTGGAGCGCAGACTAAGACAAAGGTTTTATTGCATTGAAGTTGCGATAGTTTCGAATTATTTTCAAAACAACACGATACCAAATTATCACGTATATAGAGTTTTGTTCGTTACTATAGACTCTATAAGATGTGTATGTAACTTAAAAACCTTACGATTAAGTTCGTTAGTTGCTCTGGGAACTCGTGAGATGACTCGAATGCACCTCTGTTTCTAAATACTTATACTTGGTACAGCCGATTTTTTCGATCCGAATCGGATCGGACCACTATAACATATAACTGCCATAAGAATGTTCGGTTGACAAATAACTTTTTGTATGAACCACCTTTTTGTTATTTTTAAGATAACTCAACCAAACCCACTTCAATCTAGTTTAAGCTTATTTCATAAAAATCGAACTACTATATCTTCTAGCTGTCATATGAACGATCGGTTGAAAATAAGTTTTTGTATAAAAAACTTTTGTGTTTTTCAAAATAAGTCGACCAAACTCACTTCATCTAAGTTAAAGAACGTTCTGCACATGTTGACAAAATTTCAGCAAAATCGGACGACTATATCTTCTAGCTGCCATAGGAAGAATCGGTTGAAATTTAAGCTTTCTTAAAGGGTATATACTTATCAACATTTCTTTCTGTTTTCTCTTAATTGCATTAACTTCAGTTAACTATTGCATTCTAAAGTAAAGTATCTACTTTCAGATCATATAATTCAACTGGAAATTATTAAGCAATTTTGAATTCAATCATGAAATGTGCTTTAATTGCACAAATTTCACTAATGTGGGCAATTATCCTCTTTATCGGGATCTGACTTTCATCTGTCGCGTACTTAACTTCATATCTCTAGTGTTTAAATTTGGGTTATTTTGTGTTGGCGGCTCATCAACTATATGAAATTCACATTGCGTCACGAGCTGCCTGGTCTCAACAGAAACACGAAAATAATGCACAACAATTGTCACATTGTGCTACACATTACGGCATTTCTCTATTACTTCTTCTATTTTCAACACGTTTCCACTATTTGACAATAGAAACTGACAAAACATTTCGTGCAAGTAAAGTTTGCAATGCAAAGATGTTGCGCATATTAAGAAAATTATAAATATAATAAGTTCGTGTTCGGCTTTAACTGCTCGCCCAAATTGATTTAGCAATTGTATTATAACAATTATACAATTAATATAACATTTAAATAAAAATTCAAATTTTAAAATTTATTAATCTATTGATAAGTTTAGTGAAAATAACATACATTATGCATATAATACTTTGCTTAAACATACATCTACTAAATAGTTGTATGCAGAGGTACTTATTAAGACAATAAATGAGACGGTAGGTTTGTCCGAACAATGCACCCATAAGGTAAGCATTACGGCGTACATAATGAAATCCAACAAAGAAATTGCTCAAAAAGCGTGACGCGTGCCGCTGCTGATGAACTCTGCGCCATAAATTGCCAAGAGTATCTACTATATGTATTGTACATACATACATATAATTCATTGTAGTGCATATACATATGCATATCTCTTGGATATAGCATAAAGTTTAACTGGTTTAAACCTTAGCGGTACTTGAGCACACCAACAAAAATTCTTATGGAAATTTATTAGGCATCAAATGCGTTAAACAGCTTGTTGAATAAAAATTTTCGGTATATTTTTATTTCGATTGCATGCAAATGTAGGCTCTAGCTGTTAATTTAACAATTTTCCATGTTTTTTCTTTTCTTCTTTTTTTTTTTTGGTTGCACTAAGCGACTTTCATTTATTTCGGTCAGCTGAGTTCAAATGGCGCGTGCTTTGTGGGTCAGTGGTGTTCCACAGCACACCACACTCATCCCAACTCTCAACTACCAAACTCCAAATAGCACATTTGGAGGCGGCAACAACCACGCCAACTTGCTGCAAAATTATAGGTGCTTGGAGTGCTCATTGACACCATCAGATTGTTGGTTAAGGCTGTTGGTAACTGTTCTCTTATTGTTGTTTCTACTTGATGCCGTTGTTGTTAGATCTTATCATAATTCTACTGCTGAGTGTGGATAGTTTAACACATTTCAGGGAAAGTTTTGCACCCGCATATAGTTCCTTAATTGCGCATTGTAATCAAAATTATTAAAAATTTGAAATTTCGAAAGATTTTTGTTGAATTAACAGTAGCTTTTTGAGATATAGAAAACTTTTGGTTAGCACTGAAAAGAGCAAAGTTAGCTAGATATTTTTGCCTACAAAATATCATGAAAACGTTATTAAAAAGTATGTTAACTATCAAATCATGATGATCTTAATATCAATCCAATACACGTAATCCACAAATGTAACAAGCCAGATTTCAGTTTAGATAATTAATTCAAAACATCTTAACTTGTACGTCCAATTACGCCAGTTTTATTAGCACATTCCCATAAGTAGCTCGATAGATAAAACAGTTAAGTAGCAGTAAACTGGTGATTGGAAATGTCTCGACGTGCTTGCAAAAACTTGTATACATATGCCTACTTACGAGTATGAATGTATGTACATATGTATAATACCATACATTCATCCCGAGGCGAGGAGTTATGGCTGTGACCCACCTTTAGAACTGGAAGCCAGCGGGCAGCGAACAAGTTGCACTTGCAGCTGCCACAATCTGCGCATCGATGCTCCAGTTTCTAAACCACAGACCTGTCACGCAGCCGCTGCAGCAATAGAGGAGAAAATCGGAAAATAATTGCATGAAAACTCGAGATGCCTCCTTGAAAGAAGCTGCGGACAGCAAATGCGGCCAACGGACAAAGCGCCAAGCGGCAAGTGGCAAGTGGCAAGTTGCAAGGCAACTGAAACTGAACAAGCTGAGCAGGAAAAATGGTTTGCCGATCTTGTATCAATTGTATAGACTAGCATAAGAAATCCCGCTAATCGAATGATTGTTTCTTTCTGCACATTAATGTGGCATTTACTTCTGCCTCCCATATATGAACAATAGAGACAAAGTACAGTTGACGTGTGCTCTTCCAATGGCACTCGGACTCGTACTAGTATTTAATGATGCGCGTAATGCGTGTTTAATTAGAACTGACAAGTTCGTTTAAGATGCCTTCTAATGCAATTCTATATACTTTTTTTTAACTGTTAATAAAAATATTTTTTAATTTAGTTAATGAACCGCTCTGTTGACCTAAATACAACAATTTATGTGATAGATAGAAAAACATCACATCTCTACTGCTCAAAAGTGAATGCTTTTATACATACATATCTATAAAATAAATAAAAATGTTGAATCAATTAAAGGAATAGCATTTAAGTAGTATTTTAAATAAATGAAAATAATGCAGCTTCTACTGCTTAGCCAACTAGTCGTATGGGTAATATTATGTAAAGCCTCTTCATTTTAAGCTGCATACTCAATGTTTCACATTCTTTTGTACAATGAACACAGAAAGATAATTATAAATCTCGAGAAACATAATTTACTTACCTAATTTGCATTGTAATTAGCTATTTCTAAAATCCATGCTATAAACATTTTCTTGATAGATCCAGTAAAGTTTATTTCTCGCTATGCTCACAATCATCAAATCTTGAATATTTTAAAACAACATTTATTTGCTTTTCTGCAATTATAGTCTGCACTTTGTTTTTCTTGCCGTTTACACGTCTTTCGTTATTTAAAGCACTCGACGACTATTTGGTAGCTTTTTGAAATTTTCCAACCGAAAAGCTGCAATGAAAACTGCAGCCGATTCAGCGACCGAAGCGCGTGAAGTCAATAACGAGACTAACTGCTCAAGAGCAATTTAGCAGCTTCCAGAGCGGCATTAAAGTCCAGTAAGATTCGAGTTTAGCTACGCAGAAGCTGAGGTGAAGACGGCTAGAGGTAGAGGCAGAGTCTGAGGCAGATGCAGAGGTGGAGGAAGATGAAGAGGCAGCTGAAGAAGCAAATGCAGAGTCAGATGCACATGCAGAGGTGAAGGCAACGGCTTTGGGGTTATGTGTAATGTAATCTTGGCATGCGTTGGATTCATCGCTGGAGGCTGTTGACTGACGGTTGCCGGCTGATAGAGACAGCTGATGGGGATTAGCCAAAATTCGTTGTGTCTGGTGGCTTATGGCCATAATGAAGACACTAATAACAGCAATTTATAGTTGTTATGTCAACAATAGTTTTATTTTGTTTTTTTGACAATAAGCAAATGTTAAGGAAACAAAATAATGTTTACATGACAACATGAGCTCGCTTAATAAAGGCTACACCAAATATTTGAGCATGACAATTAGTTAGCCTTCTTAAAAGCAGAACTTTTCTTTTTTTTATTGGAGCAGGTCAGCAGTCAGCTAAAGCCTATACCTGTCCACCTTGACCACAGATCCCAATTTCCCAATTTCCCGTCGCCGAAAAGTGGAAAAACCTGCGTGGGCACTGCCCCAAATTGGCGTGTGCCCAATTGGGAACATGCGAGTAGATTTGACCAATATTTGAGTGAACCGTTAGTCTGTCTAAAGCTTTACCGCGCCGACCACCTTCAGCTCATATTAATTTATGCCTGGCCCGGACCAACTCTGCCAATAGTTACAGCCACCTGAATGTAAACAGGTTCGCTACGCGCATTTCGTTTCAAAATGGGTCAATCTTTAAGAATGCTGTTGTCAGAATCTTTGGCGGCTGCTGCCTCAAAACAAGTGACGTGCTTTGGTGCAGCCCCACAAAAGATGTGCTAGCTCCTTGGCTGTTGTTGTTTTTCTGTTTTTTGTGTTTACTGGAAATTGTGTCAGTCGATCGGGGCGGCAGGTTCTACTAAGTTTGTTTGGGAGGATTAGTTGTCCGAACAAAGTTTCTTTACAGACGGCTGCTGGATACCAAAAAGTGTGTCTTTTGCAATTGGGAGCACTACAAGTTTATGGTTAACGCACACGCCTATAGCTGGATAGCCTATTTTATGTTGGCATCCTGTTAAATGGTCTTATAATGAGTGCTGATGATAAAGAAAGATATAGGTCAGTTCCTTATGTTATTTTTAGATATATAATTTGTAAGCAGTATGAGTTTTCAAAGAAATTATTGCTTTCATCTTTCAGGGAATTCATTAGTAGTTATTAAATCAAAGAGACAATATTACTTGTACTCATAATAAATCAGAAATTTAGGGGGCAGTCTTTCTTATATATAGACGAATATTGTACAGGCTCAATAAACTCGTACTATTTTTTGCTTTGGGGCAAGAGCTTTAATATTAAACTGAACAAATTATTGTAGAAAGGAAGATGATAACAAGTATTTTTAAATATCTGAATTTCAGCGCACAATTGTTGGTTGACATTCGTAGGCTGTCTGCTATAAATGTGACAGTAATATATCATCTACCTTTCTAACAGAAACTTAACAGCGGCCAGTTCTGTTAAGACAGCAGCTCAACAGAGCGACAGAAGTCACCTAAAAGTATGCAGTTACTTTTTGTAACATGGGCTCGTTCTGTTTTAATTGGTAATATACACTTTATGCGTCAATTCTAGATATTCACTTATTAATCCTATCAATAAATTTAGAGTTAAACACAGGCAAACACATTTTCATATAAATGCTGCAATGTCATTTGAACTGCTTTCATATCAAACAGCTTCTGAATGTGAATGCACATCAGCAGTGCGTTTTCCATTCTGTAAAGTGTGGAGCAATCGATAACATAACATTTTAAGCTGCAGCCTGCTGACATGCCACAGTTTTTTTTTAACGACACTTTTGTTGAATTTGTTGCATACATCACGGGACCGTTAATTTTCAAATTGTAAAAAGCCACAAATGCCGATTTGTGTTCGCCTTGCTGGTTGTGGTAGTAATTAACCGAATGTTTGAATTGCAACATTGGATTACTTAATTACGAATTTTGTCAGAAACTTAAAAACGATTTTGCTAATGCTATAATGGCGCTTTTTGTGAGCAGCAAAAATGTTTTTTTTTTTTAGGTGCAAAACCAAGAAACAGCATTAACTTCACGGTTGTTTGTTGCATACAACACAGCATGTCAATTTCTTGATGAATGCAATGCGGGTTCTTTCTACAGCTTTCGTACTTTTTAAGCTATTAATTAAGTGTATATAAAAATATACCTATTCGTATTTAAATTTGAATAAATTTGTAAAAACAATATTCGAAAGTTAGAGTTGTTTGCAAGAATATAAAGATTAAATTGACTTCAACAGGCATTTATATAAGCTTTATTATTTACTATAAGCTGTCAACTTTAACAAGGACTATGTATCTATATAGGTATATCGGTATATGTATATCTGTATATGCATTTATGTACGTTTAGACGTATGTCAACCAGTCAATCGAAAAATTATGTACAAGCTGTAAATTATTTTCATCGCTCAAAGATAATTAAAGCCATTTGTCGTCCCCTTATCATCCATTTAACGTCCAAAACGCATATGGCCATAGTCATCGTCTTCACCATCCCGCTTGCCAAATCTCATGTGGCCGTAGTCATCGTATTTCTTCTGGCGTTCCACTTCATCGTTGTTAACGACCATTTCTAGTTCAATGGGTATCTTGGTGCGTGGTACTGCATAAGCCTTATGTCCAAATCCGATGGATCTCTGATTACGCCTGCCACTGCCAAAGTGCACCAGCGATGATGGTGCATGCTCCTTTTCATTGAGAATGATAGCATTTGCCTCCAACTTGGACTCAAGATCACGCAGCTGCTGCTCCTGCTTGGCTGCATCCACATTCTCAGCAAGAGATTGGGCTGGCATGACGAGCATGTAGGACGTCAACAATAGCAGCGATAAGGCGCTGAAGTAGCACTTACGGTTGCTGTCTTGCAACATCTTTCCAGTTGTCTTACCTTCGAAGGAATACAAAGTAGTGTCAATGTTGCTCTGCTTTTATAGGTCGCATCCTTGGTTTTTCTAAAGAACAAAAAAAAAGGCAGTTGCACTCAGAACATCCTTCACCTTTTCAATATTCCACGGCCAATCTCGTGTCAGAAAAAATGTGTAATTCGCTTAGCCATTGTGGGAGTTTGACAGTTGATTGACGTGATTGAATCAACATAACAAATTCCACGTTTGCGCCGAGATAATTAAATTTAAACAAGTTTAAATGCGCGGGTCGAAAGATGAGTCGCTGAAATCGACAGACTGTTGATGCTGATAAAGAAAATATAAAGATGAAAGCTGATGTAAGGTTAACTCATTTTAATGAGCAAAAATACCATAATGTTTTTAAAATTCAAACTCAAATTGCTGTTTAATCTTTAACAGCACTTTTTAGTACAAATTCATAACAAAATAAAGTTGAAAGAGGCGTCAGAAACTATTCCAAAAATAAGATTCATTAATGATAGCTTTAATTAAATGTGTGCCGCCCAAATCACTTTAGATATAGCCAAGTTGCATTGTCAGAGAGCCAGGCCCAGCCAAGTTAAGACTTGTGTGTCAAGTGCTAACTCCCTCCTATTGACCGCATTGAGCCGTTTCGCTGTGTCTTTGTATGTGTGTTGTCTGCGTTAAAGAATTCCATTTGCTGACCGGATTGTCCGCATTCCAAAGATTCAATCGAATAGTAGACACACAAATACATACACCACTCCGCACACACACTAACACAAAACGAACACACTGAGGTACATAAAAGACCAAATTAACAGCTATAGAGAAAAGTATCTACGAGTTTATCAATAAACAAACCGCAATCCAAAGTCCCAGTGCCAGTCGCAGCCGCAGCCCATTGCAGCGGTCTGTTGACTTGGACACAACATACACTCTCAACTTGTCAATACTTCACAACCAGTCCCAGAGCTAAAACTACGACTACGACAACGACTCCAACCCAGAGAGTCCAACTTAAAAACCGACTGTGCAAAAAAAAAAAACAAAAAACAACACAACACAACATCAAATGTGAGCACAACAACAAAAAACCTAGGCCAAGCATTAGAAGACGAAGACAAGATCCACAATTTCCAACAACAACTACTATTCTTGTGGATCGTAGCCGGCACATTTCAATCTATACATAGCTAATGGCAACGGTGGGGAGGCAGCACCCAGTTTTGGACACTATCAGTGGTGCTGTGTGTTGTGTGTAGTGTGTTGTGTGCTGTGTGTTGTGTGTAGTGTGTTGTGTGCTGTGTGGTAACCAAGACTTACTTGCAGGTGTTTCGAGGTCTCGATTGCTGCTCACGCAATTCAACAGAGCGGTTCTACATATCGGGTTTATACTACGCTTTCAATTGGTACGATTACTTTGTCTCCACGCTTGTCCCATACAAATTCCATGTAGATATACCAGAAATATTTATGCTTCGAACTGAATATATTATCATACGTTTATCAATCTTTTTGGTACATGGTATTTCAGCATGTGGGCCTTTGTTATTATATCTAAAATGAATGAAATATAATCTTATGGTACTTTAAAAATTAATACAAGAATATAAGTACAAAAAGTTATTGATTCAAATATGCCATGTCCCCATTATATATGATATTCTTGAGAATCCGATCCTTACTACAAATTCTACAGATTATATAGCCAAAAACCGGAAAAACATATATCTTTCACAGTTTTATAGCTAGAGTAACCAAATTTAGCACAAGGGCTACTTTTCACATCCTTGATTGATCTGACTAAAAAAAATTTGACCACGCCCACCCCTGCCCCCACAAATAGGCAAAGTTTGTATCCCCACACCCCTTTAGATAGAATCCCCCAAATTTTGCGGGTTGAATTCTATTGCCCTACTAAATAGATTGTATAAAAATAATTTTGCCACGTTCTCGCCCGCCCTTGCAATCAAGCAATGTTTGTTTCTCCCAAACCTGTAGAACGGGCCCAACTAAACTTAAATTGATGGCAAAACTTGACAGATTTGAGCAAAAATACAATTGCCAAGCCCACTTCTGACTCCACAAAGAGGCTAAAAAAGAGTATATCGCAGTCGGGTGCATCCGACTGCAACGTTCTTACTTGTTTTAAGTTATATACACCGAATATTACATCGATATTTGGTTCCGATTCCGAATCCGAATGTTTTAATCTGAATCGGAAATGGGAAGAGTCCTGAATATCTCTGTAAATAAGTATAAACGATTTAAGCATGATTTATGCAAATTATACATATAAAAATTGCTGCAATTTGCTTTTATAGTCTAAGATATAAAATCCGGATCAATAATATTTATACTATCTGTCAGTTAAATTCAATTGAGCAACTTAATAATACACGTTTTATGACTATAGCAAAGAATATCTGTTATAGAAACAAAAAAACTCAATAGATAAGCCAAAAGTTTTTTCTAATATCCGTATCTAGTTTGACTTTTTGTACACTCTTGTTATTTAGTTTTTGCATTCAGGTGTGTTGTGAACGTGAGATACATTCAAATTGTTCATCCGCTAGGTAATAATAATAATGAAACGAGTTTACTTTTGGATTAATAGCTGCTTGTCTTTCGCTGCAATAACAAAAAATTTAGAGCAGCGAATGATATAAAATATTCTGACATGCAGATTAGTAAGTATACAGTTATGTAGAAGATTGTAAATTATATGGTAGTATGTGTTAAGTTATCAACTTTATGAATTGGCAATAACAATTTCTATGCACTCAAATATCGATAATATTTGATGCCCTCGGGGTGGGTCAACCATATTTGTCCAAGCTAAATAAGAAAATTTATGGATATAGCGTGTATACAGCAATTTGCCTGCTTGACCAGCTGCCCAACTCGGCGTTTGGTATTCCAGTAAAACTGGAATTGGAAAACGTTTTTCTTGCCGCATTTTCTCGTTGCATAAATGTGGAATTTCCATAAAGCCAACGGCGTCTGTGCCGCTGACACACAGCGAGTGCTGGCCGTTTTTTAAGAGATGGGGTGGGGGGGGGGCAGGTCTCCAAAAGAGGTATGCTTGTGCTCCTCAAAGACTTCGTCAATATACCATCCGCCAGCCCAGTCTACGTACATAACTCGCAGCATATGCGTTTTTTAATTGAAAATCTCTTACGCAATGCAACAACAGTCTCAGTCCCAATCGCAATCCCAGCACCAGACAATCCATCGAGGGGCATGCTCGTAACTCCTTGGGCCAGGGAACTGGAACTGCCAATTTTGATTTATTCGACAAGCGGATGAAATCATGTATACGAGTATGTTTCGCGCCTGCCGGCAATTAGGTAATACGCACATAAAAAGGTAAATGGCTATAGGTGCAGCTAATAGGTATAAAGTAAAAAGTAAAAAGTCAGGCGGTGTCATCTACCTGTAATTAACTTGGCCCAAAACAAAAACGAGGACGTTGTTGGCCACCTGATGCAATTGTGTGATCATATATTGCTTTAAAATTAACCTGTTCACCTGAATTTGCAGCTGTATCTGTGTATTTGTATCTTTTAATATAATACAACATGTGTGTGTGTGTGTATGCCCCTTCATGAAGTGGAAGTTAAAGTTGATGTTGAATTGCGATGATCTTTGCTTTCGGCATTATAAGTAGCGCTGAGCACAAAACTGGAAGTTCGAAGTGAAATCGTCTCTCAAAGCCGCCAGCTTTCAACTTTAACACGTCTTACCGAAATTCTCGACAGTCTCTCAACTGATCTCTCGCTGATTTCATCACTCAAAATTCGAATAGTATACGTAGCTTTCGCTTGTTTTAGTTGGCTATTAACAAGTATTTCAACTATTTGTGTTTTCAAATACCACAACTATTTCAACTATTTTTCAAATACCATAAAATAAAAAAAAAGCAACCTTCAAGCCCTCGCAGTTCAGTCGCATTCGTATGCAAATTTGCATCCATACCCATGTAGACATGCAGAGAATTTGCATTTAAATTCATTTTATTTAAAGACCCAACACAGCCAATATGCATTGCTTGTCTAGTCATAGATCTGCATATAAGCTCAAGACATATTCTATAAACTTGGCTGTGGGTCTTACCTTTTTGATCTCTCCCCTTTTTCTGCTCCATCCGCTGTGTCAATCAGTTTTATATTGAGTGACGTACTGTGAATATACATAATTAAATACAGTACATTCCTTCTTGTTGTGCTCTTGCATGTTAATTGACTTTAAGGTGTGCTTAGGCCTACATACAAATCACAATTGCACTAGTCAACAAATTATTTTATTTTTTTAAAGAATTTACTTTAAATGAAGCTGGAAGAAAAAATGTTCCAAAAGACAGTTTAAATTGTTATGAGTAAATTTTAAGCATTTGATACGTATAGATGTAATTAGGATAGAAAACACGATCTTGCTCCCTATAAAAATCATGCTATCAAGATCCCTCCTTAGTTTGTCATGTACTTTTAAACTGTTCAGACGAATTCTTCTGATTCCATTTAAACCTGTTTCTAGTAAGACATACTTAAAAAATACCGATTTCCAATGCCCTTACTTGTCCTAGCAACCTATGGATCCCTAGAAGGTGCTTTGAAGGATGCCGTCTATGACATATTCATAATTTTTACCATTGATAGCTTAGTTTCGCCTTCAAAATGACCCCAGAATTCATCACAACCACTTTTTTAGTTAAAAAAAAAAAATCCCCTAACGAAATATTTAAAGCATTTAATTAACATTTTTATTATATTTATTGTACATATTTCTGTAATTATGATTAAACACACATATGTATTTATATAACATCTGCGTTTTAAGTAACTAATATGGACAGAATGAAATAAACTTGTATTCAAGTAAATTTATTTATAATTTCACATTCTACTCATTCAAATAGATAATTTTTACATTTGTGCTCGAAGTATACATAAACATATATATAACTCCTTCAATTCGTTTAACATTATTGTTTTTCGTATAAAACGTTGTCAAGTTTATTATTATTATTATATTATTCTACATTATGTATTATAATCTGTTATATATTGTCTTTGCTTTTTGCTTAACAATGCATGCAAAAAATAGAATTTCTCTGTTTCTATAATATACTTAAAGTATAAACCTAATAAGGCACACATATTCATTGTTGAAAATTGATTTTGATTTCGGTTTCGATTTCGATTTCGATTTTTTGTTTTCGAATCAAGTTGCTCTTGATTGAAGCTGCAGAATTCAGCTTGGTCGCTTTTGAGTTATAATTCCATTTCTAAATTGACCAGCATCGCTAAAAGGTTGCGTAACTCTAAGTATATGCTCATGTATCTAGGGAGTACTCTCAATCAGATAGGCTGCATTCCATAATCAGGATAACTTACATATGATAAGTTGATTGATCTGTCTATCATACTACTTGTCAGCATTATTTATCTGCGTGGTTTGCCAAAGCTGCTGGCTGGTCCCAGTGGACCGTATATCGCATGCGGATGCTGTGGATGCTGTGGATGCTGTTGATGCTGTGAATGCTGTGAATGCTGCGAATGCTGTGGATGAGCATGTGGATGTGCTGGACCTACAGGAACTCCGTTTGACATGGCAGCCTGCTTGCGCTGCAGTGTCGCTGGACCTGGCACCATTTGTCGACGCTCGCTGTCATTGAGGTCCAGTCCAGCCACCATTTGGGCAATCTCGCGCTCCTTCTTCATGTCCGGTGGGTTGAACTGAAGGCTGGCCAGTGAGCCATGGCTGCGACTGCGATGCTCCTGACGTATGGAATAGCTAAAGGCACGCTCATTAAGATGTCCTTTGCGACGATAGATGCCCGTGCCGCCGGGCGATGGTGACTCGGCGCCCGAGTTGCCAGAGTCATCCAGCCCATTGCCCATGGAGGCAGCCATCTTGCGGCTGGACATGCTCAGCGGACGTGGCTCACCGATAAGTGACTGCGCCATGGGCGGTGGTGGCACGCCGGCCATTGCTTGCTGCTGATGGTAGGCATAGATGGGTGGCACAATGGGCATGCCAACGGGCACGCCGCCACTGCCATTCTTCTTGTCCTTCTTCTTCTTTTTACTGGTGGAGCGTGAGGGCTGCAACGTCGCATACTGCTGGGGCAACATCATGGGTATCTGTAGTGGTGCCATGCCGGCCATATGCTGTGCATGTTGTGCATGATGCATTTGCATCATGTGCTGCTGATGAGCATGTGCCTGAGCCTGCGCCTGGGCCTGTGCATGCGCATGTGCATGTGCATGTTGATGTGGATGGTGTTGCGCGTGCTGCGAATGATGTGACGGTGGCCCTGGCGGAAAGCCACGATGACTAATTGTGTGATATTGGCGCGCAGCATGTGGCCCCGAAACAGGACCATAAATGACGCTATTTGGCCCAGGTCCAGCTGCAGGTCCATGGCCTTGTCCTGGATGCATTTGTGAGCGATGCAACGCCGCCGGATGCATGGGCTTTGGTCTAATCAGTGTGCCCGACAAGCTCTGGCTGCCGCTTGACTTCGATGACTTCTTGTCCCGCTTTGTCTTGCGCTCCTCCTTCACCGGCGGCGGTGGCACCTCAATTGGCGCACTTATCTGACGCGCTCGCAGCGGTCTGCCCAGCGTGGAGCTGTTACCAGCAAATAGTTCATATGGACTCTCCACGGCTCCTATGCTATCCAGCTGATCCTGTGAGCCGCTCCAGACCTTGTGATTCTCATCTCCATTATATACAGACGCCTCACCGTCATCCACAGTAACATTCAGATCGGCGCTGCTGCCATAAACTGCAAGTATTGAAAAAAAGCAGTTTATTAGTAATCATTGGAGTATTTATATAAAGCAGAAGGTTTTTTAACTAAATTACGAATCATAAAACTGAGTTCAAGTCCGAAAATCAGACTTACTGTCTACTCCGAACTGATCCTTAAGTCGATATAGTTGTAAAAGAAACCCTTTGAATCTAAAACCAAGCTGAAAATCATATTGTTGATTTTTCCAGAATATTGGGAAATAAACTTTAAAGTCTCTGCGAAATTCAATATTTTCGAATATATTAAACAGGCTTGATCTGAATTCCGCTTTCGAATCAGTTGCACAGGAAAGTGTGTAGCATATATTTTAAAGCAAGATCTTATTTTTTGATGACAGGAAAAGTATGCTGACAATATTTTTGTGGAATCGATTTAAAAGTGGAATTTAGAACAGGGCTGAATACTTTTTGAAGTCAGCTGTAACATAGATTGCAGTTTAGTAAGAATGTGATTGGATGCATATACTACAGATATAAATAGAACTTAAACGTAAGAACAAGTTAAATTGTATAAGATATCAAAGCGATCAACTAGGCTGAATGTGAGCGTTTGGTTACAATCGATAGCTAGTTGACCTTCGCAGTCAATGGATGCTGTCCGCTAGCTATTAGTGTCCAAAGGGTAGGAGGGGAGAGGAGGGGTTTGAAGCAAGTTTGGGGCGCAATACCATGGTCGCACTTGTCTCATATTACCCGGCTAACGTTGTTGTTAAAACGCTGATTCATGCACAAAACGGCAAGCGACGAGTATTGGCCTGAACTGAACTGAACTGAACTGGACAAGGCAATGGCATTTACATTAACCAAAATACTCGAAATTAGCCGAGCGCGTCTAATCCAAAACGTACGCCAAATGGGCCAAGACCGCCAAGACGCTAAAGACTGAAGACTGCCAAAGAGTTGACGTCGGCCGCATTCAAATGAATCGATTGCGCAGTAATTGAATGCATTCGATTTGACTTTGATGTCTCTTAAGCGTTCCCAACGCACGTACATAGGTATGGATATATACGTATAGCTCATACGATCGGTCAGTTAGGCAATCTAAAAGTATACAACAGCTAACGACGCCGTAACTGTCAACTTCGCCGTTGACGTCAACGTCAACGTTAGCGTCAGCGTCGACGTCGACGACGCCTTTGTCGCGCCCAATGAAGGTTGGCGCGGTTCTGCAACGCATTTGGGCCATGGCAGCAACGGCAACGGTTTTGTAATAAATAACGGTAATTTAATAACTTGAGCGTGGCTACACCTGCAGCTAACGTTGCTCCTCTCGCCCCTCATCACACTATTCCTGCCTCAAAACCGGGCCCAGCCCCGGTCCGGCAGACGACAACAAAACGACGAGTCAGTTTTTATACTCTTGCAATGGGCATTTTATGATTAGTAAAGCATTATGTAACGTCTTCTTTTTGAACCCATAAGATATATGCAAGTTCTTAAAAAGAATGAAGATCGAAGTTTATATAAATATGCCCAGGTAATATAGTTTCTCTTTTTTACTCCCTGTTCCCATTAAAAATGGGAAAAATGGAGTTATGAAGTACTGCAAATGTGTGTAGCAGGCAGAAGGAGGCATTTCCGACTATATAAACTATATATATTCTTGATCAGGATCAACAGCCGACACGATCTAGCCTTGTCCGTCTGTCTGTCCGCCTGTCTGTATGAACGCGTCGATCTCAGGGACTATAAGAACTACAGACTTGGCATGCAGGTTCCTGTATACCATACGCAGATTAAGTTTATATTAATTTCGGATGCACCCCCCCGCACACCGGCAAATCGTAAAAGACTCCCACATCCACAATTTTAAAGAAAAAGCTTTGATTTTTGGTACACATATATGTTGTATCAATGTTGATCAGCTGTGTAAATTTCATCACGATCGGATAAATAACACCAAAGTTATGGAAGAATCTATTACCCCCATCACAGCAGGCAGAAACAACAGTTTGACAGGCACTGGGCACGTTAAGTTGTCGCTGAACTGCTTGAAATGGAAGTTGGGTGCAGGGAGTCTCGTAATCGGGCACACTCGACTAGAATATTCTTACTTGTTTTTTTCTAAAATCAACAGTAATGAAGTTACTTTGCATTTAACATCGCTTTACTGGTAAGCAGGTCTTCAGCATAGATCATGTTCAAGAGTTTTTCGGATTCAGCAAAATGTCTTCAAATTTTCAAAATTTCCTTATTGTCCATCTACTGAACTGAATCTTATCTCAATGGTAACTTGAAATTCAACCATTATCAAACCGCAAAATCTTACCTAAAGTGAAAATATGAACATTTAGAGAAATTAATTTCGCAATATCTTAACGAAAGTGGAAGCCGGCACAGGCCTGATTATAAAGCTAGTGTATCTTATAAGTAGCGTATTTAAACTTCGGCACAGCCAACATAACTGTTCTTTCTTGTAGTCTTTTTTGTTGGTTTGTGTGTCTCTTTTGTTGGTCGTTTTTATATATCTTTGCTTCTTGGCCATGCCATAATTTGGTTTGGTTCCAACTTTTTTTTTTTTTTGCTATTCTGCTGTGGGCTCTGCTGCGTTACTGCCGCTGCGTTGCTGCTGCTGCTGCTGCTGCTTGTGCCATGAGAAATTCACGCTCGTGTTGGGGTCTATTGACCCCCAAGAAGCGGCGGCAAACATATTCGACTGACTGATGTTGAAAATGAGAGCGAACTATTGCAACGGTCTACTCGGCCGCCCTGCAACCAAAATAATGTAAATTTATGAGCGGCACAAGCGGCAAGCTCTTTGGTGAGAAGCGCTCAACAGGTGAGCGGGTTGCAATTGTGGCTTAATTAGCGTTGCTTTTCACATGGCCAAATGTCAAATAAAAATACTTATGTATGTAATGCACACAAAGTTGGGTCAACATATAAATATATATGTATATATATATATATATATGTGGCCATCCCCAATTCGGCCAGTTCTCACATATCGAATGTATATATGCATGTAATATATTTTGATCGGTATCTTTGCAACTTTCATTTTTGCTCTCAACCTCTTGCCAATATTCGAAAGTGAATTTTAATGGGTTTTTGTTTGGCTCTGTGAAATGTGTATCAGTTCTGCGGGTCGCACATTTGTTGGCCAACATGTTGTGGCTATAATATATCATAAATCAATGGCATTGAAAGTGTTCTTTAATCTATTTATGGCCATGGCTTAAGTCGAAATATATTGTCTTGTCCTTGCAAGCACTTAAAGGTTACGTCAGAAATCAAAAACCGAGTATGACTAAAATCAATGCATATAGCGTTTATAATTCTCTTGAATAGGTATATATTGTAGATTCCACATATGCTACTATCCTAGACGGAACAGAAATCCATCGTTAATACTCATCTTTAAGTATTAGACAATAAAGATCATCAAGACTTCCTGGGTTGCAGCATAAACATATATCTTCGATTCCAAGTCTCGGTTTAACATTCATATGTAACTATCCTAAGCGAACCAGAAATCACATCTGGTGAAACTCATGTCGCGATTTCACTTTAATTTGATCTTTAAGCAAACTGTTTTGTGTCTCTTAGCTAGCTTGAAGCATAATCTGCGTAAACGTTTGCGGAAGTCAATCAAATTCCTGAACATTGAAATTGGCTTTGATTTTTAATGCTTTTGTGCAAAAATGCAAAATATAATTACACTTCCAGTTGCAATTTACGCTAATTTCGCGTTGAGCGTGGAAGTTGATTTATAATTTTTAATTGTTTCGCATTTCGTTTGCTTTTGCTAGCTCTGCTCTCTGCTGCGATAATTATACGAAATTGTTTCAACAAGCTAGCGCTTTGTAAAAGGCCTCAAACTGCTCTTCCTTGTGCCCCCCCTGCTCCTCTGGCTTACTTATGTCATAAGCGGTGCACTCCGCACCACTTTAAACCACGCCACACCACTCCACTCCACATCACTCTATTCCATTCCATTCACTAAAAGTAAAATTAATACTCTCACTTAATGTGGCGAGTGGCCTGAGCGCATGCGTGCGTGAAAATTGTATTTCCACGTTAAGCTGGACTGAAGTTGAAGTTGGAGTTTGAGTTTGAGTTTGAATTGGTAAGTGAGTCACTCAGGTGGGCAACTTTAACTACAATCGACAGAAATATAGATATAGTACATACTATAGCATCATCGATACTGTCTATTAAATTTGAGACTTTATCCTTTTATCTATCAATAGTCTTGAACCTGCTAGATAAGTCATATTAGCTTTATAAAAATCAAAGATATGAAGTGTTGACTGGGTATTGATGTTATCAGTCTTTATCGAGGATCTGTTTAACTATCCTATCAATACATTTAAGCCTTCAAAGTATCCTTGATTTTAACTGTTGACTGGTTATAGCTTATAAACAGTCGAATTCAAAAACGATTAATTATAATAATAAAATAAGAATTTTTGCAATGTATGAGTCAAATTCGGTAAAAATGTATATAAATATCTTATCTTATATTATAGAGATCCAAGAACAAAGAGCAAGAACCTGTCTGCAGCCAGGTAAACATTTCAATAATATACATTTTGCTTGTGAATCTTATCGAATAATTATCTATACTATACTTAAACTAACATTTTCGATAGTCGATAGTTTTCTAGCTGTACCTCTCTAAATGAGAACTCAAACAAAATATCATGTATCTTTAAAAACTGTTGGCATTTAAACGCTTTTGCCATTCAGCAGTGCCATTCCCAAGCGAAATTCCGAGCGGAAAGGGGAGTGCCAGAAGCCCAAAACAGCGCCTTCGAGTTTTGTTTTTTTGGTTTGGTTTGGTTGTTTGTTGCCTCGACTAATGCAAAAATGGGCCCGCAATATTGCTTGGAATTTACTTGCTGTTTTTTTTTGTTTATTCATTGTTGGCTTTGCCATTTCATTTTCCGCTGGCACGCTTGCCAGCGGATGGTTGCGCCAATGCTCCAACCAACATTGACTTCAACGTCGCGCAGCTGCAGAGCTGGAGCTGAACTGGGACAACGGACGACGCCAACGTAGTAGCAGAATGCCAGACGAATGAGTAATGGAAGCACCTTCAAGCCCATACACAGTAAAGCTATTCATAAAATCATATTGATATGTATTGAGGTCTGGAGCTCTAAGTGTGTCTCTAGACACAAATGACAAACAACAAGCAAGAAACAATAATAAAAATTGAAAAGATATTCTGCGCAAATTCTTGAGAGAAATCTGTTCAATTGTGCCAATACGTGCTACTGTTAAAACAAAATCATTCAAGCTATGCATGCGAAACAAATATATCTGAAAAGTCTAACGAATTGTAAAAGTTAATTATTCATTCAGTTTATAGAACACGGATTATGCTGTAACAAATCTCTTTCACTCTTTCAGATAAATTCACAATGAATCTATGATTTATTCGTTCGATTCAATGAGCTATAAATGTTAATAACAGCTTATAATTTACTTATTTTTACTTATACAAAGCTAACTTAAAAATCATTTATAAAACATACCTACGTTTAATAAAAGCAAATTGATTGTATTTCATGCAAGCACTTGTTGAAATTATAACTCAAAAACCAAAAAAAATGTTCAAAATTGCTTTATTCTAATTTGAGAATAGCAGCAATAAAAAATGACACTGCATGCTTGAAAGTAGGTCACAGTCTGAATATCTCGTTGAGTTCATTAGAAACTTCAACTCCGATCAACGAAAATAATCAAAATCAAATTTCTGTAATCGAACTATGATAAAATGCAATCCAACAAGGCAATGAAATACAACAGCAACAATCATAGCAATAGACCACAACATCAACACACAAAAAAACAAAAAACAAATGTTGCAAGTCAACAAGAAATTTTTGCCGAGTGACTGCAACATGCAACGAGTCCAAGTCATTCAACTGCAACTGGATTTCGGTTAATGTGCCTGCCAGTCTCTTGATCTACCTTTTCATACCTCCTCCCCCCCGCCTTTTTCCCTAGCTCGCTCTCTTTTACGATCTATGCATCTATCTATTTCACGCTCAGTCTCTTGCCAGCTTCTTTTGCATAATAATAATGCAACAGCAACTGCAACCATGCAACAACAACAGCAACATTAGGCAAAGATTGTTGCTAGCGCGGATGCCAACGATGCTCGTAATTGCAACAAAAATGTTGCCCCCGTCCAGCGGAAGTTGAAGCCGGTTGCCAGTTGCCACTTCTTCCTCAGCTCCCACCACTGTTCGATATTTCAGTCATGGTCAAGTGGTCAGACTGTTGCTGCTTTTTTTTCGCTTGGCTATCATCGAAGAGTTTTCATACAACATGATTCACAGTGGAACATGAAGTGATTTTTAATAATTTATTAAAAACAAAATGAATATTTAATATGCATGGGCTTATCCTGATTATATCCCTTGTCCATGTTTATATGAATTTTATCTCTTCTTTATTTTTTTTAATTTTTAAAAAATGTGTATATTGAGCTTGTAATATGTCCATCTGTTTTTTTTTCCACAGTCTTAAAGCAAAAGCATCCAAAGTTTGTACTCATGTTGAAATATACCAGAGGCAAACGAAGTATAAAGATCTGTTACTTAAACCTGTTGGCGCTCTTAGTTACATTTTTTATTTTTATTAGCCTAACTTCAATTGTAAGTTGCTTTTTAAAGGTACTTTCAAATGGCATTAAAAATATTTCTTAACTGGTTTAAGCAACAATAACTTTAAACGTTATGTGCCGTGCCGTTTCGGACGTTACTACAGAAAACAGAAGTCATTTTCATTTTCTAATTTATTTCATTTTTTTTCGATTTTTTGCTCAAACGAAACATCATTTTTTTAAACTTAAAGCTGCTTTCAAAGACTCTAAAAATATATTTTTCAGTTTTCAAAATGCATGAAAATTTAAATGAAAACAAGTAAGAATACTCTAGTCGAGTGTGCCCGACTACGAGACTCCCTGCTCCCAACTTGCATTTCAAGCAGTTCAGCGGCAACACAAGCAAGCAGCGCACTTAACGTGCCCAGTTCCTGTCAAACTGTTCTTTCTGACTGCTGAGACGGGGGTAATAGATTCTTCCATAACTTTGGTGTTATTTATCCGATCGTGATGAAATTTACACAGCTGATCAACATTGATACAACATATATGTGTATCAAAAATCAAAGCTTTGTGGCTGTGGCAGCTCTGCGATTTGAGGGGGTGTGGGGGGTGCTTCCGAAATTTGAAATAAACTTGATCTGCGTATGGCATACAGGAACCTGCATGCCAAGTTTCATACGCGTTCATACAGACAGATAGACGGACAGACAGGCAGACAGACGGACATAGCTAGTTCGTCTCGGCTGTTGATCCTGATCAAGAATATATATAGTTTATATAGTCGGAAATGCCCCTCTTCCTGTTACACACATTTGCAGTACTTTATAACTCCCTTTTTCCCATTATTAATGGGAACAGGGAATAAAAATGAAGTCTCAAGTTGTGGTTTCCAAAACATTAAATATTTGTACATGGCTGATTGAAAGAAACCAAATTTGTAGTTTTTTCCACTGGCTTTTTCATTTTTAAGATTTGTTCATATAAATTAACTAATTAATTTGAATTGACCTATTGAAAATGTTTTCAATTATTGCAACAGCTATAATTTCCTAAAAGCCATTATATTATTTCATAATAGAATTTTCATTAATGTATTACATAATGCATAGCTAAACGCGATTTTAATGCTTTTCCCCATACTATGTAGGTCAAATTTTGGATAACTGTGTCGTTGTCATTATTGTTGTTGTTTTGGATTTTCGAACTGAAACTGGAACCTGGTCTTGAACAATGTGCAACTTGTTTTACTTAACGTTGATTTGCCACAAGTCTTTCGACAAAGCCACCTGCAAATTGCTTGGATCAACACCGAGTTTGAGGCGCGGCCAACGGATACGCTTAAATCTGGTGACTGAGGTGGTTCCAAATTGTTGGCCATGTTATTTATCAATGGACCTGAGTATGGTATGCTAACAATAGGCAGTTGAGGTCGACTGAAACACTTGAGATACAATAAAGTCGTATTTTTTTTTTCTTTTTCTGTGTTGTGCACTTAGCACACTTTCATGCCATTAAATACAATTGAAATTAGTTTATTTTAATTAAAATTAAACGCAATAAACACAATTATTTAGCTGACAGACCGTAAGAGACTTCAGCTGCATGACATTTCTACTCCGATTCCAAATGATTCCAACTCATAACCTGAATTCAAAGTATGGCGCGCTCTGAGCAAACAATGAGCAAAGTCAACCTTAATCTCGATGCCGTCTACAGGCAAATTAACAATGTTAATTAATAGAAAATCTCAGAGTTGGACAAAAACACACAAACACACACATACATATCATTGAAGTGTGCGGCGCAGCAGATTTTATCATATCTAAATAAAGTTTCACTTGCTCACACGCTCAAATTTAAGAATTCAGATGCCCTGAACCTCCCTCTCGCTCCGTTTCTTTGTAGCTCTCTTTCTCACTTAGTCACGGGTTTGGATCTTCTGTCAGCCGATTTCACACTTCCCAGCAAGCGGCTATACCTGTGTATATAGCATATATGTACATATTTTGGAGTGTATGTGTATAAGTGTACTATGTAACTTCCCATCACATGAAGACACAAGCGATTGAAACAAGAAAGTGGCGAGCAGGGCAATAACCAAGACCAAGACTAAGACCAAGAGCAAGACTAAGACCCAGCCAAATGAAAAAGCCGTCATAACAAAAATAAAGCCCTAACCCAAAATTTTCTCACGCGTTCATCTTAATTTACGTACTGGGCGCACATATGTATTTGTGCATGTACGATCATGTGTAGAAGACAAATAAGAAACAACAACATTGCTTATATGTATGTATATGTGTGTGCCCCCCAACTGACTCTGACGCCCAGCGGCTGTGGAACTCTGCGTTGGCGGCGCCGACGTCCGCTAATCTGCACGCGACCACAGTTCCTGAAGAGTCAGCCACGATCATCAAGTTATTCAACCTGCCTAAGCCACAACACACACACACACACACACACACACACACACACATACACTAGAGTTGTACATTGTAGCTCAATTGAAGTTCAGTAGTTCAATTCGATCATATTGGTAGTTCTTTTGACTGGTTTGTTCGGTAAGTTCGGTAAGTCTTACCGGAATCAATCAGAACTGTCCTTATAAATACAATTTTTTGGGCTATTTGATGGTTTATTATGCAGAGCTGTAAAAAACAATCGATTAATCGATTTAATCGACCATAGAGATAAGCTTCGCACAAAAAATTCATTAAATAACTTTGTGTTAGTACTTTCTATGAACATTTTGGAATACACCTGGCACACCTAAACTGTGAACTGTGCAAAAAAAAACACGTTTTCTTTTTGATAAATCTATATAAAAACCAAATATTTTTGATTTACTTGATCGATATTTACAGTGTTTGTATAAATATTAAAAAAAAAAAAAACAATTTTTGACATATCGATTTGTTCAGTACGATTAATCGAAACATAATAATAAATAATCGATTAATTAATAATTGTTTACATGCCTATTACTAAGCCTAAGACTCTTACAAACGCACTTTATCTAATGGAACGTAATCATAATCCTCATTAAAGATAATATCGAATTATATGTAAAAGGAAGATTCGGGCTAACGGTAAGCTTTAAAAAACTAACGATTCCATAATTTTTTTGAAAAAAAAAGGGTAGTCTAAATAAGACAAAACAGCTCCAAGCTATCAAAACAATCGAAATGAACTACAAATTAAGGATACAATTAGTTAATTAAGTTTAATGACTAGTTAAACAAAACTTATTCTGAACGACTGAAGACAACTCTATCACAACTAGGGATAGACCAAGCAACTGCACTTGAGAATGACAACAACTGTCCGGCAGAGTAAAGAGAGGCTGTGAGAATCTGCAGTAAAACAAATGGTAGTACTATAATAAATTACATGGGAGCAGACACGATGGGAGGAACTTGATTAATTAGTAGGCAGCCCTGCCAGTCACTTGATTTGCATACTTAGTTTTGATGATAAGGCAAAAAAGGTACTTAAAAAAAGACAAAAACAGCATGTAATTTCCTTTCCTTCGCTGGACTCTTGACAATCAGCCAACAATTTGGTAGCTGTTTCAGTTTAAAGCGCTTAGAAAGTGGCTCAGTCTGGTCTTGGTCTTGGCTATAGCTACAGATATTTTGTATATTTAAGCAATTCAGTCGCATTTTCTACCTATTATATATACACATATATAGACATTTAATATTAACTGACTGACCAGGGAGGAGTTCAGCTCAAAAGCGAAATGCGACTAATTTGCATGGCAGACTAGAGATCGCATTTGTTTGCCTATACAGCGTTCGAGCTGTTAGAAAGACATTTAAGTTGGCGTTCAGTTCAGTTTGCTGCTGCTTTCCTCAGTTTTAGCAATTTACATGCTAATTATCATAAGTTTGCTATAACGACAACTTCAACGTTAAAGGTAGACGCTGACCAGGCCAATAACAACAACAGAGTCATAAAGCAGCGAATTTTGTGCCTCTGTCGACAAAATTTAAATAAGTGGAAAGTGTTTAAAAAACAACAACAACAACAACAACTCTGTAAGACAGCTACAGCGAATACCTGTAAGTGTTTCTCTCTGTTTCCAGACAACGTCATCGTTTCACCCGAAAGGTATGTACGTTTCGTTCCATTCGTGCTTGGCACTTGTCAGTTCCCAGTTGCTAGTTGCTAGTTGCTAGTTGCCAGGCCCTCAATCCATCAGTCGAATCACCAGTCGACGGCGAAACGTGCATAAATATTTTCAATAGCAAATACCTGCACTGTACCCAAATACTTTCGACGCAGTGACAACATTTTCTATTTTTCAACAGTGTCTGAGGCGTATTCAAATGTTTGTCTACCCTGTGGCCATAAAATCTATTAAAATGGGTATAATAAAACTAAGCAAGTTTGAGATATCTCAGACCCTTGAAAGTATTTACATATATGCCGATTTGATCTAACCATGAACGTCTTTGAATACATCGTCGAAAAGTTGGAATCTGTACGGGCATACCATGAAAACAGAGGGTCTGAAGGAATTAAGCGAAATGGTTTCAACAACGTTCGCTTTTGTTAAAAGGCGTTTGGGTAAAACTTGTGGTCTGAACGGAAACAGGATCTTGTCGTCCTCCAAGATGCCATTTCTATTACAGACCTCTGTACACAATATCTACTAGTCGGTTACTCTCAGCTAAATGATTTTACATGTTTTCTTTGCACATTTTGTTAGGTAGTCAGAGTGTGTGTTTGTGTATTTGTGTGCGTTTCAAGGTGAGGCTCATCTTTGTGACCACTTGAATGATAAATGCTAAACCTAAGCTTTATTGCTGTTTATATAAATTCTTTAGTTTTATTTGTGTGTTCCTGCTGTGTCGTTGACAGTGCACAATTTACACGTAATAGTCGTAGTCTCGACTTCTGAGATCATATCTAAGATGATAGAGTCAAAGCAGTTTGCGTTTTATCTCTAACGTTTTTAACGTTTCGTGCCGGTCACATGCAGCTAATTAGATGACACGATAGCTACAGTTGACTGTACCTGTGTACCTGTACATGCAGCACTATCTGATTGAGGCAAATAACTTAAGATGTGACAAATTTCTCAGGACGCAAATAAAAAAGGGTAACAGATAACGAAAGACTTAGGCAACAAACTCGATTTACTTACAATTCTTGACTGATGTGTAGCCCTCGGCAGCGCTGCCAGTGCTGCCACCATTGATGCCCAGGCCGGAGCCATTGAGCACATGACCATTGGATGTGCGTCCCAAGCTGTTTAACGTTGTGGTGCTGCCGGCACGTGATCTCCAGCCGCCCTGGCCGGCCAGATGATGGTGATGGTGACCATTACCATTGCCGTTGGCCAAGCCAACGCTGGTGAGATCGCCATTGGATTTGCTGCCAGCGCCGCTCTTTAAAGTGCCATAGACACTGCTGCCACCACCGCCCGTGCTGCCCGTCTCCAGCTGACGTGCATATGAGTTGTCAGCATAGGCATGGAAACAGCATCTGACTAGAGCATTGGCCGCCGCCTCCCGCTTGCATATAAAGACGTGACACTCGAGCACCTTAATGCCCGTGGTGCGACGTAGTATGGCTGCAAAGATGGGCGGATGCTGGGCCCGCGGCATGCGGGCAAATGGCGAATCCAGCGGCAAAAACTTTGGCTCCGGATGAGCATTGCCCCGTTCCGGTATAAGGACTTGACGTACAGCGGCACAATAATGCAGCGATTCGATGGGAAAGAAGCGCGTTATCTGCTTCAAATTCTCATCCACATTCTCCAGCAGTATGCCATTCGACCAGACGCTCAGCCAGCTATCGATGCCCTTGGCGCCCACAGCGCCCTCTGACGGATAGAGGCTGCGCAATGGCTCCTGTATGCCCTGTAGTCCGTCCTTGCTCTGGCGCGGCACAGCGCTGCCCAGATAGAGCACACGGCAGCGGCAAATGGGCGTGGAGTCGCCCATTGTCAATAATAACAACAACGACAACAATAACAAAAGCGACAAAAACAACAAACGTCTTACGTTACGTAGCGTAAGCAACGTAGGCGCGAACCGAGACCGAACAATGTGGATTTTCTGGTTTTGCTTTATATGTTAGCCACGTACATACACCAATCTCTGCCTGTGTGTGTGTGTGCGTTTGTGTGTATATATATATGTGTGTGTGTGTGCTGTATTCAAGTGTGGTTCTTAAGCCGTTGCGAGAGAATTTTGTTCGCTTAGGTAAGCGGATATTTCTTATACTGCCCCGTCGCATTCACTAACAAATTACACATACCCAAGCAACATCACACACACTCACACTCATACACATATTCAAACTCAACCATAATATCAGCAAAAAAACACGCGGGGCTTTTTAAGAATTTTTGTTGATGTTGTTTGTTTCACTATTTGAACTTTTTGAAAACAATTTCTAAATACGTTTCACACAGAATCGTTTTGTTTCCGCCTTGAGAGATGATTCTCTTTTGCACTCACAAGATTCACTTCACACGATTCAAGTTGAAAAACAAATATGGCGTCATGGGATTCTGAGTTTTGCGGTTCCGTTTAGTATATATCATGGAACTCCATACACTATATAGACACCCTACGGCACGATCAATGCATTTGAAATTTGTTTAAAAGTCGTTTTATCTTGGATTGGCTTTTTTAGCTTTGTCTCTGCTCGATTTTTTGTTTTAGCTGTTTTTTAATAACCAATCGTATATATATACATATATATTCGATCCGCTCGTGACTTGTGATCGCGACGGCGTCTCACTGTGGAATGAATTCCAATGACGTGAGCGGCGCCTACGTGGTCTTTTCTTTCAACCTGGCTCTTCTCCAAGCTGTCTTCGCTCTCCGCACTCTCAACTGCACTCACTCAGGTAAACCGAGAGCCAAGTACCTGTTGCTGCCCACCAGCTGGAAGGTGCTCTGTGCAGGTAGAGAGCTCAAGCGAGCAAAGATGTGGATTGTATTGCATACGAGTACAACTCAAGATATGTTTTTGTCTCTCTCCGAAAAAATTTGCACTAACACACTGCCCTGCAGAGAACAATGTCTTTGTAGAGCTGTGTATGATTACCGGTTTATCAGCTTTGCAACTACATTGTTGGTTTTTTGATCAGCCGGCTGAGTTCATTTCAGAGTATGGCTGCATATCATTTAATGGGTGTTGGTCAAAATTCCTTGTGGAGAACCTTTTATAAAGTATGTTATTCAAATAGAATTTAACATATAAAATGTTTATTTTATGAGTTGATGCATTGGTTAAACTTCGTAGTGAAAGTAATTCATCTTGAACAGTATACAATTTTACTTCCATTTGATAGGAAAACCTTTAAAACTACATTTAAATGTTATACAAATTTTCAATTATAACTTGTAAATTGGTGGGTTTCATTAAATGAATTCATATGCAGCATGTTTTTGATAAGTAAGGACAGCTGCTGTCCTCCAGTTTAATAACAGATTCCCCTTAGCCACTACCCAAACCAGTTCAGTTACTTTAAGCGTTAGTTGATAGGTTCGTGTCACCGCTAAAAGCTTTAGATATTCACAATTTAATACAACCAGCTTTTGCTCTGATATAATAACAATTTCAATTTGATAACAAGCCAATAACAATCAGGCCTGTTTCCATTTCCGACAACTTTTCAATCCGCCTCGTTTTGCATTTTGTGATTCTGTTTTCGAAAGAAATAGCAATCGTCATTCCCCTTTAAAGATATGTTTGAATCTCATTTCTCTGTGTCAAAAGCCTATCTTTTATAACCGCATATTCGATTGATGTTCGGAATTCAGAACAGCTAATAATTTCGATTTCCTATGTTTTGAACGAAATCAAAAGAATTAAATGTTACTTTTTGGGAAAAACTTAAGGAATAATTAATTTTTTCGGATTAATGTTGGGCATTTTGAGATAACTACTAGCTCTGAAACACAGTAAACAAATTAAATTTAAAATTTCAGTCTGTATTGAACATTTTAACTTGTTTAAAGAAAATATTAACTAATAAATATGTTAAACGCTTGTTTATTGTTATGAATATTCAATGGCTATTATGCATTCGATAGCAGTTATGAGTAATACTATGTCTGGAAATTCGTAAGCCCCGTTATTAATAATATAAGACTAGTAACAATTATAATTTCTCTGTTAGTAGCTGGTTGAAAGCTAATAAATAATTGTTGTTGCCGGATTTGGATTTACAACAATAATTTCAGATTATAGTGAACTAGCAAACTTATCACAATTATTTATATTTATAGTAGTTACTATTTCGCAAACTGAGTACATTCGAATTCGTATACATACGCATTTGGTATGTACATAGAAACATATGTACATACATATCTATGTTATAATAATATCCCCTGAACAACATTTTGGGGATTTCAAAAAGTTAACAAAGCATTATTCACATGTGTTAAATATGTGTACTACATGAGGTTGAAATTATATTTGGTAAATTAAACTGGGGTTTCCATGATACATATCCAAAAGATGAAATTTAGGTTGCTTATACACTTGGAAAGAGGCTCTGGTGCCTGGGCGTAGCCAAGCAACTGGGGAACTTATGATCGCAATCGGAAACAGTTTAATGCAACAAGGCAAAAACAGCTTTTAATTCAAAAGACGAGAGTACTCGACTTGAAAGTACCTCGTACTCGATGTACTTCAAGCAGTTTGCTTAAAAAATTAACTTTGTTGTGGCTTTTCTCTCGTTTCTATACTAACTATATAATACTTATAACTTAAGTGCTATTTATCCAAGCATTGTACAAATTTTAGAAAAAGTTCAAGAAAATATGCAAAGTATATTTGTACAAGATATGAATGAAACATGATATTATATTTAGTTACTCTAGCTGAAACTTTCGCTTTCAGACGGGCAAACCTTCGAGAACAAAAAAACGGACAGACTAACGCACATATCAAGATTTACCGATATAATGTTCAACATTATAATACCACGCTTAAGCATTGTAGGAGCATAGAGCACACAAAAAGTACCTACGTATGTACATACCTGTTTCAAAGATTTATAGGCGAGTATCAGGAGAGTTCTACTACTATACACAGTAAAAAATTAGTTATAAATATGTTTTGATTCCAAACTTTTTACAACCATTTGAATTATTTTCAATCATAGCTGATATTAATTTCAAATCAAAGTTGGAATTCAAAAATATTACTCTTTCAATTTTTTATGGTTTTGGTTTAAAAAGTAAACTAAAATTTGAGTGCAAAACTATTTCTCTCTCATTTATGATTTTTGGTTTTAAAAGTAGTCCTAAAAACAAAACTAGATTGTCATATCATAGCTAGCGATAGCTAGTGATATATTACCAGCTACTGAAACTGAAAGCCTCGGGCTCTCGAATCACAGTCATGACTTGAACATTATAAAATAATTATTTTTTCTTCTCAATGTAACATAGCAGCGATTGATGTTGTTGTGATGAGCAAATGGACAATAATAAAAATATTAAAAATAAAAAGAAAAATTGGCTCTATCGGTTTGAGTTCCCTTTTTCACTTTTCACCTTTTGAAAGGTTTAGTTTTAATTCTTTTATGTCGTTGTGATGTATTTTTCATGGTTTTGAATTTAAACTATTATTTTGTACTGTGCATAGAGAAATAAAGAGATATAGAGACATAGAGAGAGTGAGTGTGAGTGAGATAGTGAGCGCTTGATGGGGGGTTTCCTGGAATTGAATTTCCCACGCACGCCAAAGTATTAGACAAATATGTAGAAAACAAAGGCCAATCTACTAACTAGCTAGCACAATTGACTTAGTCGCCCTGCTGTTTAGATAGAAACGGCTCCGAGATTTGTTCAAATCGCACATCGCACGTGCTGCTGCACTGACGCGAGTGTAAAACCAGTTGGTCAGTTGGAGAAAAACATGATCTCGAGCTTGGGTTAAATTATATATGCATTATAGTGAGCACGCGAATCCGAAGTACAAAAGCGCGGCACACGACGATATGCTTCTCATTCTCAGTTGTGTGAACAGAAGATAAACAACTAATTGTACACATTCAATTTCGCGTCATCTGGCAGAGTTCAAAAAGATATAGACAGGATGCAGCTATATATAAGCGCCTTGTGTTTAACTTTACTGGCCATACCGACGCTGGTTCTGACGCGTAAGTATATTAGCTTGACTAGGAATACTGTGGATACGCTCAAACTTATATGACTGCAATATACTTGTTAATATATAATATGTATTCGTATTTTTCAAAAATTTCAATACTCAATAATAACCCGTCAAACGAGTAAAATGATTAAATAATTTTATTTTTTTATTGTAGAGTCAGACCAAAGCTGTTTTACGCCTATCGGAGCCGCTGGCTATTGTGTGCGTCCCAATCAATGTCAATTTGTATTGGATCTTCAAAACATTTATAGAGGTAGAAATGTGCCAGCTTCGATAAACAATCAGCTGAGGCAGATGGCCTGCAATGGACAGCAATCGGGATTCCATTTGTGCTGTCCCAGTCCTCAAGTGATTACGGCCCAGAGCAATGGCAATACAATTACCACACCTACACGCAGGCCGCCGGTTACACGTCAGGCAACAGGAGACGCAAGACGCATCGATCAAAATGGTCTAAATTTGCTCAACTCAGTCAAAGATTGTGGCAAGAAGCCAAATGCCAAAGTAAGTGGCGGTACTGCAACAACAATTGGCGAATTTCCTTGGCTGGTGCTTTTGAAGTATGATTCTGGTGATCAGCCTTTCCGTTGCGGTGGAACCTTGATAACCGATCGCTTTGTGCTAACTGCTGCTCACTGTATATCTATGTCCGACGAACTGTAAGTACTTTCACATTGTCCTTTGAGTGTTTTTCCTTATACCAATACTTGCATTTTTTATTCACAGCATTGGTGTGCGTATGGGTGAGCATGATTTGGATCAACCAGAAGACTGTGTTCTGCTTGGTGGAGTCATCAGAGATTGCCTGCCACCAGTTGAGGAATATGGCATTGAAGCGATACGCCGCCATCCCGACTACAATTTTATCAACAATGACATTGCGCTGATCAAAGTTGATCGAACCGTTAGGTTCAAAAGACACATCAAGCCCATCTGTCTGCCCATCGAGAAAAACTCACAAAGGTTAAACTATGATCAGGCCTTTTTTATTGCCGGCTGGGGTAAGACGGACAGAAGAGAAGATGGTTCTAATGTGCTGCGCAAGGCGGTGGTTAAGCGCAAGGATTTAGATATTTGTCGCAACTACTATGTTGATGCTCCAGTTAGCAACAATCACATCTGCGCCGCTGGAGAGAAAATTATTCACACCTGCCGAGGCGACTCTGGCGGTCCGCTTTTCTTTCTGCACGATTATAAGGAGGTAGCCCGATATGTGCAGTACGGCATAGTATCTTATGGAGGACGACGTTGTGGACACAACGACAATCAGCCCGGCGTGTTTTCCTCAGTCATTGACTTGTTACCCTGGATTACACAAAACCTTTATTGATACCCTGTACAATATTTATTGACTAGTTTAGTTCACAATGCCATTGCCATAGTCACATTTAGAGATTAAGTATGTTAGTTGATAGCTTTGTAATATCTATATATATATTAAATAAATTATAATTATTATGCAGAATGAAAATGAGTCATGCGTTAGATTATTTATTACACTGATTAACAGAAGTAGTAATTGAAATAATTTTCTTTTTCGCATTTTTTGGGTGTCTCGACAGTGTTGCCTCGGCCTCGGTTTCAAAACCGTTCTAATTTCCAGGGGTTTTCGAAGAAAAATTATTGATATTATTAAAGATATCTTTAATTTAATGATTTAATGAGCCAATTTTATTTAAAAGCCTAAATAAATATACATATTGGTTTTTTAAAAAGTTAATTTTTGACATGGAATGAGTGTTGGTTGACTTTTTATTTTTATTAAACTTGATTCGACGACACCGTCGTTAACATTTACAAAGTTTGAGCTTGAATCTAGTAAAAATTATGGGTTTCAAAATTTTTATATTCGTGTTTAATTTTTGTAAGATTTATCACAAAATAAAATAGAAAAATTTATTATAAATTGTAAAAGAAAGCAACAAAAATTGAAAATGCTAATTTTATGTTCTGTAAAATTATAAATTTCTGAGCGAACACTTTGCAAAACACTTATTTGAATATCTCAGTTTACGTGTAATAACTTTTAGATTATGAAATTTCATTATTTATTCCTCAATGAATGTAACGTGTAGTAATAAAAGTTAATTACTTTTAAGGGTCAAACCCGCTTAATCAGACTAAGGTATATTTTTAGCTTTACTGACGTTTTTAAATTTCATTCATATTTATAAAACACCTTTTGAAGTTCTTTCGAAATAACAGATTTCTGTCATGATTCACCAACTTGATTGAGATATGAACTGAATTTGAATCATATTAAATTCCCAGGAATTAATATGTTCTTCTTAATACAAATCTTGATTTGTTGATTTGCCATTTAAGCAACTAATTTGAATTATTTCTAAGATATACTCGACTCTCAAGCCCCAAACGAGTACTTGAAAAAATTAACACTGGTTCACAAACTTTATGTTATTTATTTTAGTTTTATTATAGTTGAGAACAAAAAGTTTGTTGAATAGTGTAAGAATGCTTGTTGAGATCTACGAGTACAATGTTCAATTTTTCGCTGGAGTTGTAAACAAATAACAGTGCTAATTGTTTTGTTTGCATATTATTGAAGACTTGTAGATCAAAATTGCTGCAATAATGAATCATATCTACCATATCTTGGTATTACCAAATGTAGAATTGCCCTGGTAAGATACATTTTCAACTTGTGACTTATAAGTGTGGAGCTTTATTTGCTTAGATACAGAATAAATTCCAAGGCACTGACTCAAACAATTAATGGCATTAATTTGCAGTCTATCATATTGCTTTTATATTCTCGCACAGCGACTAAACTAATCGTGCCACATTGCATAAATTAGGCTTTGCTTTTTATTTCACTTGAATGCGAAAACACACGTTAGTTTTCACTTAATGCGGGGGAACCCCAGGCCATGCACCGGGTCACCAATTAATCTAAGGTTTAGCTCGAGTCGATTGCAATCAAAAATACTTACATTGCTATATCTATATATTTGTATACATATTTCGATATATGTTACTGATTGATATTAGCTATAACAATTATAGTGTCAACTTAATCTAATACCGTTCAGTTTGAATCAACAATGACAGCATGTGAGGGGTGAAATTGATTTGAAATGAAAACAATGGATAGATATTATCTACAGAACATTTGGCTTTCTATTACCGTCCGGAGCCACCAAAAAGCTACAAAAGCTGCAGAAGAGTTTTGTCACTGGACGCTAGCGGACAATGAACTGGATACGCTATTTGCCGCTGGCATTAAGGGGGTGAATTATTATTATTGTGAAATCGAATTATTGTATTACATAACAACATTAATGCAAATATAGGTTACTCTATTTGGCAACTTTGTACAAGACGCTACCGTTTTTTGTGACAGTGTTTAGATCATTGCTGGATAACTACTTTTCCTCCTCTGTATCCTTCAATTTGGATACAATTTAGTAAGTTTACATCGACTTCTTGATAGAATTTCAAATTGATTTCAATTTGCAGCCTTAATTGGAATACTTCCTTTCCGGCCATAACCGTTTGCGAACTGTACAATTCGGAAAAGATCTGGGAGTTGAGTGATACACATTTTGGCATAGAGCACGATCTGCACATTGATGACTTTGTCAGTGAGATTGCATTCTTTCGAGGATTATGCATCAGCTGCCAGAACTGTGATCGCCTGCAGTGTCCAGATAACTTTACACTGTTGCTGGAAGTGGTTAGTGCGAATATAAGAATACATTTTTAAATTTTCTATAACAATGAATTTAGTTTCGTAGCAAGTGTAATGAGCTCATTATTGAGTGCAACTATCTCAATCAGTTATTCGACTGCTGTGAACAGTTTTTGCCCATACTCACAGAGTACGGTGTGTGCTACTCCTTTAACTCGCATCAGGCACGCAAGGTGCCACAGGTGCAGTACAAAAACAATCGCATAACTGGAGCAGGACATCTTAAGTTCCGTGCTGCCGCTGATATTCAAGTACATGTGCATGCACCAATCGATGTGCCGTTTCACTTCTCCGAAGGCATGATACGGGAGACAGTACTGCTGGGCAACTACAAGGAGCTCATACTGAATGTCATTGAAGTATACAATCATGAGTCTGTCGAGGAACTGAGCCATGAGCAGCGACGTTGTCGCTTTAGTCATGAGCATGTTGCAGAACGTTTAGGCATTTACGAGCTCTACAGCTACTCCGGCTGCATTGTGGAGTGCACCGTGGCGCTGCATCTGCTTTACTGCAATTGTACTAGTCACTACATGGCTGTGCCGAGCAAGAACTCGTTGCCCGTCTGCGACTATCGTGGTTTGATCTGCTTGACGCAAATCAATGAAAAGCTGCTGGCAGAGCGCAAATCCTGCGATTGTATGAGCTCCTGCGAAGAGCCAGAGTATAACATTATCTACAACACACCAGATGAGTATGTTGCACGGAATCTTACAATTGAATATGCATATATTCATTTACATTTTGCAGTAAACAAGAGGCCGATAAGGATATTTCCGACATACATGTGGCTCTAGTGGAGCTACCCAAGCAGCGCTACGTGCGTCGAGTGGCCAAAACACCTTTGGACTTATTGAGTAAGTCACAGAGCTTAAGATCTTGCAGTATATCCTAGTATATATACTTACCATTTCAGTTTCTGTTGGTGGCTTGGTTAGCCTTTTTCTCAACACATCTGCACTGCGTATTGTGGAGACCATATTTCTAGGCTTGGAATATAGAAAAGATATTTTTAAATGGGCAAATAGAATCTATCTTGGCACGTTAAAATATATACAGATTTTGATAAAGTTAAAGTAAATCACAAAATGTTATCATTAAATTCTAGCTGTCTTCCAATTGCGCAAGTATATATACATTATGTACATACATACATAGGTTGTATGTACTCCAGTAGTTCCGTTTGTAAGAGTATTCAAGAGTCGTTGCAGTTTTATATGCTACTAATTTTCTGCGATACATATGCTGTATTTGCCGATTGACTGGACCATTGTTTTGGTGATATAACCTCGAGCAGCGTGCCCATGTAGCTGGGCAAGTAGACATAGCTTGAGAATATTAAAAGTGTAAACATGACGAAGACTATTCCATCTGCAAGATAAACATTTTTTATTACTTGGTTTTCTTTCTGCGGTACAAAGTCATAAAACTTACTAATTAATTTCTTCTCCCACGGCTCAAACATATTAATGCAAGTAACAAGCTCATATTGACGATATAAATGTGCTGCAGTGTGTTTTAAATTCCACATTTTAAGTAAATTAATCTTTTTTGGTCGGTTTACTTCACGTTTACAAACAATAACAAAATATTTACGTTTTTCACGAAAGAGACGTTTTGCTCACGATCTCATTTCAAGATAGTACGGTGCTCTCAACCGGCAAGAAATCGAATAGACGATTTTTTATGGAATATACCCAGCATATTAAGAAATATTAACGTTAGTAGTTTACAAATTTGCTAAATTGACATATTTTTATATTAAAACACTAATCTTTTTTGCCGAATAATGAAAAATAACAAACAAAACAAAATAAATGCTATAGTTGTGAGCTATCGATAAGTTTATAAAATGAATATGCGATTGTTGCGCACTATCGCTAAGCAGTTAAATATCGAATGAGTAAGTGTGACCACATAAAGTTTTGCGTTTAACTGGTGCAAAGTGAACTTTATGTTTCATAGCAGCGAGCTTTGTGAAGCAACGCGCATCATCTGTTTTTGTCTTTTGACGCCATTGAATTCAAACAAACTTTTACAAAGTATTTCAGATATATCATGCTTGGTAATACAATAAGCCTACTCAGTTTTGTCATAAATATTATATTTGATGTAAATAAATCTTGAGCTTCAAATATAATAATTTAATAAATTTAGCTGCCACCTGTATTTTCAAAAATGTACATGCAACTTAGTTTCCGCATATTAGCTAAGCAACCTGTTAAACAATATTTTTCCAGCTTTTCAAGATAAAACTAATTGTAACCGATAATAATGTCCACTTCAATGCACGTAAAGCTGTGCAAACTTAAGTCGCCTTGGCAATAATTCATAATATGTCATAATAAGCATTTATTTAATCTGTTGAATTTGAAAAATTAATTATTTATTAGCTACAATAATTTTGATTCAATTTGAGTGAAGATTGGTTGCTGCTTTTGTTACATGTAGTCTTGTGCTCTAGACAATTTTCCCGCTTCAGCACATAAATTTGCTCATCTTAAGTGAGGACTGCACCAAAGTCAAATAAAAAAGAATAGCAACTAAAACAGGATTTAAAGCCATTGCGCCATAATTCGCACTGGGAAACTAGCACACTGGTGCGCAACTGGCACATGCACTACCAGCTGTATTGAGGATTGGGCTTAGGCACTTGCCAAGAACAACGTCAGGCGGCAGCATCGGCCATCGGCCATCGGCCATGACGGCGACGGTATCAATGCTGCGGCTGTGGATTGACAGGCGAGCAGTGGCTTGATTTATGCGCGCGGCGCAGGAATGTGGCAAAGTGTAAAAAATGTTTACACACACGTATATGTACAGCGACACCCAGTCTCAGAGTCAGACGCAAACGCAAAGGCAGACTCAGGCACAGGCACAGGCTCAGACTGAGGCGCAGTTTTAGTCTTAGTCTTAGTCTCAGTTGAGGCCGCTCCAAGTCACGCATATGCAGCGACAACTAATTCAATTTCCACTTGCCGAGGAGCCAAGTGGCGGACATGAAGACATGGAGAGTTGGTTAGTTGGCTGCTTGGCTGTTTAGCCAAGTGTGCACGCCTAATTGGTAATGCGATCGGCTTTATTGAGGCGCAGGCGCAGGCGCTGTAACTGAAGCCTGAATGATATTGGTGTTGTTATTGCTGTTGGTGTTGTTGTTGCTGTTGGTGTTGCTTTTGCTATTGCTGTTGAATCAGTCGCAGGCTATCGCTGTCGCTCAGCGTAAATCCCATTACGTGCAATCCGTTTCGAGCCATAAACATGTTGCTGCAGCTGCATCCTCCACCTGCGCCTCCTGCTTTAACAGCCGCTATCCTGGGCTTCCAGCAGCGCAACTTGTCGCTCGAACTTAATTGCCTTGGCTGCGCTTATGACTTTCGTGTGCAATGCATCCACATCCCCATCCCCATCCACATCCATATCCACTTCCCCACATTCACATCAGCCCATCTCTGTTGTTGTCGTTGTTTGCTGTTGTTGTTGTCATGGCTGCATTATTAGAAAGTAACTTGGCAAAAAAGCTATCAGCATTAGCCTCGTATCGTCGTCGTAGTCATCATCATCCATGGCCTGGCTCTAGCTCTAGCTGGCGCTATTTTCGACACCGCGTTTGGCCTGCCATAAATTGCCAAATGCCAAGCCAAGCTTCAGCATCAGCATCAGCGTCACCGTCAGGGCCCTGAAATGCACTCGACGCGCTCTCAGCCGCAAAATTAGAAAAAGTCGGTTGGCTAATTTAGTGAGCTGCCTTTCAGCCTGCTTGAAAGTCCATTTTCCATTTCGTACGGTTTTCAATTAAAGCAACTGCGCCAACATGCTGCGGCCACGACCTCGCGCGCCCAAAGTTCAGGCCAAAAACCTGAGCTCCATTCTGACTCTCAGCCTAAACCAGAAGAGCCTTGTGCCTGTGCCAAAGCGGGGCAACTAATTCCGCAACACCGCAACGGCGATGGCATCACCTGATAGCGGCTCCCAGGAACGAACCAACTGCAGCCGGCATGAGATAATCTACAAATTTTGGGTGCCAAACGAACTCGCAGTTTGCATTATTGTTCTGAGAAATTGTTATTAATTGAGTTGTATATTGGTTTTTTCTTTCGCTTAACGTTGTGGCTACTTTTCCTTGGTCAATGGGTGGTCGCTACAATCCAATTTTCTGACATTATTATTGACCACTGCTCATTTGCTCGATTTAATTTAGTTTGGCCATCAATAAGCAAATGGCTTGAATCGCGCCATTTGGCCCATTGCCTCATTTGCATACTGGCTAATTTATGCTCATCAATTAGCTGATTAATTTATTTGGCGTGAGACGTTAAGCCAAGCTGCTGGCCTGGCCAGCGGGAGTATCATGCTTAAAACGCTTGTCTAATTAGATAAATGTGCTACATTAATGTCAGACTCTGACATTTATAAAGCGTTCCATCTGAATGATGGCCAGTATTTTAAGATAATTTCAATTAATTGCTGGGGAAACTTAGCATTAAGCTTATTTCTATGAAACATGATCAAATACCTGTAAAACGTTATGGTCTTATCCAATTTTTGAACAAACTTCAAACATCTTAAATGCGCAACCATAAATATTTATAGTGTATCTTATAGAAATTACTTTTCAAGTGTGTATGTTATGGTCAAAATAAGTTGTCTTCGACTTAAAAACAATTTTTGACTGATTGTGCGTTCAATGAAAATTTTAATTTCTAATTTTCCTTATTAGAATAAGTACCAAGAAATTTTTTTAAATTTTATTACAAACTAGTTGATAGTCCCGACGTTGCCCGGCAAAGTATTTCCCGCCCGTGAGAGAAGAAGCCCACTAGAATTTCGAGAACATTCAGATATTCCTCCCGTACCGCATTTTTTAATATACTTTACCATAAATGAATGTAATAAAAAAAAGCTTAAGGCATATATTGACATTCCTTTTTATTTCTGTATAAATAAGTAGCTAAAAATTGGGTATATCTAATTAACCTTGCTGTTGAGATGCTCACTACAGCATTATTGTTGTGTCCATTTCTGTTATCTGGCCGGATCTTTGGCAGGCACAGATCTATGCCAATCAATTCCCACCCAAATTAGCTGATAATACTGTTTATAAATGCCACCTGTCCAACAACATGCGGACATGGCTCGATCTCAATCCGGCTCCTGGTTGGAAACTTGATGCCAACCACTTTAAAGCGCTTTGTCTGGCATCGAGGGAAATGGAAAATATTTTAATTAAAATACAACTAAACGTTTACTGTAAGCGATGTTATCCGTCGCATTTCATACAAACAACGAACAAGGCGAGTCGCCTCGCATTGCTACCGGCTGCGAGAGCGACTGTGGTTGCGACTGTGGTTGTGGCTGCGTGTCTGGCGCTAGCAGAGTGCAACAAATGCAGCAATTGTTGCATGCAACAACATCAACATGTGTCGCACAGCGCCTATTTGAATATATATCAAATCAGTTTAAGATAATTTTCTATAACAGCTACTCGACACAGCAAATAGCCAAGCATTTGTACATTGGCAAGTTTGTTGCCTAAGTCTTTCGTATTGCTCTGCCGTCCTGAGTCAGCTTTGGCAAGTTTTTGGCTTAGCTGCACTGCCAGTGCATATTTTACGCGCTGCATTGTTGCAAACGTTTTCGAGGCTCGAAATTAAGTTGTTTTGCATAAAAGCGCCATAAAAAAGTCGCATGGCAAACGCAGCGAAAAGGAGGCAGATGGAGCTGATGCGGCGGCGGTCACAAGGAGGCAGCAACAATTGTGATTAGAACGACACGACAGGCACGACATGAGCGCAGGGCATAGAAGACATATGACTGTTGTAGCTGTAGCCACTCCATACGAATATGGACAACAATTGGCCCAGCTAAGACAGCCAAGAGACAGCGTCGAAAATTGCCAAGTCAACACGAGCGACGTATGTCAACAAATGGCACTGCCATTAGCGACCAATCCGACCAGGTACATGCTCCTAGGATTTGGCTTCCTGTAGTAGGCAAATGCTAGGCCAGCAATTCGTAGCTGCTGCTGATCGCCAGCAGTTGCAGCAGCCGCTTGTTGCAACTATTATCAATTTAAGTTGGCTAATTGGTTTCAAATTTATGGACCTGTATTTGATATTTATGTCGTCTGCTGAGAGAGCAAGCGGCCAAGGCAGCGCCAACTTCAGACGGGGCTGCGTCGCTTCGCGTCGCGTTGCTTGGCTGCAATTTTGCCAGGTTTGCCTTTCTGCCGTGGCATGCTGCAAACAACGTAATTGGCTTTCAATTTGCAGCAAATTGTTGCAACAGCCACGACAACAACGAAAAGCAGCGCACCGAGCACTGGGTAGAGAAACATATTTAGATTATAGACGGATAAAGTTTATGTACGTTCTGTTTCTGGCCAAGGCGAGTTTGTCTGATCGGATGGGCCTCCTGCCTCCTGCCTCTGACTCTGGGGTGGATGTTGCTTTTGCCTCACGCTTCTTCTTCCATAATTCCAATGAGTTATATGCCCATCATGTGCACTCGGATACCTTCAAAAACGTTGAAAACGTAGCGCGCGTTAATTAAAAAAGCAACAACAACAGCCAAAGCTCAAGAACTGCAACAAAAGCGCCAAAAATGCTGCTAAAAATATTTCGCTCGTTGTGTGCAAAAGGGCGGCCGCCTTGTCGATGGCTCAGTGCCCGTTGTTGTTGTTGTTGTTGTTCTTGTTGGGCTTAGCTCAGTTCAATAACTAAATAAAACACTCAGCTCTTAGCTCTTAAAGTCGCTTCGATCGTTGCGACGCATCGCCTCGCAAAAGTTGGGACAAGCCACAATCAAGCGAAAATTCCAAGCATTTTCTGCTTCATTAACAACGCACAACGCGGCCATTTCATTTTGTTCGGGACTATGCTGACGAAATTTACGCACACACACACACACACACACACACACTTCCAGTGGCAGTCGTCACCCATGCAACCAGGTATCCCACCAGATATACACCAGGTAACCAGCCAGACAGATAGACAGACAGACAGCCAGTCAGCCAGCCAGCTCCTCTTAACACCGAAAGGTACGAAAGGCCTTCGCTTTTCGCGTCGTTCAGCAATTGAGCTTAGTTTTGTTTTCGGCTTTTTGGTATTTTAATTAGAAACCAAACAACACAAAATGCATTGCTCTTTGAACATTTCGCTTTCTTTCGGTGCCTTTTAGCCAAGTTGTTGCCGCTGCGGCTGCTGCTGCCGCTGCTGCTGCTGCTGCTTATTCGTTGTCTTAACTTGTCCTGTAGTTCCAGCTTTGTGTTTCGTTTTCACATTCAATTAGCGCATATTTCAAATGCGGTCGACGCAAAAGCTGCTGCGAATATTTCAACTATGCCAGCCAAACGCACAGGAAACGGCATCGATAGCACAATTTTTTAAAACAATACAAATGGATTTTGAAGTCATTTCTGCGATTCTCCAAATGTGAGCATCGTAGGCTATAATTTATAGTTAAACATCTTAAATGTTAGAATCGTAATAAGTTCTGTTTTAAAATATTACTTTGTTGAGCATTTTATCTTTTTTAAGCAAAAATGTTACATAGTTTTTGAGTTTTTTCGATTCAAAAATATAATTTACTGCTTGAGTTTTTTTGAACAGAAATATATCTATTAGTTTTATATTTAAAAAAAAAAATTAAATTTCGTTTCAATCAACCTATTTGACAAGTTTTTATTTATTGCTAAAAATTCCAACTACCAACTTCCAACTAAAAGTTTATATAAAATACTTAGACTGAGTTTTCTCCGGAAATCCGAAATGAAAATAAATAGAATGTTGACTTCATCCACTTATACTTAAAAGAAATGTTACTAGATTGCATTAAACATTTATGAAAAATAAAGTTGTACCAATCCAAAAACGGAAAGAGACATTTTAATAGGTCTTTTGTATTTATATTTGGAAAACATTTTTGTTTTATGATATAGTCACATTTCTATAATTACTACAAACTATAACTTATATATTTTTACTATAACTCATCTTTTTTATTGAAAAGTAAGTTAAGAATGGCTCAATTTTTAATATTTGTATTTAGAAGCAATTATTTCTCTAATCGGGGTAAGACCAATTCAGAAACTTTATACTTTTTGTAATACTTACACGTTGAAGTACGTAAAGTAAGAACAATCCTATAAATGCTTGACAATGTTTACCCTTAAAAAAACCAATCAAAATATTTAAAAAGAAGTTTGTTTTATGTTTTACTATCATTATTGATATTGCTTTATTGCTGCTAGATCAAAAGTAACTGCTTACAGAGTGCACTGGCTCTATGTTAATATGTATAATAAATAAATATTACTATATATATAATACATACAGTGTGAATTAATTTGTTAAACTTTACTTAAATACACAGCTATTTAGTTACATTTAATTGTTGATTACTAAACAATTCAATTTTGTTTTGTTTTGTTTTGTTTTTTTAAGTCTAACGCGTTGCGGCTTAAGTTATGTTTCGATTTATAGACAAAATACAATAACGGTAACTATAACTTTACAATTATGTACAACTTAAGGAACTAAGCTATGCGCTCTATATGTACAGGCTGTGCTGGCCAAAGAGATATATATATATATATGGTTTATATATATATATACTATATACGAGTACGAGTATATGCGCGTTTCTGGGTTATACTAAATATCACACTGTGTAGGATGTTGCTTAGCGATGAAGAGAAGAGAGAATTTGAAATTACACTAACAAAGAATGCAACACAAAAAATGCTAACTACGCAGCCAAACTAACTAACTAACTAGCTAACTAACTAACTTATGCTTAGTTTAATTATACTACTAATGCACTTGGAAATCTGCGCCCGTGCTGTGGCAATGGCTGCACATCAAACGGGAAATGCCATGCTAAATGCCAGGAACTTTAAGCGGAAGCGAGCTGTGGCTATGTGGGTCTTGAGATCACTGTGTGTGTGTTTGAACAGTGGTTCAATTCTAGACCACCACAGTGGCCAGCATGTCGCCGCTATCATCGCTTGCGGGCGGTGGCAGCGATTTGCAGTTGATGGAACGCTTGCCAAAGTCTTTGCGCGGACTCTCCAGCGAGCCGACCGTATTCTTTTTCATATCCATATTTTGGGTTTTGTGCAGCAGTATTTGGGAGCTGCGCTTGTGCGCCTGCTTCAGGCCCGTGCTCACGTCCAGCTCACGCTCAAAGTCACAGGGCGGAAACAGCGGCTGGGAGCGATGCAGCGCCGAGCTGCTGGCCGCTTGTGTCGCCAACTCGGGTGCAGGATTCAGGCTGAGCTCCATGCCACTGCCGGCACGCAGCGAGCTAGTGCTGCCTTTAAGTGGATTCGTATAGCGACGCAGATTCTCCTCATTCTGCAGATTGTTGGACTTTTCCTCCTCGTGACGCAGTGCGTCCAAGGATGGCGTCAGATTCATGCCCGAGCTGCTGCGATAGGCCAAACGCTGCCGCCAGTAGAGACTAATGAATATGGAGAAGCCAACGAGCACAATAAAGATGCCACACAGTACACCAATGAGCAGGCTGTGGCTATTGCCATCTGCAACACGCGCCGTCTCCAGCTTGACCTCCAGTATGGATGTCAGCGCCTCCAGCTTGGCGTGTTGTAGCTGCAACTCATTGCGACGCTGTATGCCATTCAGTTGACGAGAGCTGAGCAGCTCACCCAGCAAGGTCACTGCCGCAGGCAGCTGCAGATCATTCTGCTTGCTGGAGGACTAAAAGGGTTAAGAGAAGAATAGTATAAGGAGTTGATTCCAGCATAGCGAGTGGCTGCCACTTACCACAGTCAACTCGATGGTGTCATTGGTGCCTGTCTTCAGATCACACAGCACCATCAGCAAGCCCTGCTCCTGTGTGGGACTGCTTAGAGGCGCCACCGGCTGTTTGATAAGACGCGCTGCAAGCAGCACGCGCACCAAGGAGCATAGACCCTCCACAGAGGCGCCTTTGCCCACACGCTCAATATCCAGCAATATGGTCAGCCGTGCGCAATTTTCGTTAACCAGCGCCTGGTTGGGCCAGCAGCTTGCCTTGGCCGGCAGACGTGGTGGCGCCACACGTCTCGATGGCTCCAAAGCGCGACAATCTCCACGGCCAGCGCATGGTGGCGCCAGGCAGGTTTCGCTCAAGGCCGGCACGCACACCTCATGCTGCTTGCAGACACCCGAAAGGTTGGATGATTTGGACAGCGGATCCAGTTTGAAGCAATTTGGTAAACCGCACCAGAGATTCGTGCAACGTGAAGTGTTATTCTCGCAGACACATGCATTGCAATGCTCCTCCTCGCCACTGCGTCCTGTCAGCGCAATGTCCAGCCAGTTCTGGCTCTGATTCAGCGCAGTATATGGTGAGATGGTATTGCTGGCATTCAAGCATGCAGATTTGGGATCGGAGAGCACTGTGAAAGGCTTAGGTTAGAATCGAGTCAACTAGCACATTTCATGCTTCACTTACATATTTCGCAGCGTAAGCCATGTCTGCCAGACGGACAGATGCAACTATAACCGCCAATGCCGTCAATGCAGGTGGCACCACCCTGGCAAGGCTGTGGCGAGCACTCGTTGACATTGATGCGACAATCGGGCCCCGAGAAGCCCTGGGCGCAGAGGCAACGAAACCAGCCGGCTCCAGATTCGCAGGTGCCGCCATTATGACAGGGCTGCCCGCGGCACTGGTCAATGGCCTCGGCGCAGAAGAGACCCGTCCAGCCGGGCGCACAGCGGCAATGCGGCTGCAGCGACTTGTCCGGCGAGCCTGGCATGCAGGTGCCGCCATTCTGGCACTGACCCGCATAGCAGACTGTGGCGCGTTCCGAGCAGTGTTTGCCTGTGTTGTTGAGTTGTAAGAAAAAAGAGGAAAACAAAAGACTTAGGCAACGAACTTGACACATAAACACATCAACAGGCTGTTAATACAAGCGCAAGCCATGTCCAATTCATGGCTTTAACTAATTAAAATTCAAATTTAAATTGTAATTGAAATTGATATTGATATTGAAATTGAAAAGTAAAAGTACATTGACTTAGATCGATGTTTATATAGCCTATGACTATGACAAAAAGTGACTGGCGTGAAATATGCAAATCGCATATAGAAAACAAACATAAATCAAGCAAAACTTTAGCTTTGGCTTGGCGTTGCAAAGCCCTTCAGGGCACGCCACTGCCCCACAGCTATGCCACATGTGGCAAACTGAGACCAATGCGCAGATTATTACCGCTTACAGTTTTGCCGCATTCGCTTCAAATTGAAGCTGTAATGACTGCCGACTTTCAATGTTCAAATAAATGCGACCGACCGAACGATTCGAGTGTGTTCCACTGTGAGATTGTGTGTGTGTGTGTGTGTATGTGTGTGTGTAACTCACTTAACGTGCTCAGCTCGCGTCTCGCGCTCATTTAAAGCCCCCAAAGCGTTGATAATGCCCAAGTCGAGTCAGTCAGCTTATAGCAGGTTTTATACACTTTCAAAGAGAATCTCGTTCTTGTTAGGCAGTTTGTAAAAGTAACTTGGAAAGAGGCTACTTCTAATATGATCATAAAGAAAAGCAGATCAGAAAGAATATGCCAAGTAATTTCACAAAAATAAAAGTAGCTGGTTTAAGCTGTCAACTTAAGCTGTATCTTAACTTTTTAGTTAATAGATTTTTTTACTTTAATTTGTATCTATATTTTAATGCAATTGTCTTTCGAAATATGACCAAAACTGAAAAATAGCCTATGAAGTGTACCATTTGTATAAAGATTTAACTTTATTTTACTAAAATAAGTCTGCTGTGTTTCTAAAGAGAGTTTCCTATTCTAACTAAACTGTATTATATTTTTATTAGAATAGAGTATTTAAAATTCGCTATATAAACAGCTAAAAACTGATGGCTTGCACTTGTTGCGCCTGGACGTTTGACGTTCACTTAAGGCAGCAGCAACGACTGCGACTGCGCGGCTCAACTCACCTGTCCAGCCCGACATGCACTCGCATGTAAAGTCGCCGTCACCGTCAAGGCAAATTCCGCCATTTCGACAAGGATTCGGTGAGCATTCGTTGAGATCTGCAGAAAGTTAATGAGTTTGCTGTTTCTCTTTGCTGTTGCTGTTGCAGTTGCAGTTGCAGTTTTTAGCCGCATGTTGATTACTCACTGTGCTCGCAAAAGGTGCCGGTGTGGCCCACATGACATTTGCAGAAGGTGCCCACGTCGCTCATCTCACAGCTGCCATGGCCGCAGCAGGGTTGTGTGCTTGTTGTGCCTGTTGTTGTCGTTGTTGTTGTTGTCACGACACTGACATTGGCAAAGCAGCCTTCTGTAGTTTGCAACAGTTAGTTAGAGTTTGCATTAGGCTTATGATTATTATATAGCTTACCATTGCAGGGTGGCTGCGAGCAGAGTGGACGCAGTTGCTCGCAGTGTTTGCCCGCGCGATCGGGCGGACAGTGGCAATAGTAGCTGCCGGGCGTATTTAAGCAGCTGCCCTGCAGGCAGGGTGAGGATGTGCAATGATCCTTTGCCTCCTCACACAATGTGCCCGAATAGCCCACCATGCAAATGCAATTGAACTTGCCCACCAAATCCACACATTCGCCGCCATTGCGGCAGGGCGACTTTTCGCATTCATCTATATCTGTCTCACAGTCACGTCCTGTGAAGCCAGCGGCGCAAGCGCAACGATAATCATTGACCAGATCAATGCAGCTGGCGCCGTTCTTGCACTGACCCACGCAATCATCCAGATTCTCAGCACAGGTGGCGCCGCCCCAACCCTCCAGGCACTGGCATGAGAACGAGCCGGGCAGATTAAGGCACTCACGTGCATTTATGCAGGGTCCATTGGCGGCAGCGGAATTGGATGCTGCAACGGCGCTGGTCAATGCCGCCAGCAGCGCTGCCGAGCTGCTCAGATTGCTGCTGGCTCTGATGGCGCTTGCGGTGGTCGTCAGCAGCGTTGCGGCGGGCAGCGCAGCGGCATAGGATGATTCGCATTCATTCACGTCCACCTGGCAGACATCACCGCGCCACTCGGGCGGACATTCGCAGCGAAAGCCGCCGATTAGATCAACACAAGTGCCACCATGCTCGCAGGGACCTCCAGCGCATTCATCGATATCTGCAGTAGCACACCAGAGCGAAAGAGAGAAAAAGAAAGAGAACGAGAGAGATAGTTAAGTGGCATCCACAGCTCAAGTGCAAATGTGTTGATTTTGTTGTTGAGTTCTCTTTCAAAGCTGTTGTGGCCCTCGGGGCTCTTGTCAAGCAGGTGGCTTAAAGGCATCAAGCCTCAAGTCGTTGAACTGCATTTGCGGCTAACTGACGTGCGGATTGGTAGCTGCGTGCTTTGCTTATCACTTGTCTGAAATCACAAAACTCCTCTCGACGCGAACGCTGCCTACTTCTGCTGCACGCAACTCATTTGTTTGTTTGCTGATAAAGATGATAAGAACCCTAAAATTTAGCTTGACCCTTGGCCTTTCCTTTCACAAACAAGGTCAACCAGTTTTTCACACGATTCTGGCCAAGTATTTAGTATTCTTGTTTTGAGTGCTTATAGCTTTAAAATACTTTCACTTCAACATTAAAGCTGGCAGAATTCAACTGTATTAAAATTATTTTAAGTTATATCACTCCTAACAATATTATCGAAATAAAACGAAACGAACTTCAATCTCTGGCCAATTAAATTATTAAAAAAACATAAACCAATTATTCAAACTATTTTTTTTTTCTGTCTTGACTAATTAATTTGGTTCAAATAAACGATTCTTCAGTGCAAATATCGACACTATTTTGTTTGCAGCTCCATGCAGCAGAGTCGGTCAGCAAGTTTGTTGCCTAAGTCTTTTGATTTTGGAGCGGCAACTTAATTAGCTTATGGTTTATTGCAGCGTCTAGCAAATGCTTGAAATGGTGAATGTGTGTTTCGGTCGTGCTCCAATTGGAATGCAAAATCAAATTTGCCGGACCACCGCAGCAACAACAACCAAAATAACAACAACAGCAACACAAGCAACAACAAGAGGCATTGCCTCTGCGTGCGTGCTACGTTTCATTTGATTTCGCTACAGTCAAATGCGTGTGTGCTCAATTGCATGATCGAGTGGCAACAACGACAACAGCAACGATGTTGCTGGTGTTGCTGGAGTTGTTGTAGCTGTTGCTTTAGCCTGTGGCTATGCCCCAAGCTGTGGCTAATCGCGTGCTGCAGCCGCTAGCCAAATGCGAAAAATTAAATCAAAACTCACTTATTTCACATGTTGGTCCCGTCCAGCCAGCCGCACAGCCGCAAGTGAACTCCGCGGGCAGCTGTTGCTGGTGGGAGATTCCACCACCGCCGCCAGCAGCGCTGTTGCTGCCGCTGCTGGCATTCAGCGACTCCTGGAACATGCCCGAAAGGCTGCGTATTGAATTGCGACGGCTTATCGGTTTGCCCATGGAGCTCATGCCACGCATGACGCGATATGTTGGCGGCCTGGTTGCATTCGTTAGCTGCAAGGTAGAGCAGAGTGTTTTTTGTAGATGAGGTTACAGAGAGGATGGCGGCATATTAAATTATTTTATGGCACTGTATCTATAAATTGAGGGCTTACCTTGAGCGTGCATGTGCCGCCGTTGCGGCAAGGCTGTGTGGCACATGGATGCTCCACAATCTGGCACTGTTCACCCGACAATCCTTCGGCGCATGTGCAGCGATATTGATCCGGTGCGGTGTTCTCGCAGGTGCCGCCATGCTTGCAGGGTTCATGAGTGCCACAGTAATTTAAATCTGTGCGAAAGCCAAACCAAAAACGATACTTTGTATAAGATACATATATATATATATATGCCACACTATGCGATGCTATCATTGTCGTATGTGGCCCAGGTGTTGCCTGGTAATTGCCCAGCACTCACTTGGATCGGGTTCACTTACCTTGATCGCATAATATGCCACCCCAATTCGTATCGCATACGCATTTCCAAGCACTGCCATTGCAGGAACCATGCTTACAGCCCGGATAGACCATGCATTCATTGCAGAGTGGACCACGCCAGCCGGGTCGACATCTGCAAAAAAAAAGGTGATGGGAAAGAAAATTATGTAATTTTTGTTTTCAAAGCTGCACTAATAGGCATAAGTATATGCAAAAAGAGGGGGCCCAACAAGCTAGATTTGAATCTTAAATTAGGCATAAAGTTATCTTCTTTTAAGTATGGATCCATTTTATTTCAGATTTGCTTTTAGTTATACTTATTTATCATTTATTTTTAGAAGACACAGGGATGGGAATGGAAATGAGGTGATTTGTTTTGAAGCTGCATCGATTGTTATAAGTGTTTTTAAAGGAGCAACAATGTGATCTGATAATAATCATGATTTGATCAACTTTTGATGTGAATTTTGAAAGGGTGTCAGTTGATTTTCAGTATTTGCCAATGTCGTACAGGCAGAGACTCTCAAGAAGTTCCTTATTCTATTTCACAAACAATTATATCCTGTTGTTGTGAAATCGGTTTAAGTCCAATATCATAGTTCTTTTGCAATCCCAATTTCAACTATGGAATTCTTATTGTCATATTTAATAGCTAACGTTTTTCCTATATAAAGTTATATCTCAAAAGAGTTTTTTCACTGGCTCCAAAAAGCTTAAAGCCTATCGAAAGCAGAATAAGGATCAGAGCTGAAAACTGTTAGTATCAAACAGTATTTAATCAGTTTTATATATTTTGTAAAAAAGAAAGGAACAAACCGACAAAAAATGAAACTTAATCCATTAAACTAAGTACAAACCGTATGCAATAAATATGCAAAGACGACAACTTTACTAAGACTTTTCCTTTAAAATAAATCTTTAGCGCAATGTGTCAATTTGCATGGGAACGCATGTCAAGTTCTCTAATCACTGAATTGGGTCACTTTGAACTTTAGCCTTGGCTTGGATGCAGCCAAATGCAAAGGAAAAGGCCACATCCACTAAGATGCACAACACACACAAATGTTGTTGCCATGTTGATGCTGGCGATTTTATCGCCGCAACACGCCAAAGAGCAGGGATCAAAGTTAAATTGGCTGGCCAGCGAGCTATCGCAGAGGCATCCGCCAACCGACAATCCAGCAAACGCCAATGGAGGTGCTAACTCTACAAGCTGGGCATGACGTTGCTGGCGATAGCCGACAGTTTGGGAATATGGTTGAGCCCAACGTTGTTCGATGTCTATAATTTATGATTTCATTAAAAACAGCAGCCTGTTGTTATCTGTAAACGAATCTATTGCAGCGCGCTGAGAGCGCAAATGGGCCAGCAACGTGCAAACAGCAAAAGTAATTTTTCATCTGGCTTATAATTGTTGTTGGCCAAGACTGTGCGAAAATTGTAGAACGAGCAGCGAACTACTATCTGGCTGCAATGTTGTTTTGTTGCAAGTTGCAACATTTGACTGGTTTTTTCTATATATTTTTTTGATGGTTTCTAGGCCACGCTAATTATTGCTATTTAGAATCAGCGCGCCAGGATCCAATGCCAAGGCGATCTCTGGCAGCAGAGGCTTGGGGGGGTAGAAGACGCTGCTGATGACTGACGGGGCGAATCTGGCTGCTGGCTGCTGGCTGAGAAATGCAATCATGGCCGCTGGCTCACGTATTCTGTGTTACGCTCAAACATTAACAACGGCAACAACTACCAGCAACAACTGCAACAACAACAATTCAACAAAACCACAAACGTTTTTTCGTGCTGCTGCCGCCTGTGGCTGCAACTGCTTCAAAGCCAAGCTCTGCTCTCTTAGCCTCCCGGCATGATGTTATGTTCTTCCAGCAGGCATGACCATTCACTTGGCGGCCACAGACACCTGAAGAGGATGCAAGAAGACAGGAACAGAGACAGTGCTTGAGCAGGACAGTATTGGCCATCGTGCGGGTGTTTGATTAGCAGCCAAGAGCTAAGTAAGAGCCTGATCAGAGCCTGTGGCATTGCCCCAAAGCCAGCAGGAGAGGCACATTGCGACTGGAAAGTGCAACATCGATTGCTGTTGATTGCAGATTATAGCTAGTTACAACTTCATAGCGAGATAGGTTGCTATGCGATCTTATTATGGAGCGCTGCTAGTCAGCATACCTTATAGGGCATTTCAAATTGTTTATTTTGGGCTTTTCAATGGCACTGTAATGTGCGTTGTTTTTCCAATAGCAGTGGTTTCGCAACACATTTCCCTAGAAGCTAAGAAATTTACTTTAAACTATCAGGTCTGTTCAAATTTTCGATAACTTTTTATTTCGAATCGTTTTCAATGCTGTGTTTCTGTTTTCGAATAAAATTTCAATCGTTTTTCCCTTTTAAAGAAAAGTTTGAACACCTTTCATTCCATTATTTCAATAACAAAACTTTTAAAACTTTATGATTTTCGAAATTCATTAAAGGTAATAGAATCAATTCTGAATGTTTTAATCGGAAGAGCAAATGAGAAACGATTCGATTACTACGCGATGTTTTGTGAAGGCTGTTCGGTACTATTGAAAATTGGCAGTGTTTGATAGTTTTACTTATCGATAGCTTATAATCGATTAATTTTAAAAGGTATTGAATGATTATTATTATTATTACCTCAACCATGGACTGTGAAATTTGTCATGAAACTACTGAACTTTATCATAATTTAGTTTCGTCGATTCCTTTTCCGAACCATAGTTGGGATTTTGATAGTTAAAACTGAATCGATTAATTCAACTTTTAATTGCATTTTATTAATATTGATTGGCTTTTTCTTTATCAACTGCACGGAAATGCAACTGTTTACAAATTTTAGTAACAGTTAACTCAATTTAAATGGTTATTTAAGTCTTTTTCCCATGGCTGCCATTTACTGGCACTTCAAAGCGTTGCAAATATTGATGCATAAAGCATTGAAAGAAACTTTCCCAACTAGTATGAATGTGGTACACGAGAGCTGGACAACTATTTACACATCCGCTGGGAGTATTAGTTGTATAGTGGCGACAGTGGCAAATGCACAAAAACCACCCAAAGAACCCCATTTCGCTGGATTGAACGTATAAAAAGAAAAGCAGCCATTATAACTGTGTTCATGGCTGGTCAACATGTCGAGCAATCTGCCCCTTGGGCTCCAGACGAGGCCATTAAGCGCCCCAAAGTTGTACGACACACGCAGCAAAAAGTGTCATAATCACATCGTTAACAGTTCAAGAGAGGGGTAACAGGGGGTGGGGGGGTTTGAGTTAAAGCCAAGATAATTACAATGTTTAAGTACTTACTCGCATTCACCGGGTCGATCACATTTGCCATGGATGGGATCACAGCCGGGCTTGCAAATGGCCTCCTCACAGTTGACGCCCTGCCAGCCATTGAGGCAGAGCTTCTGACCCTCAGAGCCGCAGGCATAATGCCCAAACTGATCATCACGGGGACGGCAGAAGGTCGTGCAGGTCGTGTTGTAGTACGTAACGGCGCATTGCACCCGAACGCGGTAGGTGATCCGTGCATTGCGGCCAATATGATCCAGGGTCTTCCACTCCGGCGACGGCAAAATCACGCCCGAGTATGATGTTTCTTCAATTAACCTTTCCGCATCTGCATTTTTGGCGTCGTTGTGTATTGTTGTTGTGTGTGTTGTGGGTTGTGCATAGCAATGACAATTGTTGGACAGCAGCAGCAGCAGCAGCAGCAACGTGAATGAGAATGACAACAGCAACGATGGTGGCATCAACGTTGGCGTTCCACAAGTGTTGTCCAGGATTTGGTTAAATTGGATAGGTAGGCAAACTTTTAGACATGGCTGACAACATTTTGCGCTCAATTGCGCTGGCAATTGTTGCTGCTGTTGTTGTTGTTGTTGATGCTGTTGTTGCTGGCTCTTATTGTTATGCGCTGCGTCTGCGTCTCCTTAGACTGTGCTAATTAAGCCAAATGGTGTGCACAACACACGAACAGCAGCAACAACCACTACAACAGCAGCTACAACAAGCTAAATAGTTATCTTCGGCATGCCGAAGTTTTAATACCCTTGCAGAGCTTCTAATAAAATTGTTCTTAAGACAAATATTCAAATGATTCTTCTACAAAAGTTCAAGTTTTTAATCTGTAATCTGATTTTGTTCAACTCTGACCAATTTTGAATTTTAGTTAGAGAGATATTTGTAAAACAAAAAAGTTGTTCATCCAAAAACATGGTTTTCTGCATTTTGTTTCAAACTTATCTATTAGATATAACTGCCCAATTTTCATTCAATTTGTACAAATGTCTAGAGGAATTATTCTATTCTCGTTAAAATATATTAACAGAAAAAGTATTCAGCTATTTGATGTTGTAATTTTAGACCGCAGGTTTCGATCCAAGTTAAGTTTTATTGAGAGAACTGTGAGATGAGTTTACAAAGAATCAGACAGACATATTTATATTAACACCGCGCATTTTGCTTATTCAAACTTATATACTTCATAAAGTCAAAGACGCTTTTTGAAAAGATCGTTACCCATTTCGTGACAAAATGTTAATATCCTCTGCAAGAGTATATAAAGCAGACTCCTCCGGCAATTGCCACCGCACTTACCTGGATAGGATGTGTTGTACATGTCCAACGCCTGGAGTATCAGCGTAAACGACTTCTGTAATTGAACATTGCAGGGGGAGAAAAAAAAGAAAGAAATGTCAGCATTAGTTCGGCTTGGAGTTTTGAGCTTGGATCTCAGTGTTGACGCTAATGGACAGTTTAATCTCAAGTTGGTCTGCTCTGATGCAAATGAAGACAACGATTGTAGAAACAAACAAAACAAACACAACGAGCAGACAATGCAAATGCACAAACAAACACTTTAATTTCACGCAAAAAAACAAAGCAAGAAACAAAAAACTTTCTAAACATGGCCAGGGAGTGGATAGGCTAGCACGTCCAATGTCCAAGGCATTCATTCCAATTGGCCAAACTAAACAAATTTTGTGTTTTTGCTGCGCATAAAAATTGAAGACTCGATGTTTTGTTGTAATTGCCAACTGAGCAACGGAGCAACTGAACAACTGAACAACTGAACAACTGAGCAACTGAGCTGCGACAGAAGATTTCTCGTGGCACAAAAAGCAATTAAACGACGACGTCGACGAGGTTGTCGTCTGCACCGCTGGATGCCAGGAAATGCTCATTTAGCAATCGAAGGAGGAGTAGTCTTTGGTGGAGGCCAAGTTGGCGAACATTCGTTTCTTCCATGTTTCCCATGTAATTGGCCTGGCGACGCGACACTAAATCAGTCCATAGCAGACATTGCCTAATTACAGTCCGACTCTTGTTTCTATATAGTTGGCAACTTGACACAGTTTGTCAAATCCATCCACAATTGTTGCTGCTGCTGCTGCTGCCCACTGCTCAAATTACCAGTCAATTTTCTGCTGTCATAATATCAGACTATGCCTCTCTTCCGGACAGGCACATGCTAAAATCTTAACTCAACTCAGACGCTACGCAAAATGACAGCGGAAGTTTTTCAATTGAAAATGGCGTTGAAATTGGTTTCGGATTTCAGTGACAAAACAGACACGCGCCATTTGGAACAACTGTGAACAATTTAGTGGGTGTGCAATTAAATGAGGATTACAAATGGTTTCCAAATTAAATTTTAAAGTCTTTTTAATATGCATATTTATAAAAAAATACTACTCGAAAGAATCTGCTTACCACACACATCTACAGAGGATATGTAAACTGATCAAAAAGATAACAAATTTATTTAAAGATCAATATTGATTTATTGTTAATAACTAACTATAAACGTAAGCTTAAGTCTAATGCTTTGGGCAACAAGTATCATAAAAAAAAACTAACCTTAAGTTTGAACAAAATATATTGGAAATTGCCTTAAGCTGCTTGTGCTACATAAATTCAAATGTTTTCACTGAAAGAGTTAGCTAAATTCGTTGGCCAAATTCAAGTAGCAAACAAGACACAATCATTGAGCCATTCAATTGGCCACTGAAATGTTTATAAACTGTCAAGAACATGGCCATACTTGGCCAAAACCATTGAAAGCAACAACTAACAACTGTGACTGTGGCTGGACAAATAGCCAACCCACTTTCATCCAAGTTTTTTGCTTTTTATCAATGGACACTGAACCATTTACGCACTATATAAACGAAAGCTTTTGAGTATTTTGTTTTGAAGGGGGCAGCAATTCCAAATATAGCTTCATGTGGGGGCAGCAGCTGTGGCTGAAAATGGAGCCTAGGTAACTATGGAACTGCCATTCATCAGTGCTTTATACAGCACACATACCTATACAAAAAAGTGGAGCAAGTCTACCAAAGAGCAGCAAATTCCACTTGAAATTTGGTTGATGATTGCGCACGCGCACTCCAACAAACAGTTCAAAAAATATTGTCAAGTGAAAATGGTTGAGTTTTTTTATATTTTCTCAATGTTGCCTCCAAATGATGTTCGATGGGCTTGTACTCGTATTTGACAGTTACATTGAAGTTTTGGGAACTGCTGATGATGTTATGATGTTGTGTGTAGCTGCTGCTTGAACGTTAAGTACAAGTGTTTCAAGTATTTCATAAGTCATGTTTATAAGTTTTAACGTGCCATTCACTCAATCAAGAGTCGACAAAGTAAGTAAAATATAAAAAAATAAAATAAGAAGACATTCAATAAAAAGTGGGACAATTGCGACGCATCAGCAGCAGCAGCAGCAGACAACTAACAATAACAACAACAAAAGTAACAACTCGCTTTAATATCGGCAGCTTGATTTTTGAAGATTTCGTGATTTTGTGAAAGGCTTCTTGAGGCTGTCGCTGTCTCTGTCTCTGTCGCTGACTCTGTCGCTGTGCCCAAGCAAATATTGCTGTATGCAGAATTTAGCCAGGGCAAACATTTGCCAGGTTTCCAACAGAGTCGAGCACACAGACACACACACAGAGAGAGACACATATGTGAGAGCTGCAGGCAGACCAAGATTAAAGCGAAACCATAGCGAAGCGTAACGTATCGCCATCGGGCGAGCGACAAGCGCGACAAGGTAATGTTCCCACGAAACAGGTTGTCCGCACTTCAGGCCACGACCACGACACTGCGCCGGCACAGACCCAGACTCAGACTCAAACTCAAACTCCAACTCAGACTTCGACGCGGAATCGGACTCAGACTCAGACTTAGACTCGAACCCCAGAACTACATCGACTACAGTGCGACCCAAGCCCCCAAAGAGCCGGCTCTGACGCATGCGCGCCGGCTCCCTGGCCATAAGCAACTCAGCGAGTCAGTCGCTTAATGTAAACGTTGCGACGACAACGACAACGACGACGGCGACGTCGCATGCCAACATCGCAGTCGCAGTCGCCGTCGCCGTCGCCATCGCAGTCAACGCTGGCTTATGGCCATCAGCAGAATTAGTTGGCAGTGTTGACGAAGGCGTGTAATTGTTAACCAAGTTAGTTTTGTGTTTGTACATTACCAAAACATTGCCGTTTTGAAAGAATACAACAAGAAAAACACTGAACAAGCTAACAACAAAGCATGTGAGAATGTTTTGAGTTGAAAGAACTGAACGTAAAGATACCACGTAGAAAATTCTATTCCTGTTTTACAATGCTTTTCATTCCTAAATGCTTTTATTTTGAAATGAAATTGCAATTGAACTTTTATTTATGAACTGATGTTTGAATAGTTTTTTTTAAACAACTGAAAAGGATTACTTTTCATTCCATGTAGGGTGGATTTAGTTTTCGAAAAAAGACATTTAATTCACAAAATTTTCAAAATAAACTTCTGCAAACATCTTGCCAAAAGTGAAAAATAGAACAGCTTATCTGATGATTATTAATAATAAATACTCTCTAATTTCGAGATTGCCGCCTGACATGTATCATACCTTGGCAACAGCTTAATAACACCCCTTTAGTTGCCATTTTTATAGTTACAGGGTATACAAAAGCTAAAATTCAACTAGCAGCTACGCCCAGTCAGGTTACATTTACTTGTTGCATGGCAGCTGACTTTGTGACTGGGCTTGTGTACTTGTATAGTATATGCTTTATAGCGCAACAGACTCAGAACCAGAACAGTCAAATATGCCACGTTTTAGCAGTCATAAGCCCGCATTATGCGCACTTAATTAATGCCAGGCCCAGAATCAGAAACAGAAACTTAAACTTAAACGAAGACGAAGGTGAAGGCGCTGCTCATCGAAAGCGGCTTAAAGAGCAGCCTAAAAAAGCATAAAAATATGAGAAAAATAAAACATAAAACATAATTTTTAATTGCTTTTTAGATTCGGCTACCGCAACGAGTAAGCGGCTTTTTAGTGCCAGCCAGCCACAGCTTGTGATTTATTTTTTCACATATATTTTCTACAGGTTTTAGGACCCATCATGAGTCAACATTTATGCCATCTCAGGCAGCTTAATAAGCCCCCGGGGGCCATACTTATTTAAGTTTCAGCCAAAGCAAACAACCCACGCAATAGCTATTCAATGTTATTTTGTTTACTATATTTTTGTTTCCAGCTTAGCTCAGTTTACCGGAAACTGCCATACAGTTCTCTAGAGATCCAAAGAGCAATAGACTACTATTTACGAGCTCCAACTACTACTTGCCCCCCGTGCTTATCATTGCTGCACTCGGCACGAACCGTTGCCAGCTCGACTTTATCGCTAGAAATTCCGATGACGCGCGTCTATATCGTCTTTAGAGATGAGCAGGTTGCACATAGTAACTGTGACTGAGTCACTGTGACTAACGAATGTTGTTACTTTTCAAAAAAGGAAGTGTCACATTCACATTGTAACATTGATATTCAGAGGAACAGTATGTTGGAATGAGAAGGGACTTAAACATCCAAGTTTTAGCCTTCAACTCCGGGAAAGTTTCATTAAATCAATGGAAAATCGTTTGACTTAACAGTATAACATTTTGAAAAACATATTCAAATGTCACAAAGTCACAGTCACAAATACTCATCAAACATATCGCTCATCTCTAATCATCTATATGCTTCATGCGGAACAATAAGAGAACCCAAACTCTTATCAATGCGCCAGCTCGTGCCAAAAGTGTGCGTTTTTGTTTTGAAGACAGGCAGTTGTGGTATTTAAAAAGATGAGGGGGTTTTTGGTTTCATTTCGTTGCTCACAACAACAACAGCAACATAAACATAAACAACAACAACAACAACTTACCGTCCAACGAAATGTGAAGGGCAACACAATGGCACCCACGCCCGGATCACTGAGCACAAAGCTGGAGCCGCCAAGAATTTTTGTGGTCGAGTTGCCAAATGAACAACCCGTCGATATGCTGGCGCCTTGTTCCGTCGTCTGGTACTCCTTTAGGCACAATCGAAATGCCGTTGTGCAGGGCGAACAGCCTGTAAAATGCAAATAATGAAATCATTAAGTAAATTATGAAATTTTAATTACAAACAAAATATAGATTTTACTTAATGAAAATATGTTAATATTTTAAATAAAATTGTGTTTAGACTTTAGTTTTGCATTTACTTAACGGAAATTCCTTCAACATTCAAATAAAATTCTAGACAAAATTCAAAATGGAAGCTCAAATGTTAATAAATTATTTGAATATTAAAATAAAAAAATTACCCAAAATGCTTGCACTTCTTGCTCGGAAATGACAAAAATAATTTGCCAGATAAGAATATGAATTTAAAAACTTTTGACCTTGAGCTGAATTTTATTTGACAGTGATAAGAGCATTAATATTCAAATAATAATGTGTGCCACATGCCACATTCTTTCAGTTATGCAACAATATTATATTTATAGCTTATCTCTTCTATTTTTTTGCATAATAACTCGGGTTTTTACTCCCTGTTCCCGTTAAAAAGGGAAAAAGGGAGTTATAAAGTGCTGCAAATGTGTGTAACAGAAGGAGGCATTTCCGACTATATAAACTATATATATATTCTTGATCAGGATCAACAGCCGAGGCGAACTAGCGAGGTCCGTCTGTCTGTCCGTCTGTCCGTATGAACACACAGATCTCAGAGAATATAAGAGCTAGAGACACCAAACATGGCATGCAGGTTCGTGTATACCATACGCAGATCAAGTTTATTTCAAATTTGCAACCCCCCGCACCCCCGCAAATCGCAAAAGACTCCCACAGCCACTATTTTGAAGATAAAGCTTTGATTTTTGAGACACATATATGTTGTATCAATGTTGATCAGCTGTGTATCGGATAAATAACACCAAAGTTACGGAAGAATTTATTACCCCCGTCTCAGCTGGCAGAAACAACAGTTTTACAGGCACTTTACAAGTTGGGAGCAAGGAGTCTCGTAGTCGGGCACACTCGACTAGATCATTTTTGCTTGTTTGTATGAGTATTTAGTTATTATAAGATATAGAAACTTACCCGTCGTCCTGGTGGCGCGTAATTCTGTTGGCACACTGCAGCAATAGCCGCTTAATAGATGGCTATTGGTATTTGAGATTTCTAATATTTCCAGCTCGAAGTTACCAGCTGCGGATATCTGTAAAAAAACGAAAGGTACATCATCAGCAATAAGCAATAAGCAACAAGCAAAATAAGCCGCAGTCAAAACATGTTAACCAAACGAACAAAATTCCGATTCGATCAAATCAATCATGGCCCATAACGAAGCTATATAAGCGTATAAAACCAAATTCTCCCAGATACTGAATCGACACTCTTCTTAGTAGTATTTCCCCCTCCCAATATCATCAAATAATATGCTCAACACCGCCTCAGAGTTCAGTTCAGTTCGCTTGTTGTAAAAACTAATAAGCCACCTAGGGCGCTCTGATTGGGGCTACAGTAGAGGTTTTAATTAAAAACACGAGAAAGAAAAATCAAAAAAAAAAAAGTAACTGACTTTCATAGTCGAATGAAAGGAGCGCCAGAGATTGTGTGTGTGCCTCTTGTGTTGGATAAATCTACCAGCAAATGAAACATGAAAATAATGAGAAATATATTTCTCAAAGCGATTTAACTGTACACAAGATTGTTCATTTTTGGTTCAGCTCACTTAATCAAACGAGATATCCAACAGCTTGTATAATTTAGAATGCCTTTGTTGACCAACAGCTGGAGTTTTTATTTTTTTGAATTTTTTCATCCTAACTTGAAAGTTGGTAGCTAACAGCTAAAAAGAAAAACTAGCCATAAGCGAGCCTATCGATAAGCGTATTTGCCATAAAATTAATAACACATTAGATCGCCAAGTTTGCAGCAGTTTTCTAGCCAATTTCTACCACAGCATCCAATTTGAAAAATGGCACATAAAGTTTAACTATTTCAGGATAATGGCTACACATAATTTAACTGCTGCTGCTATTGCTGTATACCATTTGGCCAACTACCATTGGCCATCAACTTTGTAGTTTAGGGTTCATTACAAGACTTGGTTTTAAAAAAAAAACTACTACTAACTAGTTGCGAGACACAAAATATGCTAATGAAAACTTTTAGTTGGCTGTGGCAGGCACAAACTTTAATGGTTTCATATTTCAGTAAATTTATAGTCAAAGGCGGCGGCAGTGCTGCTTTGGTAGCTGGCAGCGTTGATAAGTTTATTAGAAATAAATTGCAATTTAGCCTTAAGCCTGTCACTGCGTGGAGGACTGGCTAAGACCAGGACTGCCCCCGGGTACGCAGGCTAACGGCAGTTCCCAGTTTCAGACGCACTTCTGCTTGACCAGTGCACCTGTGCCGCACTTCTTCTTTTTTATTTTTATTTATATTTTTTTGTTGCGCTTTTAGCACAAAAGGCAAAAAACAGAATTGAATTGAAGTTGAATTTGAAGTGGTTGCTTGGCTCTTCTTGATATTCAAGTTGAAGTTGTCGGCCGTTGATCATGCCCATAGATCAATCAATGCAGTCAGCGAGAGCAGATCTTGCTTCACTCTTCGCTGCCTTCAATCTTGAGTTGAGTTGAGTTGAGTTTTCTGTTCTGATCAGTTGGAGTTTTGCCTTTTGTTTGCCGCAATGTGCTGCACATTTGGTCAGTGCCCCAGCCGCGGCAAGTTGATTGGATTCTTGATCGGGTCTCACAAACCGGTTTACCCTGCACATATATGTTTATATATGTTGTGCCTGCGTATAGCGTCTGCTTACTATTTATTTATCACATTTCTTTTGGGCTCGTTTTCATTCATGAGCCAAAGCCAAACAACCTGAGCCAAGACTGTAGCAGCAAGAGCCACATTCAGAGCCAAGTTCCAGTGTGGCAAGTGCAGCTGCTCATGTTGCCTGTATTGTATATTGTATATATATATATAGATTCTCACAATCAAGCGCTAATATTCGAGACAAACTTTGACGTAATCAATTCGATTAGATAATGTCCATGAAATGCCCAAACAATTGCTGCTAAGATTAGTAATGCGGCGCCAACAAATTAACCCAAGTTTCTTATATTTATATATTTGGGATTTACAGCGAACAAATATTACATATATTAGCTTGAAGATTTATATCTATGTTTTAGTAGAAAAATGGGGTTTTTTTATCAAACTGATCTTTTATTAATGAAAAAGTACTTGAGGTACAAGACATACAAGAAACTATTTATCGTTTTTTGTAGTTAAGTTATGAATAGTTTACTGAGCATGTTATTCTCTTCTTCAGAAAAACATTAACTAAGTATGACGGAGTAAGTTATTGGCCGTATTCCGGAGAGCTTTCTGAACCATAACCCTTGATAAGTAATCCTCTTCGGTTCTTATGTTTACTTCGAAAAAGAGCAAACTTTTAAGTAGCTCTAATTTTGAAAGCATCTGAACATTTTAGGATATTGGTCAAATATATAAGCTGAACACAGAAAATTACCCTTTTTATATTTCTGAACTACGTTTTTCTGCGAATCGATACAATAATTGTAATAGTTACTAAATAACTCATCTATTCGAAAATGGAATCACACCTAAATAGACTTTTTCCCAGATAACGGAAAGCATTCAAAGCATAATATCAGCTATTAATTCTGATTAGAAAACTATTTTGAATAATCATTCACATCTCAAGTACTTTACAACTTTACTTGTGTTACCATTTACATGTGGAATAGTTGGATAAACTGTTCAAAAAAAAAATATTCAATTAAAATCTGTTCAGATTACTATTTTGAATAATCAAACTGATATCCGAATTACATGCCTAAATATCCAAATTACATGTTCCCATTTCGAGTACTTTGCATTCCGAACTGTTCTCGACTTTGTGTTCCCATTTACAAGCAGAATAGTTGAATACACTTTTCAAATCAAATATTCAATTAAAAACTGGTCACATAACTTTTTTTAGTATACCTTTATATCCAAATTACTTGTTCCCATTTCGAGTGGTTAGCATTGCGAATCGTTTTCGATTTTGCATAGACTCGTCAAACCAAGTAATCAATTGTTTTTCGAGATTCAGCAGCTAATAATCTTTCCTTATTTCCTTATGATTCGATCGGAAATGGGAACAGACCTGATTATTGTTGTTTCTTTTGCACAATATGCATATTTGGACCTTGCAATAAATGTAAAAACTTAAACTGGAGCTGTTTATGAAGTCAAGCGCAACTTTATACAAAAATGTAAATTTACATTTAAAGTAATTATATTTTCAACAGTATGGCGCCAGTTACAATAAATAGTGCCCTAATGAGCAACAATTGCAGTGCGGAACGTTTTGTTGATGCTTAAAGCGTTGCGATAAATACCAACAATAACGACAACAGCAACAACAACAGAGCAAAATACAACAACATATAAACAAAATGATCGTGGGAGCTCTTAGGAAACCGCGTTTCGCCAACTCATTTCGCTGACTTTCGAAAGGCAAAAAATAAAAAACAAATCTTTATGAATATCTTTTTACGGTTTGCCGCTGTTGCTGTCGCTGCTGCAGTGCGGCTGCTGCTCAGTTTATAATACGCAGCTTATGATCAATAAATGTCAGTCCTTATGAGGGGATTTAGCTTTTTACGCATGTCACAGTCGCGATGGTTCCTGCAAACTGGGTTAATACGGATTTTGACCAGTGACACTGAGCATTAAGCAGAGCACTGGACGCTCGTCAGTTGAAACAGATCTTGAGATCTTGAGATCTTGAAAGTTAAGCCAGTTTCTGGGAAAGCGTACATAAATCGCTGGCTACAATTTATTTAACTTTTATTTGCTTAATTAACAACTAAATAGTTGCAGCGCCCCCCATTTAAGGTACAAGAAAACAAACATGCCAGTTCGTAGTAGCCCAAAAACCAACTGGAATGTCCATTTAGGCAACCATTTCTCATTTGCCGGCGACTTTTATCGCCTGGTTTAACCGAAATCAATGCACTCAGCTGATGTTGCTGCTGTGGTTGCTGTGGTTGCTGCTGTTTGCTGTTGCTGTCGGGGGGGACTCAGATAAATGTGTGTAATCAATTTGATAGCCCCCGTCTTGGGATTAGTGTTGGGCATATTCTAATGCCTGCTCGGTGCCACTGCAGCGTATTAATCAAATTGTTGTTTGTGTTTATGTATATATTGTTGATCGCAGGCAAAGCGATTAATTTTATGTATCTTTGACCGTTTGCCGTTTGCCGTTGGCTATTTAATTGCCCCAAAGGCAATACTCTGGCATCTCAATACATGTTTAGCCACTTTGTGTAACACTTTATGATGTCTACGCCCCGAAAAATCTGGCCTACGACTACCGTTGTTACCAACACATAGATATCTATACACATTGTGGGAACTAGCCAGGCCAACGGCAAGGTTACCGATCTTTGAAGACCAAGCGCAGATACTGCTAGCTTCTTAAATATTTCCGAGTATCAGTTTGTTCCCAATTGGCATAAACTGGTATATAAAGATTGTGTAATGTTGTTAATCCAGCTACACATTCATTTTTCATTAGCATTCAAATTTGATTAACAATATGAATTAGAGTAGACTAATTTGGTTGTGCAGGAAGAGAAATCTACTTTATATTCCTCATCAAGCATCAGTTTTGATGATAGCGTTTTTATGGCTTTATAGCAGTTGTAAAAGCTAACTGAAAATGAAAGCCATTTAGAAAACTAAATTAATTTTTAGCACTTTTCATTGAATGGCTTAAGGATTTAAGCTTAAGCAGCTATTAATAAACTTGTGCGAAATATTAATCATAAAACCAGAAATTAAGCTTTTAAATCCATTTGCATATTATATAAAAACTACTTTCGTAGTTTGTCTTCAATCTGTTTCCTACATAGATATAAGAGACATTTTATTTAAACTTTTTTTAGCTTTGTCAAATGCGAAAATGTTGCTTTGAAATGTATTTTTTATACAATAATAATAATTATAATCGTTTTTTTTTATTATTTTCATATCAGCAACTTAAAGTTGAATGCAGAAGAGTCTTCTAACATTTTCTTTTTAATTTACAATAATTTGGCAAACCAATTTGATAAATCAAGATAAAAATTCAACTTACAGTTAAAGCTACCAATCTTTGGCTCGTTTAAAATTTGGCCTGGTAAAAATTTGTTGCAACTGTATCTGATCAAAATAAATCAAGTCTGTTCCAGTTTTTGTTTTCGATAAAATCTTTCAAAATGCGAATTGTAAAATGCGCTGAATTCCAACTTTTTAAAAATACATAACTTACAGAAAAACGGTCTGTATTCAATTCAAAAACGGTAACATCAAATCAAAAATGATACCGAATGAAATGTACTTGAAAATGAGCGCTGATCTGAATAATTTTCAAATTCAACTTAACATTTTCATATGAGTTATGAACAAAATAAATGTTAAACAGAAATTGTGTAAAGTGTTTCTTAGGAAAACTAAAAACCGGAATAGTTCTGATAGCCTACATGCTAAGTTAAGCACAAAGTAGAGAAAAAACTGCATAAAATCTTATATCTTTTATTCATTTGCTGTTGAATTGAACATTTTACTATGATGACAGATATTCACAGTTCTTGTTGCTCTTCCATTTGCAATTCTACAAATTCAGCGCCCTCATCGATCAATTCCCACACACATTAGTTTGCTGTTGTTCTGTTTGTTGTTGTTGTTGCCCTGGGCACAGACACAGCCAGCCAAAACGTTCCATAATAAAAAACCTCGAATCAACTTGGTTTTTGGCTAACGACGAATCAACTGGAAGTGAAGCAACACCCGCATATTTCGACTTGAAGTTTCAATTTTTGCATGTGAACTGCTTTTGATGGCTGGTTCTTGGATTTTGGAAGTTTTGCTTACCTTATGGACTAACAATATTAAAATTAAAGCAATTAAGTTGCAGGCAGACTTTAATGATCGGCAATCGTCGATCAGCGACGATCGCAGCCTTTGCCGTTGCCTTGTTGCAGACATTCTCAGGCTGCCTGTTGTTGATTCTGTTGCTGTTGTTGCTGGTGTTGCTGCTGCTGTTGTTGCTGGTGCTGTTGTTGTTGTTGGTGTTGTCATCGTTGTTGTATTGCCTTTTGTTGATTTTCGCCGAAAATGTTTTCTAAACATTTTGTACATTCTGTGCGCGTTTTTGAATACAACGTGTTGCCGCCTGCTGTTGCAGACGATGCTGGTTTTGAAGTTTTAGTTGCTTCTGCTGGCAGTTGTTGTTGCAAACGTTGTTGTTGTTGCTACTTTTGGCACAAGTAACGCACACAAATTGGCCTTTAATTAGCCCATGCTCAGCAAAACAATTTGTTTTGTAAGTCGTTTTTGTTGTTGTTGTTGCTGTTGCTGTTTTTCAGGTCATTTTTTTGTATTTTGTTATTAATGTTGTTGTTATCACGAACTTTTATTATAGTTGATGTAGTGTTATTGTTGTTGTTGTAGTTGTTGTGGCAATGCTTTGTACTATATCTTTACATATATTTCACATTTTGTTTTCTATGCACTTTACACTTCCACTTGATATGACGTTGTTGTTGCCATTGTTGTTATTATTGATATTACTGTTGAGTATTTTTATTATTATTGTTGTTGTTACTGTTGTTGTTGTTGTTGCAACAATTGACAAACAAAATGGAATTGAAACACACTCGACAAGTGCCTGTAAAATCCATTTCTCATTGCTTTTAAGCACGCATCATCAACGCTAATTGACACGCATTTGTTGTTGATGCTGCTGCTGCTGCAACAAGTGCTGGCAGCAACAGGCAGGCAGCAACCGCAGCAACGTTTGCTTTTGCTTTTTGCCTGTGCAACCACAAAAACCGCAAAGCGGCGCAACGTGCAGCAAATGCAAATGCAATTCAATTTATGTTAATTTAACGCTGCTGCTGCTGTTGCTGTTGCAAGTTGCAGTTGCAAGTTGCTGCTGTTGCTGACGTTGCCGCTGACTGTTGCTGAACGTGTACGGGCATAGCCGTGTCTTTGGCCACAAGCAATTTGCATCTTGTGCGCATATTAATTTACAGATATTTTCACTCTTGCCCACATTATTCATTCTATCCCCCTTTCTGTCAAGCCCCACCGCCCCCGACCCCCTACACTTGTTCTGCGCCTGCGCTACTGACTTCGCCTGTGCCATTTCGCCTGTTCCTGCGGCCTGAGCCGCATGATGATGATCGGGTGTTAATTGTCCATTTAATTAAGTAATTTGCTTCGCTTCCTCTCTCTTTGCTCTTCCTCTCTCCCCCACACACTGTGCCTGCTGCTCCCTCGCTGTACGAACGGAAGTCGTTGACTTTGAGTCAAATTTGTGCATATTCCGCTTGGCTGCTGTGGCAACTCTCTGTGTATGAGCGGAGTGGAGCAGAGCACAACCGGAAGTGAACCACTGTGCACCACTCTCGCCCAAAGGGTGTACTTAACAATTGGCGCAATTGAAGTTGCATGCCCCCAATGAGAGGGAAATGGAATATATGAAAACTGAAACAACTGACAGTAAACTAGCCGTTTAAGCGATTCCAATTAGAAGTTTAACACCTGAGTACAGTGATGTTTTAGCTCAAGGTGTTTCATTTACTTTTATTTTATAGAAGAACAGCAACAATTTTCAAGTTCTTCATATTCTGTTATTCTGTATCCTATTGAAAACGAATTTTGTATTTCTTTTGGAAAAAATTTACGAGCTGTTTTTGCTGGGAAAAAAAAAATTTTGTCGCTTGTAAAGTTTTTGTTTTCGACATCTTCTATTGCAAAAATTATAACTATAACTATTTCATTCGAGAATGGGAGCACAATGTACAAAACGATTCGGAATGAAAAGATGTCGGAAATGGGAACAGGCCTGAATATCATATGCTATGTTAATAAAGTTATTTTTTACTATTTTCAAAACATTTTTGAATGATGCACCGTTTTAGTTGTGTTCTATGATTCTACAGATTTACTTAAAGCACACACAAGCTGTCATTATATTTTGTTTTTCATTTAAATATTTTAAGCAACTTTGTTTTAAAAAATATTTTAAAAAGTTTTTTGCCTCGCATAACTCTCTTTCATAGCTCCTACTGATTGCTGCATCAAATGTTGCGGCATGTTTTTAATCAGCTAATTATATAAGCAGACCCTAAGTACTATATACTATATAGCTATATAATATACTATATGCATATGTTGTCCAATTCTGTATTAAAGCTCTTCCTAAGCTCTCGTTGCTTTTTCTTTTATTGTAAGCAATTGCCCTCGATCTGTTCTCTTTTGCTCTCGCTCTGTTTCTCAGTCAGTTTTCCATTATCATTGTTATTATTGTGCATTATGCGCTATTTATTTGTATTGTGCCTTGTTGTAAGTACTAGTTGCTCTTATATATATATATATATATATATACATATATTTTTGCTTTCTTTCACTCGACATGTTTCAATTCCATTTCGTTTGTTGTTGTTATTGTTATATGTGTGGTTGAGTCTGCGTTATCAATGAAAACCACTGTGCACTGTGGTTGCTGTTGTTGTTGTTCGCTGCTGGCGGGGCAAGATTCGCAATACGGATTCGCATTGTTTGCACTTTTACTTTAATGCTTTTATTAACAAATTTATAGTGCATAGTGTATGTGTGTGTGTTTTGTACGCGTAATTGAGCGGTATTTCCGTTTTTGCACACTCCACACACAAACACACAGATAAAAGCTCACTCGAACGCCAAGATACTATTTTGAAGCTTTGATTTATGTTAAGTTAGATTCACACAATAAAAATTAATATAAATCAGACACACACAAGCACACACACACACACAAGCACGCACGCACAGCAGCTGTCGATTATTATTGTTGTTGTGCCTTTTTTATTTATTTGTTGCTATTGTTGTTATGATGATTACTTGTTGCTTTCTGCTTTGCTGTCATTTGTTGTAATCAGCAAGCAATTCAATTTAATTGTAACACATTTAACACTTTCACATCATTTTCATTGATTATTGTTGTTATTGCTGTTGTTGCTGTTGTTGATAGACACACACATACAGTTACAGTTAAACACACGCATACACTGATAACACATAATCCAATTGGCATTTCTCGTTTTACCGTTTGCTCTTTACTGCTCGAAGCGCGCCGCTTGACTAAAATAGCTTGCGCAGCACGAAGTCCTGCGGCGTTTATCGTCGCCTGCAGCAAGCTAGCCACACGGGGCGGAGCAAATCAAAAGAGGCAGAGAGAGAGCGAGTCACCACCAATAACAAAGAGAACACACACACACACACACACTTTGAAAAACGGTTACCCACCGGCAACTGTTCGAATTTCGAACTTTTCGATATCGATATCGGTTATCGAGATCACGTCTACTTTGTCGACGTTTTGGCTTCCGCTCGCTGCTTGCGTGCGCTTCAGGCGTCAAGTTGCGACTGATTGGCAACTACCGAACACGGCGACGGCAGCGGCAGTGGCTGGCATTGCCGCTGGGCACACAACAACACATATTCGAGCTCGGAGCTCTGAGCTTTGTCAGCGGCTGTCGGCTCTCTTAGCATTTTGAACCGGTTATTGTCTACGCGCTCTTTGCGGTATACGCTCTCTCTTTAGGCAGTTGCTGATTGGTTGGCATTTTTCCTGCGGCCTAAGCTGTGACTTGTTAATGGAGTTGCCCCGCTACGAAGTGGAAGTCGTGTGTTGGCAATCGTTTCGACTGTCGGCTGTGACTGCGACAACAGCAACTGTTGCTGCTGCTGCTGCATCCTCTGACGCATGCGTGCGCCTCGAGGCGCTTTTTTATGATTTCAACTTAATTATGTTTATAAACGCTTGGCGCGCTTGCTTGCTCTAGATCTAGTTAAAATGCCGCGCAGCAGACGCGTCTGCAATTGCCCGGGCGTTTCATTAGCGTTTTATGGTTTGATCGTGGCCGAGGCACACGCGTCCACGGGGACCACGTTTTTCAGTGGCATTGCTGCAGGCGCACAATTAACACCTGGTATATATATTGTTGTGTATATTGGTGCAGTGCTACCCACTGCGATTATGATTTGTGCAGCAGCAGCAGCGTTTGCCTTTGCTGCCCATTTCGGGCAGCCAATTATTGTCAGCGGGCATACTGTGTGTCGCTTACCGTTGCTGCTGCTGTTGCTGCTGCCACACAGACAGCGCGGCGACTGACTCTCTGCCCAATTATATGCAACTCAAGTGTGTATAAATCAAATTTAAATGCAACAACACTGGCCTATCGATGTTCGACTGCAGTCCAAAACAAAAGACTTAAGCAACAAACTTGGCAATTACATGCAGCCAGCAACAACAGCAAAACTGCAGCCAACAGACTGCAGACAACAGACAACAACAGCGGCAGCATCTTTTGTTGTTATTGTTATTGCTGTTGTTATTGTTGCTGTTGCTGTTGCTGTTACTGTGTTGTTAGCGGCTCATATTTCTTAGCGCGCATATCTAAATATCGAATCATGTCGCTGATTTGCTTTGCCGCACCATTGTTGCTCCAAGTTGCAACTAGCAACAACAACAAGCAACAACAACACACACTAAATCTCATTGTGCCGTTGTGACATGACTCTTGTTCGACAATAGATAAAACAAATTGACTTGGTGTGTGCCCAAAATGTCTTCTCTAGCCATTGGACGCGACCAATGTTGCAGTTGCTGTTGCTGTTGCCAGTTTGCCGTATTGGTGGGCGTACTACATACTCGTACAACTTGAAACGTTGGCAGCCGCTTCGCATTGCTGCCTTTGTCATCTTTTTAGCAGCAACTGCAGTGAGAAAACTGCACCACAATGCCCATTATCAACAGCATATCTACGAAATCCCAGAGCGACAATTGTAGAGAGCAACAAGAGGAACAACGACGACAACAACGACAACAGCAACATGCTGTCCAAATATGTTGCAAGTTGGTGTTATTCTTCACACGGCATCATAAATTTCACGTATAATTGACGCTTTCAGTTATATCAAAATTGGCTAAAAGGCGACGACCAACGACAACAACAACAACAGCTTTTGCGTTGGTGGCTCTGGTTGTGGCCAGTTGTGGCCACAGACTCCAGGGATTACTTTTGCAACGTGTGGCTGCTGTGATTGTTAGTGTTGTTGTTGCTGTTCTTGTAGCTGTTGCTGTTTGCTGACTGTGGCTTACATTGTGTTTTTGTTTTTTTGTTTTTTGGTCGCAAGCTTTGCTTTACAGCTAATAATAGCCAGCTAGATGGACAATTGGACAGACAGACAAGTTGTGAGTGAGACAGTCAACAACTGCCTACAGGTGTATTTTTGGGTGTTTACGTTTTGCGTTGGCGCTGCAAACATTTTGTAGCATTTGGACACACTTTAATGGCATTTCTTTGTTTAAAATTAGCTTTCATTTTTGTTTTTCTTTGCATACTATTTATTTTGTTTTTGTTTTATATATATTTTGTGGCCACATGCACAGTTTTGTCAGTATTGTCAGTACTATTTCCATTTGACAGCTGAACAAGTGGCACTCGAAACATTTGTGCAGCACACGCCATAAATCCCGAAATCAAACATATTGAGTAATCAAAACGCGCCCTACAAATTTCAGTTTGTTACTTGATGAGCCACCACCACCCAACCACAAGCACAACTATGGAAGGATAACATTTTGTGGTCATTGAAAAACATCCCCCTTGCGGGGTGTGCTCATTAAGCAAACAGTCAAATATGTTGGCAATTTCAACCAGTTGTTGGTTTTACACCACTCTCAAATTTTATGACAGATTTTTCAAGTGTTTTGCGGTTGCAGTGGATTTTATACTCTATACTACTAATTTGAGTGGGTATACTGTGTACAAGTATTGCGGATCGAAGATGGACATTCAGCTATTTTCTTTCTTTGAACTAAGCTATCAATAATTAAGAAGGTGAGCCAAGATTGGAATGTAATCGTCAACATTATGTCCATTTTGCTTCTAAAATATAGCGCAAAAGTCATATCGATACCATCTTATATATCGATATTTTACTGTATATCGGATGATATCGGCAGCAAGATATGGATACCTCAAATATGCGTTAAAATAGTAACGTGAGAAGTATGCTAATATTGATTAAATTCATAGTTTGATAAAATTAATAGTAAAAAGAAATTAGTAACACTTCATAAAAGTTTTTTATTGAGAAATTTGATAAAATAATCCTTATGTGCTTAGGTATTTTATGAATATACAGGGTATCTTAAAGTTCAGCACATATTTATCCTGTTTGTTGCTGCTTCTGTGGCAGCAGTGGCTGCTGAGGGCGTTTGACTATGTGGTTAACTTGGACAGAGGCGGAGGCAGGCGGACCTGTAAAAGAAAAAACATTGCCAGAGGTTAGTTGTTTATGAACCTTTTTATTGCCTTCTGTTGGTCTTACAGATTTATGTGCCATATTTTAGTATTCTAGTAAGTAATTTGTGTGGTTTTTTGAAAGCTGGCAACTGACAGTTGGAAATTTCTTCAACAAAAGCGGCAATTATTTTGAATAGATAATATACGCACTAAATAGTAGCTGCATTCCAAATATGACAGACTTTAAAGTTTGTGCATAGAAAGTAGCTAGAATATACAAGATTTTAAAGATTCTAGATAAAACATAAGCTGGCATAGAATTTAGGTTATACTAAAGTTTTGCTCTGCTTTTGACCCACCCTAATAAAAACTCATGTAGACACCATCATCCATCAAAACCACCTGACCCAGCAATTTGCACCACCTCTCAACCAACGCTTTTGTTATGCCCCCCACACTTGTGTCGCTGTGAACCTTGCACATGTTGCAAACAACATACGCAACAAAAGCACTATCATGTCAGTGTTAGCGGCAAGTTCATCAGCGCGATCTGAGCACGCCTCATTTAATAGCCCACCCCATTGAAAAGAACCGCCCCTAAGATCTAAATAAAATCCAATTGCAAATCAGTAAGGCAAACATGTTTCATACGCATCAAATTATAACACGAACAAAGGCGATTAATTAGCGTTAGGTCCTGCAGCAAAGGGATGATACTCTATTCAGCTAAGGATCAGTACTGCGCCGGCGCGTTGTCTGCCTGGGTAACTGAAACCACAAACGGGGCTGGGTGTGTTCAGTTTTGAAACTGCGCGTGCTCGTGTTGCCAATAATGTGAGTGCATCTTTGGCAAGCGCGAACATGTGCAACTGCAACCGAGTACAAGTACCAGCACCCAGCATCCATTCCACAGCTCCCCCCTTTAGGATCCCCCAATATCCACAAATCCATGCACGTGCATATGTCATTTTTATGGCGCTGTTCGTGTTGCCATAAATCCATAACAATATGACAAGTACAAGTACTTTAGCGGCAGCTTCTCTCATGTGCAACATGTTTGCACGTTCACGCCAGAGACGCCCTGGCCCGAGCCACAGTGGGCCCAAGGGTTGAACAAGCTCTAAAAGGTGTTAACTTTGGTATATGTGCTATGGGATTTGGGCTTTAAGCTCGATTCTGATATAAGGCCGATATATGAACAACAAGTGTAGGGCTCGAATCATATGAATGTTGTAATGTCTTAGCCAAAACTTAGTTAAACTTAGATAAGTTAAGTTTACGTCTAATTATAACCTATCTATTATAATATTAATAGTTTAAATTATGATAGCGACAATCGGGAATACGTTGTGAGCTACATATATTGTAGGAAAAGTTGAAGTATATTGCACGCTTGCAGATTCTGATCTTCGTATGATTCTGCATATTTTTTTTCCCAATGAACTCCAAAGAACTCCTTGAATATTCGAAATTTGTAAATCTAGTGAAAACAGTGACAAAATCCGGCCAAGTACAGAATGACTTCTTTTAAGTACAAAATCTTATATTAAGGACGTTTTTATACAGCTTAAAACAATTTTGTACTTAATCAAATGCTTTCTTTCTCATTCTATGAAAATAAACGGCCGTTTTTGAATTGTGAACCTATTCTTCCTGCACTTACAAATTTATAGATACATATAATACTTAGAATTTGAAGAAACTTACTCCAGAATTCCAGAAAGCTATGAAAATGACGTTTTGAAAGTTTTCATTTTAACCCATTGAAACTAAAACTATTCGCACACATGTTCAAAATGGAATAAAGGTTGTATTGGCAAACTCTACAACGATTTGAAATTAAAAGTAAACAGAAATGGAAACTTCATTGACTTTATTATCTTCACCTGTTCAAAAATGTATGTAAAATTTGAAAGCTGATAGTTGTGCATTTTAATGAAACATAAAGTTTGAATAAAACACGATTAGCTGGGCCCTACGGCCCACTGTGCGGTTTGGCCATGGTTTGGGGCAGGCCCGGGGGCTACCTTTGGATGATTGCGATCAGTAGCCGCGTGCGTTTGCCAGGATGCTCATTTGTGAGATGCTGCTGAAGCTGCTGATGCAGATGGCTGCTGTTGTCTACTCTTCATTTAGAGTGTCTACAAAATATTTTGCGCCACTCGCCGCTTGACATGATTTACATGAAGACGCACGTTTTTATTACATTTTCGTGGCTGTAAGTATGCGCCCAAGCCACCCCACCAACAGCAGCACCACCAACAACATTGACTAGCCGGCTTGGCTTTGATTTTCCGTTGTTGTTGTTTTTCCCATAGTTGTTTTGCGGCAAATGTTACGCATCGACATGGAAAACCCAACAGCTGTGCGGGACGAGGACGACAAGGGTTAAGTTCGCATAATCATTTATCATTTTTGCTGTTACAATTTTCAAGTGTTGCACTATCACAACCAACAACAACAGCAAGCAATATGAACTACAACCCAACGCCTACTTGCTTGCAATTAAACGAAAACAATAAAAAATGTGGCAAGTTTTTTTTTGTCTACTTTTATAATATTGTTGTTGGTGGTGCCTGTGGTGGTTGTTTTTCGTGAACCACACCACACTTGTCAGTGTCCGGATAAGTGTCGCCTGTATGTCGCATTGGCTGGAATATGATCATTTTACGGCTTAAGTCGACAGTTTAATTTAGCTTTTGGAAATTGAATTGTATGCTCAACTTAAGATCGTAATCATATAATCTTTAAGCTGCAATTTCTATAGGACATAAGCGTAATCACTTCATTTATTGGATTTTCGAGCTTCATTAGTTTTCTAATCAATTTAAAAGATCAAGCATAGAAAAGAATTGTTGATCGTTTAGAGTTAAGAGTTATGTTTACAGGCTTGTTTTGTCTCTGGTGGTCCCTTTGGGTTTGCTTTGGGGTTCGATTTTGATTCGTTTTGGAGCTCGTTTTGGGGTTGTGTGTGCGAGAGTTTTAACTAATTAAAATACCTATAAAAACCCTGCATGTTGAATCCTGCAGTGGCAACATTTTCAGCATTTCATTGGAAATTTCAAGCCAAGCGTATTGGATAAGCAACACGCTAACCCAAACTGAGACTGGAACTCAAGACTGAGACTGAGACTGAGAATAAGACTGAGACCCAACAAATGACTGTCAGACCAGTTTCGAAGGCCTTCGAACGGCAAAAGATGAATGGTTTGGTTTCAGTTTGAGTTTGAGTTTGAGTTTGGTTCGGGCGTTGTTGTAGCCTCAATCTGCTACTCCCGCCGCGGATTCATCGTCGTCCATGTCCGGCGAATGGCGACTGACAGCAGCAGCAGCAGAACAGAAATCGACAGCCAAGCTGTATTTACTACTACAATAAGAGCCGAAAAAAAAATACAAAAAAAAAAAAACAAACTTAAACAAAACCCAAAAACCGGCCAGAAAAACTACATGGAGCTGAGTTTAGCTTGAATCTTGTACTGAAATTGTTGCAGCGCATCAGTCCCAGCCCAATGGACAGCTGAAAAGGAGGCTGGAATTTTTTGGTTGGGATGGAAGCTTAAAACTTTAGCATTTTTAATTAGCGCGTCTTTTGTTTTCGTTTCCTTATTCGTTGCGTTTTTCACAGTCCATCTTAAGACACACACACACACACACACTTTGTAAAAGACAAACAAAAAACCTAAATCGAATCGAACCTAATTTGAGCTGAACTATTTTTATTTTTTTTTTTTTTTGCCTGCATGCTAATTCTAGATAAACAAGGATTCTTAAGCTTGGTTGTGATTCCGACGAATTGTTGTACTTGGTATTGTATGATAACAAAATTTATATATATACAATTTTTTTTAATTATACACTTTGCATGTTCTTATCAGGCCAGTTTTCAGTTTTGATTCCAATCAAATTATTCTGAATTGAAAAATTTAGCTCTTCGACAAAAACGTTATAAGTGTTTGTAAATTCAGTTGGAATCAAAGATGACTAGAAAAATTCTTGCTTATGTCAGTCTAATTATTTCAAACTTTTTACTTTTAAAAAGTATTCGCTAATGAACAGATCTGCATATAGTCATCAATAAGAATCAATATATTTATTATAAAATTATATTATTTATTATTGTATAAAATCAAAGTAAATTTCAATGTTATGAACTGCTTTTTACAATTCTAAAATGGTTCAAGCGCAGATTAGACAATGATAGGCTTGATTGGATTTTCGCTTTCCGGAAGATTTGGATGAAGTAAGTTTTGTTTAAACTTTTGTATTTATAGTTTTAATATAACAGTTACAATTTACTTGGAGTTGCATTAGGATGTAATTAACTTGTCATTGAGGGACGATTCAGTTCATTATCTTATTGGTAGATAATATTAAACATTTTCGGATAATTCACTTCCGAAATCGGATTTCTGCAATTCAATGTAATTAATAATTACAAGTATTAACATTCTATAAAAGCTGAGCTCAACTGCAATAGATAGGTTTCCAAAAACTATACATGTTTTATTCAATAAATTTTTTGTGTGTTTCTTCCAGCAATAATCTTGTTTTAAAACTTTAAATTAAAAAAAATATATAAAAGTAAATTAAAGCAATCATGATTGTGCATTCAAAATTATCTAAGAATGTATTTCAGGGCTTTTGCAGCATGTTTTTTGTTTTTCTTATATCATACTATTAAGTTCTTAAGCAGCAATGCAAGTTGGCTGTGTGGCTAAGCCTGTCCTGACTTCATGGACAACGATTTATAGCAAAATAGGCGACCAATTACGTAGGCATGCCTCGAATTCTACAGTACGGCAACTACTGCAATTCTATCCACTGTCAGCTAACTGTTTGGCATCTACAACAAAAGCAACAACAGCGACAGCAGCAGCAGCAGCAGCATCGTAAAAGACCACAAACATAAATATCAATTACAGGTCCATAAATTTGAAACCAATTAGCCAAGTGAAATTGATAACAGTCGTTTTCAAACGCAGCAATTTACCAACAAGCAGACAAACAATTTTGCCATCAAATTGTTGGCTGACAATGCACATCAAGTTTAACCAGGAACCAGGATATACACAAAACTTAGCTTAGCCATGGCCAAGTATAGGTTTATGCAAACGGCGAAAAAACTAACAACTTAATACAAATTGTAAGCTCAAAAGCCAAATGTTTAGTTCTCACATTAAATGGGAAACGGCAGCAGCATATTCCTGGATATAAACAGTTGCAAGCAGAGAAGAGGAGGCAACAACAATCCAAAGGCAAAGCAAAGACAGCGGCAGCGAGCACTACTTAACTTTTCGACACCCAATGAAATTTTCGCACATTACTGCCAAAAGTATCTAGATGCAAAAATATCTGTGGCCGTACTGTTGCCTGTTTGCATGCAAACTGCAACGCTGCTGCTGCTGGTGCAGCATGCTGCATGCCGCATGCCGCCTGCCTGCTGCCTGCTCATATCTGCATCTGCTGGTAGGCAAATGCAATTTATTATACGTCTGTGCTGGCCCAGACCGATGCGAAAAGAGAGAGAGAGAGAGACCGAGACGCAAAGATCGAAGCAACGTTCCCTCACACACGCAAGCCTTTTGGCGTTTTCTTATTAATACATTTTTAGTTCGAGCCAAGACGCTGTAGTTGGAGTAGGTGGCGGACGAGGAGAGGTTGGCGACTGTGTTGGAGTTGCAGTTGGTTAAAAGGACCAGAATAGCGTTGTTGGTACCAACGGCAGCCACAAAAATCAGATAAAAAATGCTTCGCACACGATTAAGAATTTTTAATTAAAATATTTTGTACTGCTGTTTGTAGTTAATTTTGTACAACAACAGACACACAAAGTGGCAGCAAAAGCAACAGCTACAGCTACAGCAGCAACAACAACAACAAGAACAACTGCAGCATAAGCACCTGCATTTCATTGTTGTTGCTGTTGTTGCTGCTGTTGCTGTTGTTTGTTGTATGCGTGTAGAACAGCACAAAGTACGAGATCCGATTTCAATGCCGCAAAGGGTGCCGAGTGTTTTGAAGCCCAGGCAAATCCTTTAGCTCTTTTCGCTTTCGTGCCCAATCCGCGACTCTGCTCCCTCCAGGCAACATTTCAACCTGCCACTGCGGTGGCAGCATTGATGGGCGTATACATGCGATTCTTTCCGTGCCTTCCACTTTTTTACTGCTGCTGCTGCTGTTGCTTTTGCTGCTGCTGCTGCTGCTGCTGCGTCGCTTAGCTTAATTCAACATATTTTTAAGTCGCAATCTGTGCGAGCGAAGCGGGAGCGCAGTTGGTGTGTGGAAGCGCGCGGGGGCGCATCGATGATATATTTAGTGGCAGGCAAAACGAAAGACTTAAGCAACGAACTTGCGATTACGACACAGCATGGCGCACACATGACTATTTGGCTGCTGCAACTCCTCGTTGCTGGTATCATATACATATATATATATATATATATTTATATATAGCTGGGACTCCACCCGATGCCGATCGTCGCACGACTTTTGTCTGGCCTTTTTGTTTTTGTACTCCACTCCACCTCTCTTCCTCTTTTGCCTCTTTCTCCTGTTATTCGCATTGTGCTGCCTTTTTTCTGCGCGCAAATTGAAGATCGTGTTAAACGCTTAAGTCGTTTTTTTTCTGCTTGCAACCAAGCGCACAACAACAGCAAACACATGCAGCACAATGCATCATTAGCGCTTGTGGCAAATGTGTTTGCCATGCACAAACACACACACACACTTTTACACACACAGCTACAGCACACAACAAGTTCTGCAGACATTTGGTGCAACAAGTGCAGCATTATGGCGCTCAGTTCATTGCCTTCAATCGCTTTGATTATTGAGCATCGTAAATTATGACTAATTGATATGCAAATTCGAGGAAAAAAAAAAAAGTTGCCAAACTGCAACATGCAGCCAAACAAATCACAGCAACAACAAGTTTCAAAACACGCACACCAATTTGGCCAATCAATTTGTTTTTGTGCTCCATTCGTGGCTTGTCAACGTGCACCTTTTGTGTGGCAGTTATGACAAATCTGCGGCAACTCTTGTAGCTGCTGCAGCAACATCTTCACGTGCACAGCATCCACAAAAGTCAGCTAAATTTAAAGACTCATCTCATTTTTGTTTGGGTTTTTCTGTTTTATTTTGTCTTCTTGTTGTATTTACACAACAAATAAGCGCGGCAAACACTTTGCGGCAATTGTAAATATTTAAAATGCAAAATGTGTCAAATAAGAAAACAGTTTTTCAGTCTTAAGCTACGTTTCTCTTTTGTCTGTCTGTCGCATAAGTTTCAAGAAAAATGAGCCTCAAATAAAGGCCAAATAAAATACAAAATAAATTTACGTTTTGCGTGGCGTGAAAAAATGCGCACGCACAGATTTTGTAAATGAAGGCGAAATGAGAAAAAAATAACAAACAACAAATATAAACGCGGGCGTACAGAGCTATAGTATATAATGTAAGCAAATCCCAAGCGGGCATAGAAGCTTAAATTGATGGTCTTTTAAGACAACACACGGTATGCAATTCATGTACATACTTAACCATTTACTAGCTTAAGTTACGAGGGTGTCCAACGACGTATCATTAACTGTGTCACGGTATTTTTTCTTTCTAAATAAAGTTTAACTTAACTTCAATATAACTGCAAATCAGTTTCTTGCAGTGTATGTATTTTTATACTCTGTTTCATTTTTAAGCTTAAGGTTAGTTTTGCAAAATTTTATTTTTAATCGATTGATAAAAAACTATTTCAAAACTTTTTCTGAGATGGTCAAAAAATCGGTAAAAAATCATGCCAAAATGACATTATTTTTTGACTTGTAAGGTTCCCATAGAAAGTGATTTTCTCAGTTTTCCTCCCATAACATCGTCAAAATTTGACCGATTTAAATGCGGAATGTCTTTTTAGTTATATTTTAAGCTTTAGGTTAGTTTTGCATTTAAATTTTATCAATTTACAAAAATTATTTTTTGTCGCCTTTTTTTCGAAAAAAATACCTTACCTGGTTACCCCCCAAAAATCAGTCAAAAATCATGGCAAAATTATATTACTTTTTGACTTGCAAAATGAATCTAACATAGCAGAATGTCTAAAACAATTCTGAGTTTCATATATTTAATTCTGGTACATTCTCTGAACTGAGCTGACCTTCTGCATAGCCAAATTGTAATAGTTATAGCATAACTCGTAAACATTTCAATGCAAAAAAAGCTCACATAAATTGTTAAACATATATAAATATATATATATTTCTCACCTTGAGCCGTCGCGTTGTTCTTTGCAACGCTTGTAAGACATATGGTCAGTATATACGAGCATGCTTGTAAATATAGTAGTGTTAAGTACAGTAGTTTTAGTTTAGTTGTGCGACGACGCCTATAAACTGAGTTCAAGATTTCCATAAAGCTTATAAATAAAACGCCAGCAGCAGTTGTAAACATTTAAACTTGTTTTTGCTTAGACCAATTTCCATTTTCAAACATTTGTTTTATTTTTTTGGTTGCTGCTGTTTCTTTTTTTTCTTTTTTTTAACATGCATGTCGAGTGCGCGACGAAAAAACTGGAGCAGCAGCATTTTTAACTACGTGCTGCTAAAAGCGAATTAAAACAAGAAAGAACAACAAACAAGGC